>CM069164.1:4105633-4693837 GCA_035221665.1 Okamejei kenojei
CTAACTACGCGCAGACAGAACCCATAGACAGGATCGAACCCGGGTCTCAGGCGCTGTAAGGCAGCAACTCTACTGCTGCACCACTGTGCTGACTTAAACAGTGTTATTTCATGACTCCACTCGGCCAGGACTAGGGTGAAATAAAGTCAATTGACTCATACCTACACAGAGCATCATAGATGTTAGACCAAATTACATTTTTCTGTGCTGTGGTCTCTATGTAAAATGAAGTGCCTACATTATTAGAGTACTTCGACATGGCAGAGACAGGAGTGAATAAAACACAAGATAGGAAAAATATATATTACGGGAGCTCCCCATCTGTCGGGCATTTGTACTCAGGTTGGGCTGAACATCATGATATACTCCTTTCATGCCCTTATAATATCATAATAGACAATGCCCTCGACCCAATAAATACCCAAGGGACAGGGCAGAATATAGAGCTCTCCTTAATTAGCTGTTAAAGACCTCCAGGGCAATTCTTACATCAATTAGCCAGAACCTTTTTTCACTACACCACCACCAGAAGTTGCATAATTCTAAGTAAGAAAGGTTACATACTTCTGTGTTGTAAATCTCATGTCAGCATTGAAATTAATAAGATAGCCATGGGGCTACTGAATGATATGATGAACAGCAACATCCACGGCACTATCACACAGGTATGTCATTGTTGCCGCTAATCCTGCTACTCTGGTAGAATGTAATTGATTATTTTTCATGGTTCCATAGACTAAATGTGATTGTGGTGTCTCTTGCTTAAAGCTATTACAATAAAGCCACATCATATCAATGCAGTAATGTAAGCAGAAGCCTGTGACCAGAGGCTTTGACACATTACAGCCACTGACCCAGCGACCGTAATGTAAATGAAATACAAATTATTTCCTAATCACTGTTGTTCAGTTGTATAGTTGCTTCTTACACATCATTACAATTCCATCATCACGCATTCTTGCAAACAGAAATATTTGCATAAACGCACTCACAATTTCTGAATGAATTAGATACAGCGAGAGTCCAAGTCATAAGTAGAGCCAGGATTTTGCCATAACTGCCATGTGCCTTTTCATGCCTTTTTTGATGATGATTTCCCCAGGATGCCCTTTTCATGGTCGAGTGCCTAAATCAGCCTTTTTTTGCCATTTTGCTATAAGATCGTGCTATTTTCTCTAGTTGTACCGTAATTACAATGATATTTTCTATGTTAACATATTAATATTGATGTTATTTTAAAGTGTTAACATGATATAATTACAAAAAAAATTCTACCACCGGGGAGTAACCGGGGGCGCCATCGTCGGTCGGTCATTCGTTCATGCCGCTGCCCGCTGGTTCAGTCTTCTCCAAGATCTATTTATTGCTTCCAATTTTGCAAATTCCCACAAGCTATCAATTCCCTTGATAAACGTGGCGTAACATTAGTGAATAACTTGCAGGTTTTCAACAAAGTAACTGACGATATTCGTAAAGTTTCTGGCGATGTAGGTAAAGATGTACAAGGAAAGTGTGGGAGAGTGATTTTAGCTAACAAAGATCTTGAAGAAATACAAAACATAGCTAAAGTTCTCAAAGGTAGTTGTAATGCACAAGGTACAGACATGAATTTAGAGTCTGTAGCTTGTTTTGGGTATGCACCAGTGACCTCAGCTGAGGTAGAAAGATGTTTTTCACAACTGAAGCATATTCTGTCTGACAGACAGCATAGTTTAACACCTGATAATTTGAAATATATGCTAGTAATTACGTGCAACCAGCCAACGTTGGTAATTTAATGTAGTATGCCTTTATATTATCATTTTAAACCATATTTTGGTGGTGGAAATACACGCTTTTATGCATTTTTTTTGCCTATAAATGGCATTTTCGTGCCTTTTTTGTAATTTAATTATGCCTTTTTGCCTGCCTATTTCAGAATTTTTTAGAGCCTAAACATCCTGGCTCTAGTCATAAGTATAAAATGGTCACCTATAAATAGACCAGGAGAGTCTTATTTATCTGGAGAATGGTTGAAGTGTAGGATTCCCTATCACCTGAAGAAATAACAACACAACCTCTTCAGCACAGTGACACGGCACAGTGACATGGCACAGAAACCCGGCAGGTGGAGCTTCTGCCTCACAGCATCAGAGACCTGGGTTCTATCCTGACCACGGGAGCTGTCTGTGTGGCATTTGTACATTCTCTCTGTGACCATGTGATTTTCCTCTGGGTGCTCTGGTTTCCTTCCACATCCCAAACGACGTGCGGGTTTGCAGGTTAATTGGCCCTCGGTAAATTGCCCTAGTATCTTCCTCACGCGTACGGCGTGCACAGCCTAAAGTTGTCGGACAACTTGTTCTATTTGATCTTATTTGATTGTGCACGCCGGGATGATTGCATTCGTAGAAACAGGGCGGACCACGTGAAGGTTGCAACCTCCCACCCCACCCTAGGGTGAAAGGAGTGGATGAGAAAATGGGACAACATAGAACTAGTGTGAACGGGTGATCGATGGTCTGCATGGTTCGGTGGGCCGAAGGCCCTGTTTCCATGCTCGAAGCTAAATTAAACTAAAAGCCAATAGTGCCATGAAATGTATAGATAGAAAGGAACATGGAGGGAAAAGGGAAAGAAGAAAATAAAGAAAGAATTTGATGAAGGAAGGTGGGAAGTGGATTGTAGATAATATGCAAACCACTGTGCACCAGTTGAACTGTGATTTCAGTGCTGAGTTATAGTCATAGAGCGTGGAAACAGGTCCTTCTGCCCAACTTGCCCGCACCAGCCAATATGTCCCAGCTACGGTACATTCATTCTATATCTTTCTGCATCATTATCTATATCTTTCGTTTCCTTTTCCTGTGACTTTCAGTCTGAAGAAAGGTCTCGACCTGAAACGTCACCCATTCCTTCTCTCCAGAGATGCCGCCTGTCCCAGCATTTTGTGTCTATCTTCAGTTTAAACCAGCATCAGCAGTTTAGTTTATTTAGTTTAGTTTAGAGATACAGCGCGGAAACAGGCCCTTCAGCCCATCAGGTCCGCGCCAACCAGCGATCCCCACATATTAACACTATCCTACACCCACTAGGGACAATTTATACATTTGCCAAGCCAATTAACCTACAAACCTGTGCATCTTTGGAGTGTGGGAGGAAACCAAAGATCTCGGAGAAAATCCACGTAGGTATTGGGTAGAACGTACAAACTCCGTACAGACAGCACCCGTAGTCGGGATCGAACCCGGGTCTCCGGTGCTGCATTCGCTGTCAGGCAGCAACTCTACCAAAGCGCCACTGTGACCACCCTAAGTTCCTTCCTACAGGCTGCGTTCGGTCCAATACCCTCCAAACCTGTCCTATCCATGTACCTGTCTAACTGTTTCTTAAACATTGGGATAGTCCCTGCATCAACTACCTCCTCTGGCAGCTCGTTCCAGACACGCACCACCCTTTGCGTGAAAAATTCACCCCTCACCTTCCTATTCAATCGTTTCCCCTTCTCCTTAAACCTATGTCCTCCGGTCCTCGATTCACCCTAAGTATTTCAGGAATTATTTCTGGGATGTTGACAATCATGGAAATTTAGTAAGGTGTCAATTGGAGCTCGCTTGCAATCTCCCCTCCCAGAAGTGACCACTGACTTGAGATTCATTTTCCTTCCTGGGCCACTTTCTCGGGCTCTTTTGACGAACATTACATTCATAAATCTCACTTCAGATAATACCTTCAGACCCGACTGCAATACAACATCAGGATATCGTTGTTGGATTAAATGTCAAGCACCAGAGCATAAAGTATCTGAATTATTCAAGCTGCAGCCTGTGTTTAGAGTGACCTCATTAGTAACCCAGAAGTGAAAGAGACGCATTTGAAAAAACCACCGCTCTCCCACCAAGGAATAAAAAATATAGAAAGGCAACATTAGAGCATTAAAGTTGCATTAACATAAAGTACAGCCAGCGAACCTCTGGCATCTACACGCCCGCAATGCTCCGTAGCTAATTGAGCTCATTCTACCGGTTGAGAAAATGAACAAAGCAAGTGGTCAAATGATTGTACAGCTGACAGGCCACCAACAAAGCAATTTTCAGAGATTGGGCTGTGCAATTGCTGCTGCCTTGGTGCATTAATACACACTAAAAGGCATCTCTGCAATATTATATTTCTGACATTTCTTCAATTACCATTGGATAATATTTGAGTGGAAGATTAAAAGGATCGGAAAGTCTGTTAATTGGTCTAATTCACGTTGTGAACAGAGCACTCTAGGTGAGGCAGAATTGAAGAGAGTGGTGTTTGCACATGGGTTGTGAGAAGAGATTAAATGGTTGGATAATTATTGCGTGGGTTGGAGGAAAGGAAACAGATGGGACGCTGCTAAATATCGGATCCAGGGCGGAAGAGTTGCTGCCACACACCGGGTTCGATCTTGACTATGGGTGCTGTCTGTGCAGAGTTTGTATGCTCCCCCCGTGACCACGTGGGTTTTCTCCGAGATCTTCTGTTTCCTCCCACACTCCCAAGACGTGTGTCAGTTAATTGGCTTGGTATAAATGTAAATTGTCCCTAGTGTGTGTAGGACAGTGTTAATGTGCGGGGATCACTGGTCGGTGCGGACTAGTTGGGCCGAAGGGCATGTTTCTGCACTGTATCTCTTTACTAAACTAAACTAAACTAAACCTGCTTTGGTTTTTTTGTGTAAATCTCGCATGAGTAAATCAAATATAACAATCCCTATTATTGGACTGTTATATCTAATTGGACTCATAGATCGTAGAACATAGATCGTAGAACATAGATCATAGAACATAGAACATGGAACACAGGACAGTACAGCACAAGAATGGGCCCTTTGGCCTACAATGTTTTTGCCGAACATGATGTCAAGTTAAACTGATCTCATCTGCCTGTACATGGTCCATATACATCTCTCCCTGCACTCCTATGTGCCCAACTAAAAGCCTTGTGAATGCCCACAATCGTATCTGCCTCCACCACCACCCCAGCCAATGTGTTCCAAACCCTCACCACCCTTGGTGTAAAAAACCTGCCCCGCACATTTCCATTAAACTTTCCTCCTCTGACCACATAGCGATGCCCTCTGGTGTTGGACATTTCCACCCTGGGGGAAAAGGTTCTGACTGTCTACCCCATCTATGCTGTTTGTCAGGTTGGAAGCCGGTGACCAGTGGGGTGCCTCAGGGATCTGTGTTGGGTCCACTGGTGTTTGTCATGTACATCAATGATCTGGATGATGGGGTGGAAAATTGGATAAGTAAGTATGCAGATGATACTAAGATAGGTGGTGTTGTGGATAATGAAGTAGATTTTCAAAGTCTACAGAGAGATTTGGGCCATTTGGAAAAGTGGGCTGAAAGATGGCAGATGGAGTTTAATGCTGATAAGTGTGAAGTGCTACATCTTGGCAGGACAAATCAAAATAGGACGTACATGGTAAATGGTAGGGAATTGAGGAATGCTGTGGAACAGAGGGATCTAGGAATAACTGTGCATAGTTCCCTGAAGGTGGAATCGCATGTAGATAGGGTGGTAAAGAAAGCCTTTGGTGTGCTGGCCTTTATAAATCAGAGCATTGAATATAGGAGTAGGGAAGTAATGTTAAAATTATACAAGGCATTGGTAAGACCAATTCTGGAGTATGGTGTACAATTTTGGTCGCCTAGTTATAGGAAGGATGTCAACAAAATAGAGAGAGTACAGAGGAGATTTACTAGAATGTTGCCAGGGTTCCAGCAACTATATTACAGAGAAAGGTTGAACAAGTTAGGTCTTTATTCTTTGGAGCGCAGAAGGTTAAGGGGGAACTTGATTGAGGTCTTTAAAATGATGAAAGGGATAGACAGAGTTGACGTGGATACGTTTTTCCCATTGAGGGTAGGGAAGTTTCAAACAAGAGGGCATGACATGAGAATTAAGGGACAGAGGTTTCGGGGAAACGTGAGGGGGAACTTCTTTACTCAGAGGGTGGTGGCTGTGTGGAATCAGCTTCCAGCAGAAATGGTGGAGGCAGGATCGATTTTAACATTTAAGAGTAAAGTGGATAGGTATATGGACGTGAAGGGAATGGAGGGGTATGGTCTGAGTGCAGGTAGATGGGACTAGGGGAAAACAAATGGTCGGCACGGACTGGAAAGGCCGAGAGGGCCTGTTTCCGTGCTGTAATTGTTATATGCCTCTCATATTGTACACACTTTTATCTAGTCTCCCCTCAACCACTGACGTTCTATATCAAAGTCTATCCAACCTCTTCCTGTAGCTGAAACTCTTAAATCCAGGCAGCATTCTGGTAAACCTCCCGCTCTGAATCCTCCACGTCTTGTAATGGGACGACCAGAACTGCATTCAATACTCCAGTGCAGCCGAACCAAAGTCCTAAAGAGCTGCATCATGACTTCAATGCCCCTCCCAATTAAGGCAAGCAGACCATATGCCTTCTTTACCACCCTATCTACTAGTATTGCCACCTTCAGTGAGCTATGAACTTGCACTCCAAGAATCTGCTGCACTTCAATGCTGTTAAGGTTCCATCCAATTAGAAAAAATTGCCCCTAATTTTTTAACTTCCACACTCTTCACGCTTCCTGTCAGTATTCATCCGGACATTGATGTCATTTCCCTTGTGGATTTCCTGTACATTGAATTCCTTGGAGCACAGGAGGCTGAGAGGTGATCTTATAGTGGTGCATCAAATCATGAGTGGAAAAGATAGAATGTATGCACACAGTCTTTTACCCCTGGGGAATCAAGAGCCACAGGACATAGGATTGAGGCAAGAGGGGGAAGATTTTAAAGGAAGGCCAACTTTGGTATTCAGTTTGTGGTGAGTATGTGGAATGAGCTGCTAGAGGAGGTAGTTGAGGCAGGTACTATACTGACATTTAAAGGACCTTTGGACAAGTGCATGGTTAGGCAAGGCTTAGAGGAATATGGACCAAATGCAGGCAGGTGGGATTATATTGGATGAGTTATCTTGTTCGGCATGGATTAGTTGGGCCGAAGGGCCTGTTTTTGTGCTGTATGACTCCATGATGTTATCTGAATACATAGTGCCCATTAAGTACTGACTGAATTACACATTTTATTCTATGTTTGCTGTGCGCAAAGTTTGCAATTATCTCACATTTCAACAAAGTGTGTATCATGATGAAGTAGGGAGACCAATATGATTTTAGTTTTTTTCCATTTAGTTTATAGATACAAAGTGGAAACAGGCCCTTCGGCCCACTGAGTCCATGCTGACCTGTTCTCAGCCTGTAAACTAGCACCATGCTGCACACTAGGGACAATAGATCAAAAGAATCTTATTTATCCGAACAATGATTGGAGTGCAGAATTACCTATTATTGAAGAAGTTGCAACAAAACTTCATCGGCAGAGTGCAGCCCAGTGAAGCAGCTGGTGCACCTGCTGCCTTACAGTGCCAAAGACCAGGGTTCAATCCTGACCTCGGGTGCTGTCTGTGTGGCAATTCAAAATGTTACCAAAGCCAATTAACCTACAAACCTGCATGTCTTTGGATTGTGGGAGGAAACCGGAGCACCCGGAGAAAACCCACGCGGTCACGGGGAGAAGGTGCAAACTCTATACAGACAGCGCCCGTTGTCAGGATCGAACCAGGGTCTCTGGAGCTGTACGGCAGCAGCTCTACCGCAGCTGAGCCACCGTGCCCGCCCAGCCTGATTTTAAGTTTTCATCTGGAATAATGGAGCCCACAGTTGCTATGTTGCAGGCGTAGATTGCACGAGTGTGGGGCAATCGTGGCCTCGTGGTGTAATCGGCCCAGACCATGCTCATGAGAGGTCTGTACCAGGAGACCCACGCAATGTTTGCCATGCCTCAGGGAGAGATCGCATTGCTATTTCCCACCTCGTTTGCAGCAATGCTGGTGAAATGGCGGCACGGTGGAGCAGGGGTAGAGTTGCTGCCTTACAGTGGCAGAGACATGGGTTCGATCCTGACGACGGGTGCTGTCTGCACGGATCTCCGGTATCCTCCCACATTCTAAACATGTACAGGTTTGTAAGTTAATTGACATGGTATAATTGTAAACTGTTGCTGGTGTGTGTAGGATAGTGCAAGTGTGCGGGGATCGCTGGTCGTTGTGACTCGGTGTGCTGAAGAGCCTGTTTTCGCGCTGTATCTCTGAACTAAACTGTGCAGATCGGATATTAATGCTTGGGAAAGAGACTAAACCATGATAATGATTTCTTAATTCAATTTTACAATTATTTATCTTTCGATTTGGTATTATCAACACACGTGGAAGTATGGGTGAAATGCAATTTCTAGGCATCTTAATAATATGGTAATGTTTGCATGGCATTTTGTAAACTTTGGCATTTAGTTTAGAGATACAGCACTGAAACAGGCCCTTCAGCCCACCGAGTCCGTGCTGATCAGCGATCCCCATACACTAACACTGTTCTACACACACCAGGGATAGTTTTCAAATCTTATCAAAGTCAATGAACCTAGAAACCTGTACATCTTTGGAGTATGGGAGGAAACCAGAGCACCATGACAAACCCCACGTGGTCTCAGGGAGAATGTACAAATTCCATACAGACAGCATCCATAGTCAGGATCAAGCCCATGTCTTTGGCTCTGTGAGGCAGAAACTCTATCGCTGTGCCCTGAGTTCAGATGGCTTGGTTGAAGAGCACCTTCAGCAACAGAATGGTTCCACCAAGATGCAGCACAGAACGCCACAGAAGATCCTTCTTCCCTGTGGTTATCAAACTGTACAACTCCTCCCCCTTCTGGCACAGGGGTAGACTGAGACTGACTCCCCTCCCCACCCCCCTCACCCCCCCCTCCCCCCTCCCCCCTCCCCTCCCCAGTCTTTGCACATCCCCAATCCTGGTCTTTCCTCCCGTCACTTTAATTTAATGTTTCATGTTTCTTGTATTGTTTTATGGCTGTTGGCAGACCAATTTTCCTCTGGGATAAATAAAGATCTAGCTTATTGTATCGTATCATATTGGTTGTATGGTAAAGAAGGCTAAATGATTGACTAGGAAACACAGCAGTATCAGCTGTCTATGGCATTCAGAATGAGATCCTTCAAGGAGATTAGAGTCAAATGCTACTCAAAGGTACATGATGTATACGAAAAGATTCAGAGTGTGGAATAGATTCTATAGTAATTAAGTTGTACAGACTCTGTGGAATAAGCAAGTTTGAAAGGGTGAATGGCTTTCAGATTTGCATTGTAAGAAACGTGTATCTGACAATTAGCACTCTGCCTGTATTTGTCAGAAGATAAGACATTTTATTTTACATGCATTCAGTATGCTCATTGCCTATTCTCCAAAAAAACATCAGTAGGTAGATAGATACAACGTGAAAACAGGCCCTTTGGCCCATCGAGTTCACGATGACCATCAACCACGTAATTATGCACCAATCCAACCCTATAATTTTATAGAAAATGTTATCAATTCCCCTCCTAATTCTGCCCCTCATATACAAACAAGGGGCTATTATATACAAACCTGCACAACTTTTGGTTATTGGAGAAAAGGGAGCACTCAGAGGAAACCCAGTCACCTGGGTCACATTGAGAACATGAAAACTCCACATACCCAGCACCCAAGTTCAACGATTGAACCCGAATCTTTGGCACACTAGCACGGCTGGTAGAGCTGCGTCCTCACAGGCACGGTGAAGATGCGGTGAAGGCTCGGCCCTGGTGGTGGAGCCTCGTGGGTCGACCCGCGGGGTCGGTGGTAGATGAGAGCTTGGGGGAACCGCGGTGGGGGACAGGGAAGAACAATGGACAATGGGGACCTGACATGGGGGAATCACTGTGGGGGGAGGACAAAGGAGGAGCCGGCAAACTTTGTAACTTCGTCCGCTATTTGCCTACCACTGTGCCTTGTCACACATGACAATAAAGTACTCCATTCCATTGCAGAAACCCGGGTACTATCGTCACCTCTGGTGCTGTCTGTGTGGAGTTTGCACGTTCTCTCACGGAACTGAACTGTATCGGCTGCACCACTGTGCCACCCCATCTTTCTCTTAAGTTAATGGTGCTCCCCAGTGAGGTTAGAGAACTTCAGGATCTAGGTCGAAAGATCATGAAATAATTTATCAAAATGTCAGTACAATGCATAACTCAGTGTTAGAGTTGGAGGCGTTGCCTCATAATCGTTAGTGGAGGTAATAATGCATTTTGCTGTTAACACAGTGCACTGGGGAAAGGATGGAGAGAGTCCATCGCTGTGGCAGTGATGAAGTGAACTCCCTGAATCACTTTGAACTGCATCAGTGTAAATATTTTAGCTTGACCTCAGCATGTTAATATTGAGTTGTTTACTTAGGACCTCTTGAGCCTTGAAGTCAATGGAAAATGTTTGGAGTAGCACCAACCGTGGCAGTGGCAATGGCTGGTGAGGTTCAGATTTCAGTCATGCCCCTTCCATTGAAGACATTGAAGTTAGGCACAGAATGGTGGAATAAGTCAGCAAGTCAGGCAGCATATCTGGAGAAAAGGAATTGGTGATGTTTCGGATTGGAACCAGTCTGAAGAAGGATTCCCACCCATTTCTCCTCTTCTTTTTATCCAGAGATGCTGCCTGACCCAGTGAGTTACTCGAACATTTTCACAAGCTCATAAGTTTGTAGGTTCTAGGAACAGAATTAGGCCATTCGGCACATCAAGACTACTTTCGGTGCCATTCAATCATAGTTGATCTATCCTTCCCTCTCAACCCCATTCTCCTGCCTTCTCCTCATAACCACTGACGCCCGTACTAATCATGAATCTCAATCTCTAACGTAAAAATGTCCATTGACTTGTCCTCTGCAGCAATAAGTGGCAATGAATTCCACAGCTTCACCACCCTATGACTAAATAAAGTATTCCTTATCAGCTTTATAAAGGTAAGTCCCTTTATTTGGAGGCTGTGGCCTCTGGTCCTAGACTCTCCCTGCATCCTCTCTACATTCACTCTATCCAGGCCTTTCACTTTCACTTCAGTAAGTTTCAACAAGGTCCCCCCTCATCCTTCTGAACTCCAGTGAGTATAGGCCCAGTGCTTTCAAACGCTCATCATATGTTAACCCAATCATTCTTGGGATCATTCTTCTCAACCTCCTCTGAACCATCTCCAATGTCAGTACATCCTTGCTCAGATATGGGGCCCAAAACTGTGCACAATATTCCAAATGCGGGTCTGAACAGTGCCTTATATAGTCTCAGCATTACAGCCCTGTTTTGTGTCTATCTTCGGTATAAGCCAGCATCTGCAGTTCCTTCCTACACAAGGTCTTGGGAGAGGAGCGGCTGGGCTTGTTTGCAATCCAGTATTTAGGTTGCTACCACCAGCTGAATGGAAAGTCAGCCATTGTCCTATTCTCCAATTTCTCCATCTGTTGTACTGTTCCGCTAAATCCACGATTAGATCCGCAGGGATAACAATCTGTATGGTAGAATCCTTGATGGCAGATATGGTTAGGATTGCATTATGCAACCATTAGATCACATCTAACTCCACAATGCGTGAGCTGCCTAGAAGTTGCAAGGTTTTAGGACACTGAATGTAATTTCATAAAATATCAGTTAGACTCTAAACATACAAGGCAAAAAGTGAAATGTTATGCACCTGGCAATGTTACAAGAGAAGTTACATATAAATCACTGATATCATTGTATAAATTTCAAAATGTCATTGTGTTCAGAGTACAGATTCTATGCCATGTTTTCACCCCGACTTCATTCTTCATCCTTTTTCTTTCATTTTTCAATTTTTTTTTGAAAAATCCAATTTTGAAAAGTAAACTGAACATGATTTGTTTGTTCACTACCTGTGCCTACAAAATGAATAATAACCTGCGTTGGAATTTGCAGGTAGGTGACACAGTGTAAACAAATGGTGTAGCAAGGGCAATGAGACAAAAAAGGCTCTCACCAACGTGCATAGGCACGTGGCAGAGTAATGCAGCAGGTAGAGCTGCTGCTAGAGATCCAGGTTCGTTCCTGACCTCGGGTGCTGTCTGTGTGGAGTTGGCACGTTCTCCCTGTGGATGGTGGGGGTTTCCTCCGGGTGCTCCGGTTTCCTCCCACATCCCAAAGACAGAGGGCAACGGATATATGGAACGTGTTGCCAGAGGAGGTAGCTGAGGCAGGTACAAGCACAGCAGTTAAAAGTCCCTTGGATAGGAATGGTTTAGAGGGATAATAGCCAAACATGGGCAGGTGGGACAGTTGCAGATGGGGCTTCCTGGTCGGCATGGACAAGTTGGGCCTAATGGACTATTTCCATGCGGTATGATTCTATGACTCTCACTCTAGGTGCAGGTTTCATGGTTGATTGGCCTCTGTAAATTGCCCCTAGTGTGTAGGATGTCTTCTAGTGAATTGAAAAGTGAAATAGCATAGAACTAGTGTGAATAGGTGATGGATGGGCTCGGTTGGCCGAAGGGCCTGTTTCAATCGAAGATACGTAGACACAAAAAACTGGAGTAGCTCAGCGGGAGGCTGCATCTCTGGAGAGGAATGGGTGATGTTTCTCGACCCGAAACGTTACCCAGAGACGCTGCCTCTCCCGCTGAGTTACTCCAGCTTTTGTGTCTACCTTTGGTTGAAACCAGCATCTGCAGTTCCTTTCTACTTGGGCCTGTTTTAATAATGATTCTTCGTTTTTAATTTCTCCTGGAGAGACTAGTGGAGGTGCGCCATCTTGACTAGCACGAGTAAGTAGGGCCAAAGGGCCTGTTCTGTTTCCATGCTGTATGACTCTATGACTCAGGATAACAGCTCAGAACTGATGCACTGCTTCTGTATAGATGCCACCTACTCAGGGCCATTTCAGGTGAAGTTATTAAAAGTTGCCTTTACCAGTGACACTTACACCTCAATGGTTCAATGGTTCATTGGTCCTTTATTGTCACGTGTACCGAGGTACAGTGAAATTTGATTTACCATACAGTCATGCAAAAAAACAGGAGCAAGATACAAAACTACATGGAGATTAAACAAAAACAGCCACCACAGCTGCGTGTGAGAATCCCCAGGGCACAACATAAGCGGAGACCCACAGCCATCAGTTCAATGTCCGGGCCACACACATGCTCCGTCACCGTGATGTGACCAGAGTTGTACCGACCGCCATCACCCTCTCCACAGATCCTGTTTGCCCAAACAGTCAGAAAGCCGTCCACACTCGCACTAGACTCCGGGATGTCCTCATGGAGCCATGTCCCTGCAAAACACCGATATCAGTGCACTCATGCACTCCCTCCGAGTCCCCACCAGCGCAGGGACCGCTAGCTCCGTGATGTTAAAGCTGCAGTGCAGACGGTGATACGACATAGAAAAACTTTCATCTCCGTCGAGGAAAGAGATTAAAAAACATTTCCCGCCCTCAGTTGCAATCTCCCATCCCAAGATGTAGAATAATTTTTGAGAGATCAGGGAATTGCAGGCAGTAGGGAATGGGCGTAGGTGGATATAAGTTGTGAGGCAGGGTCCATGTGACCTCATCCCTGCTCCTGCTACAGTATATGTTGCTCTTCATATATGTTGCCCACCATCGAAATAATCTATAGCAGGCGTTGCCTCAAAAAGGCAGTCGGCATCAACAAAGACCCACACCACCATGTTCTCATTTCACCCCTGCCATCAGGAAGAAGATACAGGAGCCTGGAAACCATGACTACCTGGTTCGAGAACAGCTTCTTCCCAACAACCATCAGGCTCTGAAACACCACATAACACAAATCTCAACTCTGAACCAAAGATAGACACAGAACGTTGGAGTAACTCAGCGGGACAGGCAGCATCTCTGGAGATAAAGAATGGGTGACGTTTCTGGGGGTCGAGACCCTTTGAACTATGGGCTGTCTTTGGTTGCACTAAGGTCTTCAGGTTTCTTCCAAATTAGTCTTGGGGTTACTAACTTAATGAATTTGTGTTCATTATATATTATGTGTGGATCGTGCCTACATTCCTGTTACGCTGATGCAAGTAACAGTTCCATTGCTCTGTTGCAGAACAATTGGGCACTCTTGATGGACTCCCTCCTTGTTGTAGAGTTCACTGGCTTGGGGAGTGTCGCAGGTAGTCAAGGGAATAATGTTTGGCCATGCCAATGTATTATTACACAACAGCAATGGGCAGCCCAGTGGTGCAGACTATTGAGCTGATACCTGTCAGTGCCAGAGACCCCCAGTCAATCCTGGCCACGGGTGCTGTCTGTGCGGAGTTTGCATGTTCTCCCTGTAACCGCGTGGGTTTCCTCCAGGTGCTCCGGTTTCATCCCACACCCCAAAGACATGCAGGTTTGTAGGTTAAGTAGCTCTATAAATTGACCCTAGTGTGTAGTGAGTGGATGCAGAAGTGAAATAACATAGAACTCGAGTGAATGGCTGATCAAAACTAATCTTAACGATGATCTATGGACTGTCTTTGGTTGCACAAAGGACTTTGGTTTTTTTTGCACTCGTATTAGGATTATTAATATATATAAGTTAGTTGATTATACATTATCACTTTGTATTATAGGCCTATATTAGTACTGTAAGCAAGAATTTCATGTTCGATTGTCAATATGTATGACAATGAAACACTCTTGACTCGTGACTCTTGATTCATACTATCTTATAAATAGAGTCTGAAATTTGATGAAGGGTCTTGACCCAAAATGTCACCCATTCCTTCTTTCCAGAGATGCTGCCTGTCCCGCTGAATTACTCCAGCTTTTTGTTTCTATCTTATAGATCAGTGATGAAAAACCCAGGAAGAGAGTTCCTGTTCTTACTAATGGATTAGGGTGAACAACCACGAGACGTGCTCTCTCAGTATCTGCAGCTTATCACTTCTAAATTGAAAAGCAAATCTATCCTCCAGTCAGCATTGGCATCCAGTTTATTGGAAGATTCATTGCCTTATCTCATTGACTTTCACACAAACCATGTGCCTGTTCTCATTTCTATTCTTTCTAAAATGTTGTTCCTATTTCTTTCCTGAATTGCAGTTTTTAGGTTTAGTTTTTGTTCTAGTGAAACAGACCCTATTGGCCCAGTGAGTCCGTGCCAACCAGTGATCTCTGCACACTTGCACTATTCTACACACTCGGGGCAATTTACAATCTTTAATGAAGCCAATTAAAGCTACAAGTCTGTACATCTTTGGAGTGTGGGAGGAAACCAGAGCACCTGAGGAAAATCCTTGCGGTCACGGTGAGAATGAATAAGCTTCCTCAGTTATAGATGTACTGATGATCTCTGACATGGACCACAGGTGTGTCCATCGAGCAATGAGTTCCTGGGGTTACAATAATGGCCCGAAATGTCACACATTCCTTCTCTCCAGAGATGTTGCCTCACCCGCTGAGTTAGTTAACAGCATCTGCAGTTAATTGTGGCTTTACCTGAAACTATGTTGATTCTCTTTCACCCACACAATTCCTTTACATTTTAATGTTTCCAAATTCACATTTAAATTTTGCTGCACCATTCGCCTTCAATTAAACGTCATGCACAAACTAGTTGTCTTGTCCAAGTACTATAGGGTGGCACAATGGCACACTTCTGTTCCATCCAGACCTTGGGTGCCGTCTGTGTGGAGTTTGCAAGTTCTCCGTTTGACCTCATGGGTTTCCTTTGGGTGCTCCGGTTTCCTCTCACATTCTAAAGACATGCAGGTTTGTAAGTTAATTGGTCTCTGTAAATTGCCCTTTGTGTAGGGAATGGATATAACATTGGGATAATATAGAACTAGTGTGAACGGGTGATCAGTTGACTTGATGAGCTGAAGGGCCTGTTTCCATGCTGTGTTCAATGATTCAATTCAATTATTCAATTCACAGATTCAATGGTTCAATGTACTTCATTGTCATGTGTACCTAGGTACAGTGAAATGCTTTGTTTTGCGTACACCCCAGTAAAATCATACAACAGACCTCACTTAGGGGTGGGAGTTTGCAACCTTCACGTGGCCCACCCTGTTTCGACTAATGCAATCAACCTGGAGTGCACAAGCAGAAGATCAAACAGATCAAGTTGTCCAACAACTATAGGCTGTGCACGCCATAAGCAAGAAGGAGAAGACCTAGGCAGTACACAAGTGTCGCCACGTTTCTGGGGCCGACAAAGTTACAAAAAGTTTGTCCAATAGTTGTATCTTCAGCCGGCAGCGGCGACCCAGGATTGCCGCCACACGTGACCACAGGCGGCCCCCTCGACAGCCCCTCCCCCCCCTTCGTTCTCAGCGGCCCTTTCAATCTTTCAATCAATTCAATTAAACTTACATTTTTAATTGAGTGGGAAGGAACTGCAGATGCTGGTTTAAACCCAGTCTGAAGAAGGGTCTCAACCCGAAACATCACCCATTCCTTCTCTCCAGAGATGCTGCCTGTCCCGCTGAGTTACTCCAGCTTTTTGTGTCTGTCTTGCCTTTTTAATTCGTCTGGTAATATCTTGTATGCAACTTTGCTTGTCATCCATTTCAAATTGTGTTTGCTTTTTAAAATAATCTTTCCCTTTAACCATTTTGTTGTCCCAGACAAGTTACTATTAATAACGGTAAAAACCAGAATAAATTATTGAGACAGATCACTGCCCCCTTTCCCCATCAGTGAGTAGCCACTTTTGGCCAGTTAATTGTTTCAAACATCTGGAGATGTAGCTTTCAATTTATTCAGCAGTGTTTTATGGCCCATTTTCTCATGTGCTCCATATGTATTACAGTGGAGCAGAGAATCTCTAAGCCCATTCATTAACTCCATTTACACAGAATTTGACATGATCTTTACTTTCCGTAAACATTGGGCTCATTGCTAAAACGCTTCCTTTAAGTTATTCTTTTTTTTTTCCACAGTAATACGACAATAACTACCAAGGGAATGCCCCAGGCATTTTTATTCCAAATGGGATCTCATCAGTCTTGCTGGAGCTCCGGGCTCTTAATGAGCCTTGGAGTTTCCGCTGGTGCACCTCCTATTCCTGGTTTTACTTTAATACCCCCCAGTGAATATCCATCCCAGCCCTAGTTATGAATATTTTACTAGTCTACATTTATGTCTCTTTGGCCCTTTAACCACTGTTTTTTTTTTTTGGGGGGGGGGGGGTACAACTTAAATGCCTGCTTCATCATCTCAGTTCCCAGTTTGATAGATTTTTAACGTATCAGGTACTGATCTGGGTTCCTGCCTCTGTAACGTCATCATCCTTAGATGCTTGACTCATCATTCATTATCTGCTTCAATTTCATTTTGCAATTTCCCCTTTTCCATCTAATTACTTCTGCAGTAGATTTTCAAGTTTCTAGTCTCCCTCCTCTCTCCCTTTCCTCCCACAGCTCCTCAACACCCACAAAGTGGCTGAAAATATATTTTCCTTCCTCCCCTGAATTAGTCACTTGGCTGTTTGTTTTACTGTTGATTTCCATCTGCTTCAAAAGGTCAGCACTCTAAATGTCAATAGACAATAGACAATAGGTGCAGGAGTAGGCCATTCGGCCCTTCGAGCCAGCACCACCATTCAATGTGATCATGGCTGATCATCCCCAATCAGTACCCCGTTCCTGCCTTTTCCCCATATCCCCTGACTCCACTATTTTTAAGAGTCCCAGAACGTTATCAATATTGAACAATATTGAAGTGTACATCCCTAAACCAGCGAAATGCAGAAACTCCGACCTCAACAATTAGCAGCAAAAGCGGCTTCAACATCTTACGAGAACACACTGGTCTATGGTTCCCCATTCCCATTCTTCTTTAAGCAGTGGGAACCTCGCATGGGAAATATTATCCAAAACTCAGATCATAAATCACTCAAGATAGACACAAAATGCAGGAGTAACTCGATGCTATACCGTACTGTCTGTTGTGATCATGAGGGTTCCCCCTGATGCTCCAGTTTCCTCCCACCTCCAAAATACGTGCACATTTGTAGGTTAATTGGCCACTGTAAATTGCCCCTTGTGTGTAGGGAGTTGATGCTAAGGTGGAAACAGGTGATCAATGGTTGGAGTGGACCCGCGATGAAGGGCCTGTTTCTATGATGTATTTCTAAACAAAATGAAATAAAGTGGTGCAGTGATAATGAATTGGGCAGCTACTTGTTGCAAATCACAGGTTCAAAGGCATATGGGCCAGAGCAGAGAACAGAGAGTTAAGAATCAAGCGCAGGCAAAGGAGATTAGTTTACCTTGGCATCATGTTTACCATGGACATTGTCGACAGGAGACCTGTGTGCTGTATTCAAAGATACGTTATTGTCACATGTACCTAGGTATAGTTTACATATAGTTCAGTTTAGTTTAGAGATACAGTGCGGAAACAGGCCCTTCGGCCGAACGAGTCCGCATCAAGCAGCGATCCCCGTACGTTAACAGTTCCCGACACACACTAGGGACAATATTACACATACACCAAGCCAATTAACCTACACACGGTTTCCTCCCACGTTTTTGCACTGTGGGAAGAAACCGAAGATCTCGGAGAAAACCCACGCAGGTCACGGGGGAACGTACAAACTCCTTACAGACAGCACCCGTAATCGGGTTCAAAACCAGGTCTCTGGTGCTGCAAGTGCAGTAAGGCAGCAACGCTACTGCTGCACCGCCTTGCCACCATATATAACCCAGTAAAATGTTGTAGCAGACCTCACCTCGGCAGTATACAAGTGTTCTCCACACTCTACGTTCTATGTAAACCCAGCTGACTAAGACAACCTTAGATGGGGCATTTTGTTAGCATGGACAGGTTGGATTGAAGGGCATGTTTCTGTTCTGTACTGTTCCACCTTCAATGTTCTATGTAAACGTGGGCAAAAAGGACTAATCTGAGATGGGACACCTTAGTTGACATGGACATTGGGCAGTCGTAGAGTCATAGAGTGATACAGTGTGGAAATAGGCCCTTCAGCCCAACTTTCCCACAATGGCCAACATGTCCTAGCTACACTAGTCCCACCTGCCTGTGTTTGGCCTGTATCCCTCCAAACCTGTCATATCCATGTACCTGCTAACTGTTTCTTAATGGTTGCGATAGTCCTAGTCTCAACTACCTTCTCTGGTAGCTTGTTCCATACACCCACCACTCTTTTTTTGTGAAAAAGGTACCTCTCAGATTCCTATTAAATCTTTTCCCCTTCACCTTAAACCTATGTCCTCTTGTCCTCGATTCGCCTACCCGAGGCAAGAGATGTGCATCTACCTGATCTATTCCTCTCATGATTTTATTCATCTCTATAAGATCACCCCTCATCCTCCTGCATTCCAAGGAATAGAGTCCCAGTCTACTCAAACTCCCTTTAGCTTATTTGTCTCGATCTCAGCAAAGCATTCAACAAGGTTCCTCATGTTAGGCTGCTTTGGAAGATTAGATCGCATGGGATCCAAGGAAAGATAGCTGAATTTGCTTCATGGAAGGAAGGAGAGAGTGATGGTGGAAGGTTGCTTCTCTGACTGGAGGCCTGGGACTAGTGGTGTGCCTCAGGGTTCGGTGCTGGGTCTGTTACTGTGTGCCATCAACATCAATGCTTTGCATGAGAACATACATGGCAATATTAGCAAATTTGCAGATGATTCAAAAGTGGGTGGTTTTGCAGAAAGTGAAGATGGTTGTGAAAAACTGCAGCAGGATATTGGTCGGTGGGTTGAGGAATGGTTAATGGAATTTACAGTAATACAGAGAAATGCGAGGTGTTGCATTTTGGTAAGTGTAATATGGGCAGGACCTATACAGTGAATGGTAGGGCTCTGGGGAGTATTGTACAGCAGAGAGATCTAGGAGTGCAGGTAAATAGTTCCTTGAGTCACAGGTGGATAGGGTGGTCAAAAAGTATTTTGGCACATTGGCCTTCATCAGTCAGAGTATTGCATAAATAAGTTGGGCGGTCATGTTGCAGTGACAATACATAAGACATTGATGAGGCTGCTTTGTGTTCAGTTCTAGACACCATGTTATAGGAAAGAGGCTGTCAAGCTGGAAAGGGTACTTTTCAGTACGAGCTCGTTTTAAGTACTTTTATGTGCTCCTATTTCCGTGCTGTATCTCTATACTAAACTAAACTAAACTAATCACAGACATTGTGAGGCAAAGGGCCTGTTCCTGTGCTGTACATAAAAGACAAGGCATTGGAGTAACCCAACAGGCCAGGCAGCGTCTGTGGAGGGATTGAACAGCCGACATTTCAGGTCGGAAGCTTTGGATTTCCCAAGAAGCAGATAGCGGGTTGCAGTTTAACCTTGTTCATTGTTGCGGCTGCTGCACACTCATCTCCAGTTTACAGGAGCTTGTTGGATTTTCTACAGGAGCTGGGGAACTACTGTGTAATGAAGGCAGACACAAAATGCTGGAGTAACTCAGCAGGAGAGGCAGCATCTCAGGACCTGAACCGTCACCCACCCCTTCTCTCCAGAGATGCTGCTGGTGCCGCTGAGTTACTCCAGCATTTTGTGTCTACCTTTGGTGTAAACCAGCATCTGCTCTTCCGTCCTAGGCAAGTACTTTGTAATCACTGAGGAGGAGCAGCAATTTTACAAAAAGCTGGAGTAACTCAGCGGGACAGGCAGCATCTCTGGACAGAAGTACTTTGTAATGTTGTTCGAAAGTTAGCCAGTGTTATTTTCAGTTCTTGCGCTTTCCCAAGAGTTATCTACAGTATGTGAACTGTTGGGAAAGGTGGTGCTTCAGTTTATCGATGTGTCTCACTCACCTTTTGTTTAATCAGACTCTCTTCACCCTCTAATATATATATATATATATATATATATATATATATATATATATATATATATATATATATATAAAGTCTTTATTTTAAATGTCTATAGTTTCAAGGATGGAGGGGGGGGGGGTCACATTACCGATGTTGATTTCACAGTTTGACTTTAATCAGTGCTAGTGATGTATTCTCGGACATAATTTGACAGCACCATGGGAAAGTAGATGAAATACCATCTCTAAATGTCCATGGTGAGATCAAACAACATAAATCCAGCAGGTATAGCAAGCAGTAAACTTTAATGCTGGCCCTCGTGGCAAGAAGGTAATTCTTTTCATTTTGGTCATGTCAAGGTTAATGCCAAGCAATTTGTGGAGAAATGGAACACCCTGTGTAACGGCACCGTTCTCTACAGGAGAACACAGGCCGTTTTTTAAGAATTAATATTGACACTGCTATTAATGTCATTATTTTTCCAGGTAACATAACATCAACTATTCTCTGATTCTTCCACTGCTATTTATTATCCTAAGGCAGTAACTATTGATCATGTGCCCAGCTGACATCAACCTCTACTTGCTAGTCCAGTGGGTTTTGATTGTGTTCAGAGTTTTTAGAGTCTGGACATACAGCATGGAAACAGGAACCTGCTGCACGGTGGCGCAGCGGTAGAGTTGCTGCCTTACACCTCCAGAGCTCCGGGTTCAATCCTGACTACGGGTGCTGTCTGTACAGAGTTTGTACATTCTCCCTGTGATCTGTGTGGGTTTTCTCTGGGAGCTCCGTTTTCCTCCCACACTCCAAAGACATGCAGCTTTATAGATGAATTGATAAAATTGAAAATTGTCCCTAGTGAGTGTGGGATGGCGTTCGTGTGCGGGGATCGCTGATCGGCTCGGACTGGGTAGGCCAAAGGACATGTTTCCGTGCAGATGAAATAGGCAAGTCCTGATCCAAATCCTACCACTCAATGATGAGAATTCAGGACCATCACTGTGAGTAAACCACAGGCGGAAACCTAATTTCACATTGCTCTTCAGACCTTCGCAACCTCCTTCCAATCTTTCATGGACTCCAGAGACATCCTTGTATCTTCCACATTTGGCTCAGACCAATTCCCTTCATTCATAGGAAGAAGCACAAGTGTCCCATTATCTGTAAGAGAGTTGCTACACTCAACCTCTATATGGACTATTCCCCACCTTAGGTGCACAGCTCATCATTCCCTTTGCCAACTGCAGTTATGGACTCTTTTTTCACTTTTCTCCACATCGTAAAATGGAAGAGATTGCATGCCTTGTCAGATATTGATTGTAAGTCTACCCTTGCTGATGTCATTTTAACTCTTATCAACTGAAGGTATTAATACTCTACAAACACTGAAAAGCTTGATGAAACTTGTAAAGACAGCAACCAGAAAGATTGGGTGACCGCAAAATATAATTGATATCAACACAATCTAAAAATGTCATGCAGAGCCATTCTAACATCCAACAAGAAAATTATGTAATTTAATGGAATACTGAAATAAATTTTCAGTTCATCCAAATCAAGTTCCTTCAGTTTAGTTTAGGAAGGAAATACAGATGCTGGTATCAACCAAAGATAGACACAAAACGCTGGAGTAACTCAACATATCAGGCAGAATCTCAGGAGAAAAGGAATAGGTGACGTTTCGGGTCGAGACCCTTCTTCAGTTTAGTTTAGTTTAGTTTAGTTTAGAGATACAGCCTTGTAAACAGGCCTTTTGGCCCACCAAGTCCATGCCGACCAGTGATCCCCGTATACTAGCACTACCCTACACACAAGGGACACTTTACAATTCTTTCCAAAGCCAATTAACCTACAAACCTGTACATCATTGGGGTGTGGACGGAAACCGGAGCTCCTGGAGAAAACCCATGTGGTCACGGGGAGAGCGTACAAACTTTGTACAGACAGCACCCGTGGTCAGGATCGAAACTGGGTGTCTGGCGCTACAAGGCAGCAACTCTACCATTGCACCACCCTAAGCCAACAGAGATGAAGAAAACTTACAGTCAATTTTTATGTCAATTTTGAATCCTCCCAAAATTAAAACAGCAATGAATACATGAAATATGAAGAATTAAAGAAAAACAAGATTAAGGAGTTGATGCAACAGTTGAGCAATTAGCTGGAGAAAGAATTGGGATTCGGGAACTCTCCGGAGATTCTCTGGCACACATAGAGAGGCAAGATTGTTTCATCAATCATTGGAATGTAGCCCTTCCTCATTGTTGGTAGCTGCCATCTGTGATCCAGGAAGCAAGAACGTAACGTAGTCTGTTAGCGTAGATGCCCATCTTATATGCACATAATCTTTTAAAAATAGCAACATGAGCAAGAGCCTAATCTGAGGACAGTTTATTGGCAGATACTCATCAGACTAATGGCAAAACAAACTGATACATTTGTCGCCCTTTCTATTCCTATTAAAGGACTTACGTTCTCAACTAAAAACGCACAAAATGCGTAGGAAGGAACTGCAGATGCTGGTTTACACCGAAGATAGATGCAAAAAGCTGGAGTAACACAGCGGGTCAGGCGGCATCTCTGGAGAAAAGGAATAGGTGACGTTTCAGGTCTTCTTCTTCTTGCGTATGTCGTGCACAGCCTAAAGTCGTAAGACCACTTGTTCTGTTTGATTTTCTGTTTGTGCACGCCAGGTTGATTGCATTCATCAAAACAGGGTGGACCACATGAAGGTTGCAATCTCCCACCCCGTTTCAGGTCGAGACCTTTCTTAAGATGGAGAGTCGGCGGAGAGGAAAACGAGAAATATGAAAAAGTATGAAAGAGAAACCGCATGAAACCGCATTAAATCAAATATAAGGTCATGAGATCATGTGATAGGAATAGAATTAGGCCATTCTGCCATTAAGTCAACTTTACCATTCAATCATGGCTGATCTATCTCTCCCTCCTTAATCCATTCTCCTGCCTTCTCCCCATTACTTCTGACACCCGTCAATATGGTCAACAATTTGGTAATAAGGTGACCCAACTTTCAAACAACTTTTAAACTTATGTACCAATACTCAACAGGATGAATTATTTTCATGTGAACAATTTTCATCTGTACAATGTCCACTTTATCACCATATAACCATATACCAATTACAGCACGGAAACAGGCCATATAAATGTGAACTTACCAGTTCGAAGTTTGATCTTTATTTTATGAGAAGTTACATTGAGGGATTACGTGAAGACCCCGCCAGCGCGCATATGCGACATTTTTCAAAGCAGCGGTGTGAAATCACAGATAACAGAAGTTGAGCTAAATATAGTAAGATAAGAGGACTAGAATACCAGTTGACCTTTATGATAGAGGGTTGGGCGCGGAGGGCATGTAATCCCTCAACGTAACTCCTCATAAAATAACGATCAAACTTCAAACTGGTAAGTTCTCGTTTAATCTTACTATTTTACTTCGGAGTCACGTGAGTGACTATGTGAAGATTTTAAAGCTCTGTGATTTCATGCTGTGGAAAACGAAGTCCATGCCCACACACTGCCATAGCTGACCAATGGAGGAAATATGTTAAGACATATTCAGACATGAATCGGTTACAGAAAAAACAATTATGCATTTATAAACAAATAATAATAACCCATAATATTCGGGGTAAAATCATAATACAGAAGTTAAAATCGTGTCTGCAAATGTCTCAGGTCTGGCAACAGGTTTATTATAAAATCGTTGAAAAGTTCTTTCACTAGACCATCCCGCCGTTGCAAGGATGTTGTCCATGGGAACTTCCAACATTCTCGCTGCCAATGTTGCTGCAGCCCTAGTGGAATGAGATTTTAAAACATCAGTGTCCACTCCTGCTGCACCTAATACCTGTCTAAGCCATCGCGAAATGGTCTGCACGGACACTCTTTTATGAGGATGTTTATGACTAATTAATAATGCCATTTCCATGCATCTTAGGCTTTTGGAGACCTCTAAATAATGTAATAGATGGGTCACTATGCACAGACGGAGGTCTATGGGGTATGCTAGGAACTCCAATTTGAGGCCAGACGATCCAGGCCGGTTCTGTTTAAGTAACTCAAATATATAGAAAGTTACTTTGTTCTTGGATGTTACCATAGCATCCAGTCTTAATTTGTGCAGTGACTGGACCCGTTGTGCCGATACTAGTGACATCAGCATCACCATTTTATATGTTAGTTTCACTAGTGTCAGGGACGTTGCTGGTTCCCAACCCCTGAGCAGGGTTAAGACAATATCAATATCCCAGGTCTGGGAGTACCCAGGCCTGGGGGGGTTAGAGTTGAAAAACCCTTCATTAGTTTTGATACTAGAGGGTGAGATCCAACCCTGTGGTATCCTAAACCCTGTCGCAAGTAAGATGATAGGGCATTCCTAACACAGTTGATGGCACTGTAACTCAAGCTTTCATCAAAGTGTAGGCTGGCCAAGAATTCCAGCACATTTGTTACAGTAGCCGTATGGTATGTGATGTTCACCCTGGTACAGAATATCTCCCATTTTCTGATATGTGAGAGGTATTTGTTTCTTGGTGGACTCTCTACAAGCTGCCGTGATAATGTTCATGGTTCAGTCCGACAGTACAAATTCCGGGAGTGGTCTTTTTACATCCTGCAAATCAACAGATTTATTCTGTCATGGCACGGGTGATTTTTGCCTGTCACAGGATGAACCAATAAACTCGGGCATTTGGATTTGGGCATACATGGTTCCAAGACCATGTCAAGTACCACAGGAAACCATGGCTGAGTAGGCCAGTCGGGTACTACCAAGATACACTACGCGGAGTCTTGTTGTATTTTCCGCAAGACCCAACTGATGAGGCAGAAGGGGGGAAATGCATAGAAAAACAATTCCTCCCAGTGTAGCGAGAATGCGTCCATCGCCACTGCCCCAGGGTCTGGTTCCCATGCAACATACGTTGGTAACTGGTGATTAAGCCTGGGTGTGAATAGATCGATATCTGGTGTTCCATACTGAGCTACAATGTCAGTAAATACTTGGTGGTCCAACATCCATTCGGTGTTGTCATTGAATTTGCGTGACCTGGTGTCCGCCACTGTATTGAGCTTACCTGGAAGGTAAGTAGCTGATATCCATATGTTTCTTTCTATGCACCAGTGCCAGATTGTGTTAACCAAATCATCACAAGATATCGACTTAATTCCAACCATATGATTAATATATGCCACCACGGTCAATTTATCAATTTGTAGGCGAACATGCAGATGATGCATGTCTGAACAGTAAGCCCAAAGTCCGTGGAATGCTCCCAACATCTCTAGATGATTAATACCCAGTGCTTGAAGTAAAGTTAACTCATGTGCATCCCATCTACCAACGCGACTAGAGATGGTATTAGTTGCTCCCCAGCCGTGAGTGCTGGCATCAGTTTGTAACACAACTGAAGGATTGCTGATTATGATAGGATTAGAGCAATGTCGAGTGTTCTTTATCCACCATTGCAACTCCAAAACTGCTTTGGCTGGTAACTGCATTGGCCTGTCAAAATGGCCAGCATGATGTTTGAGCACTTGAACCTTTGCCCTCTGTAAATTTTGGTAGTGCAAAGGTCCAAATTGTGTGGCTGGGAATGCAGCCACGAGCTTTCCAATCACCCTGGCTACTCATCCAGATATGCCATGACAATATGTTTCTGTTTTCGGAGAAACGCCAAGGCTGGTTTTAATATTTTAGTAAATAGTCTGGGGGCTGATGTTAATCTATTAGGCAGTGCTTTGTACTGCCAGAGCTGCCCCATCCAGTTAAATTTCAGATATCTGTGGTGACCCTTCCCTATTGGTACTGAATAGTATGCATCTTTTAGAAAGATGCAAACCATGAAGTATCTTTTGGCAACTAATTGTTTGGCAGTAACAAAAGTTTCCATTTTGAAGTGTGTATACTGCACAAAAGTATTCAGCTGTGTCAAATCAATGATGATGCGACATCCACCATCTTTTTTGTTTTTTGTGAAAATATTTGACACAAACTCAAGAGATTCGTGTTTGGATTTTTCAATTACTCCTTTTGTATGTAACCTCAAAAGTTCTGCATGACCTTCCAATCTTTCTTTTTGTGAAAACGCGAACGTTCGGCTAGGTGCATGCTGAACCGGAGGAAGGAGTTTGTGAATGAATTCAATTTTGTATCCCTGGATACTATGCAGTATAAAAGGATCAGCAGTTATGGAACTCCATGCACTCCAAAACAAGTGTAACCTTCCCCCAACCTGTGAAGAACTTACACACGCTATGTTCTGGAAGAAACCAGACCCACCTACCTCCATGGTTACCGGTGGTGCTGTGTTTATTTCTTCCGTCCTTGTCTCCTGGGGGGGGTAGAGGAGCTGGAGTGTGGGCTTGGTGCATCTTCCACGAAGGCCGTTCTGGGCCTTGGTCTAAAAAATACCTTTGTCCTGAACGTACGGCCTTTGAGCTTTCACCAGCTGTTGTTCTTCCGTCGTGGTGCCGTGGCTTGCTGGTGGATGCGTAGGGGTGCTGCCGCCAAAGATGTGAGGTCTTGGCAGTGGACGGCGCTTTCATTGGTCCGACGGCTTTTGCCTCCTCGTCGAGGTCTTTGACCTGCTTCGGCAGATTGTCCCCGAACAGTAAAGTAGGCGGCTGGGTGCTGCTGGTCTTGCACAACCCTGCAAATTTGGGGTTCACGGCAGGTCGGATCACACCCTTTCTGAAGCAATTTATTTCAAACTGTGCATTGCAGAAGATTGCCAGAGCGTCTTGTTGTTCTTCCGACATGTCCTTGCCATCAACTGATCTGGCAAATGCCGTTATACCGGAGGCCAGTAGTTTAAGGATCTTTTGTATCTTAATTTCCTGGGCCCTTATGCCACCACCGTTGTTTCCCCAGATCGGGTTGTTCACCGCAGGAACTTTGAGGGAAATACAGTTTTCTGGTGCTAAGTACTTAGCAGCTGTGTCACTCATCACCTGCAGCTGGTTGGTGGTGAGGTAGTTGATGCTGGCTGCCAGCTGCGGCTGTAACGGCTGTCCCTTTTGCGAGGGCATCGCAAATTTGGAGACCATGCCGAGCAGCTCCTGTTGTTCCTGCACCCCTAGCGCACTGAAAGTGTCTTCAGCCAAACCCCATCTTCAGAGTCAGCCCAGTAGTGACTCCTTATGTTCCCCTCCGAGGAGAGGGAGACATTTGGCAGTCCTGTACAAGGTGCTGCCGTGGGTGTCCGAGAAAACCCACGGCGACAAGACTCCGTTTGTTGGAGTATGTCACGTTGGAGCAGTTGCTCCATCAACCGCTCCATGCGAGATAAACGGCCACTGTCGTTATCCGCAGGCGGTGAATCTTCCAGCCCTGACCCATCCGAGTCTACGGGCTTATCCAACTTTCGAGTGGCCTTACCGCTAATCCGAAGTACACCTACGGGCTGTGGTGGTGCCAAGTCGGGGGCTGCTAACCGTGCAGTTGGCAGCCCAGGTGAAGTCGGCCGCTGCTGACTGCCCGCATTCCCGCGATCCTCCGTATTCAGTTTTGCTGCGTTCCGTTTGGACTTCGTTTTAGACTTGTACATAGTTCTTTGCTCTGTAAAATAAATTGTACAGAACGGCCAAAAAACGACCTCAGAGTAGTAAAAACTTACCTGCAGCTCCATTTTAAACCTACCGCTGGAGGATCGACACTCCTCCTGCCTGTCGCTGCGCAATGCGTTAGACGATATGTCGTGCATGCATGCTGGCGGGGTTTCCACATAGTCACTCACATGACTCCGAAGTAAAATCCATGTTTTAGTTCAATGTCATTGTATAGTAAAAGAAAAAGACACAAAGTGTTGGAGTAACCCAGCAGGTCAGGCAGTATCTCTGGAGAACATGGATAGGTGACATTTCAGGTCGGCACCCTTCCGACATATCGCCTATCTATGTTCCCCAGAGATGCTGCCTGACCCGTTGAATTACTCCAGCACTTTGTGTCTTTTTTTGTAAACCAGCATATGCAGTTTCATGTGTCATTAATGGTCATTAGTGTGCCTGGTCCTAGTGTGCCTGGTATACACACACCTGAAGGGGACAATTCTACAAGGCTCTTCACAGATCCAAATCCATCCTGTCAGACTGAGGGTTGAAATTCCAGGCGTTAATCCTGGGTCCTGGCATTGTCCGTACTTTGTCCATTCCGAATGGCTGCCCTGTTAGAGTCATAGTCATACAGAGTGAAAACAGGCCCTTTGGCCCAACTTGCCCACACCGACCAACATGCCCCATCTACACTAGGCCCACCTGACTGTCATATAATCCCTTATATATATAGTCCCATAATCCCTTTAAACCTATGTTATCCATGTGCCTGTCTAAATGTTTCTTAAATATTGCAATAGTATTTGCTTCAGCTACCTCCTCCGGCAGCTCGTTGCATACTCCCACTACCTTTTGTATTATTCATGTCAAGCAACCAAAACATGTATCCAGAAGATTCAATGTAATATTTTATTTTGAACACGATGCCAACCATTTCACGTGGCTAATACTCTTGGAAACTGGAAATAATAGAAAATCAGGAACAAGGGAGCGCTTGAGATAGTTTTCTAAACAAATGATGCATTTATTTAAAGAGTGAGACTTCATGATGGAACTTTGTGAGGTCACAGCTGGAGGATACTGCGCCTAGTTTCATGAAGAGATGTGATCATAGATGTGATCTTAATGGAGACCCTCAATGTCTGAGGGTCTCCATTAAGGTTAATTGGCTTAATCTTGCACTAAACACTATTCATGTTATTCCCTTTATCATGTACCTGTACACTGTGGATGGCCCGATTGTAATCATGTATTGCCTTTCAGCTGACTGGTTAGCATGCAACAAAAGCTTTTCAATGTACCTCGTGACAATAAACTAAACTAGTAAGACTAAACGAGCTTACCATTTTGAAGTTTGATCTTTATTTAATGAGGAGTTACGATGAGCGATTACGTGAAGAAGGCCGTCCCCACGCATGCGCGTCAATCTTCAAAGCAGTGGTGTGAGATCACAGAGAAAATTTGTTGAACTAAAATAGTAAGATTAGAGTTGACTAGAACTTACAGAAAGATCTTTATGTTATGAGGGTCGGGAGCGGAGGGCACGTAATCGCTCATCATAACTCCTCATAAAATAAAGATCAAACTTCAAACTGGTAAGTTCTCATTTAATCTTACTATTTTACTTCGGAGTCACGTGAGTGACTACGTGAAGATTTTGAAGCCCTGTGATTTCATGCCGAGGAACGAGTCCATGGGTCAGAACTGCATCAATTGACCAGGACAAGTGAGAAAATTAATGCAGTCAAACATGACATTATTTCCAAAAGAGTTTCCTTAATTATGGCTTAATAATGGCAAAAAACTCATACTTAAATTCTGGGAAAACACTCCCACACCAATGGTAAAAATGTGGATTTCAAATATGTCCGAAATGTTACACCTCGAAGATATGAGATTCGTCCTAGCAGGCAAATCAGACCAATTCCAAAAGATTTGGTCTCCATTTATTGACTTATTACAAGCATAGGGTGCAACATAACTTTGAAAATAAATGGTTTCAGGACCTGGTGAGGGGTGTGTAAAGATACGAAGTAGGTACATGTCTTTTATCTTATCATATTTTCTTATATTTTCTTTTTTCTATTTTTCTCTTTCCTTTTTTAAAAACAATTTTTTGTATTCTTTCTCGTGTTCTATGTCTCTACGGGTTGTTCCTTTTCACTTTTTCATGCACTTACTATCTTATCTAATTTTCTCTATTTTTCTTCTTAAAGTTTTAAACAAGAAGTGGTACGTGAAATGTATTATGTTATTTTTGGCTGTTTGGCTGTTTGGCTATTATTACTGTACTGTACATTACTTCTAATAAAAAGAAATTAAAAAATAAAAAATAAAACATGACATGGTTAAACAATACTGATGCTTTAATAACAAAAATAAAAGTAACTGTGATCCCTCTCACCCAGGGGGAAACTGTAAAACAGAACTTAAAACAGAATCAGCAAAAATCCCTGGTCTGGCAATAGGCTTGTTATAAAACCTTTGGTACCTCCGCTCATTCGACCATCCCACAGACGCTAGAATGTGGTCGAGAGGAACGTCCATATCCCTTGCTGCTGATGTCGATGCAGCCCTGGTGGAATGAGGTTTAAAAGTGGCAGTGTCCACTCCTGCACATGCCAGAACCTGTTTAATCCATCTAGAGATGGTCTGCACCGTAACCTTTTTGTGAGGTTTGGTATAACTAAAAAAGAAGGAGAGTGTCGAGCCTCTCAGGCTCTTAGTGACCTTTATGTATTGAAGTATGTGTGACGCTACACACAATCGTGGATCTGAGGGATATGCCATAAAACTCAATTTGAGCCCCAGTATCCCTGGCCTGCTCTGCTTAATAAGGTAATGAACAAAAAAGGTGATGCTATTACAAGATGTACCACACTGTCCAGTCTGAGTTTATGTAATGTCTGGACCCATTGTGCTGAGGCCAGTGCCATGAGCATGACTACTTTGAGTGTAAGATGGTGCAGAGACAGAGATGAAGCTGGTGCCCACTGACGGAGCAGCGTCAGAACCACGCTCACATCCCATATATGTGAATACCTGGGCCTAGGCGGAGTGGAGTTAAAAATGCCCTTCATTTTTAGTTATTAAAGGGTGAGATCCTACCATGTAGTTCCCTGACCCCAGCCATAAACAATTTGACTGTTAATGGCACTGTAACTGAGCTTGCTATCATGCAAAAGTGACTCCAAAACGTCTGTGATAGAAGCCGTGTCATATGAAATATTAGAGTGGGAACAGTACATCTCCTATTTCCTTATGTGAGTGATGTACTATTTCTGTGTGCTCTTCCTCCAGGCCGCAGTGATGACATCTATTGTACGGTCTGAAAGCCAGAGCCGCAGGAACGGTCTCCTCAGAATCTGCAAACCAATAAATTGATACGGTCATGAAGAGGGTGGCTTTCCCCAGTCACCGGGTGCACAAGCAGATTTCTGCTCTTGGGCTCTGCCATAAAAGGCTGTGTAATTAAAGCTAGAACCAGTGGGACTCAATGCTGAGTAGGCCAGTCTGATACTACCAATATGCCAGAGGCAGAGTCTTGCTCGATTTTGGCCAAACATTGTTTAATGAGGCAGAATGGGGGAAAAACATACACAAATTTCCCACCCCAGTGTAGCGAGAATGCATCTACTGCTACTGCCTCTAGGTCTGGCTCCCATGACATATAAATTGGTAACTGATGATTAAGCCTGGATGCAAACAGATCAATGTCCGGTACACCATAATGAGGGACAATGTCATTAAACACTTCGTGACTCAACATCCATTCTTTGTTGTCATTGAACTCTCGTGACCTGGTGTCTGCCACCATGTTATATCTACCAGGTAAGTAGATAGCTGAAACCCAGATGTTTCTCACAATACACCCAGTGCCAGATGAGATTAGACAATTTATCACAGGATACAAACTTACTTCCACCCATGTGATTAATGTATGCTACTGCTGTAGCGTTGTCAATCTGAAGTTGGACATACACATGATGCATGTTGGTACAAAAAGCCTTTAACCCATAGTGCGCTCCTAACAACTCTAAGTAGTTAATACCATGTGACTGAAGCATCGATGATTCCTGCAGATCCCATCTGCCACCGCAGCTTGAGACGGTATCGGTAGCACCCAACCTAGCGCACTGGCATCAGTCTGCAACATAACTGATGGTGTATCGACTAAAATAGTACTAGAACAATACTGAATATTGGTAACCTACCATTGTATCCCAGCCAGGGCTTCAGCTGGCAATTGCTTGGGTCTATTGAAGCGACCTCTATCAAGCTTGAGTGCCTGTTCCTTTGCATGTTGTATGTTTTGGTAGTGCAAAGGCCCGGACTGAGCAGCTGGGAGAGCAGCCACTAATTTTCCTATTATACTAGCCACATGTCTAATAGAAGGTTGATTATTAACAATGAGTTTCCTGCAGGCTTCAACTAACTCTAATTGCTTGCCCCAAGGCAGAGTCACTGACATGTGTACTGAGTTAATGGTGAATCCCAAATAGTCAATTATTGTAGATAGCACTAATTTAGACTTAACTGGATGGATTAAAAACCCCAGTTTCCATAAAGGTGGTAGCTGAGACAGATAATTCAGCTAATTCCAAAGTCCCAATGACTAAGATGTCGTTCAAATATGCCATGACTATATGATTCTGTGCCCCGAGTAGCCCCAGGACTGGTTTTAGCAATTTAGTGAATAATCTGGAGGCTGAGGTTAATCCATCAGGCAATGCTTTAAACCGCCACAACTGCTCCATCCAGTTAAACTTCAAAAATCTCCTGTGATCTTCATGAATGGCCAATGAATAGTAAGCATCTTTGAGGTCAATACTCGCCATGTAGCATCCCTTGGAAAGCAGTTGTTTGGCAGTGACAAAAGTTTCCATTTTGAAGAGTTTATACTGCACAAAGGTGTTAAGCTCTGTCAAATCAAGGATAATTTGACATCCTCCATCCTACTTTTGCCTAGTAAATATATTGGGCACAAACTAGTGAGGCTCATCACTCGACTTCTTAATTACCCCTTTCTTGAACAAAGCCTCAAGTTCTCCTTGTGCACCCATACACTCCTGTTGTGAAAACACAAAAGTGCGGCTAGGTGTAGGCTGAGTGGGTGGAGGCGAGTCAGAAATGAACTCAATTTGGAAACCTTGTATACTGTGCAGTATAAACGGGTCAGATGTTATCCAATGCCATTCATGTAAGAAAAATTGCAATCTCCCCCCAACTTGTAATTGATCCATCGCAGGCTCACTTACCTTAGTGGTAACTGGCAGTATGGTCTCTGCTTTTGCCCTCGAGGTCTGGGGGGTAGGGCTGTTGGAGGAAGTCATCCCCGCATCTTGAACATGGCCCGGTTGGGGCCCTGCCCTAAAAGGCTTCTGTGCATGTTGCTCAGAACCATGTCCACCATATCCGGCGAACCGTCTGGTATGGAGAGGAGGGTAGGGGTACTGTTGCTGGAAATATGATACCTTGGGAGGTGCCTTTATAAGGCCAATGGTTTTAGCCTCCTCATCCAGCTCTTTTACCTGTTTAGACAGCTCTTTTCCGAACAGGAGGTTTGGGGGTTGGACATTCCCCGGCTTGCACAGCCCAGCAAATTTTGGGTTTAGAGCAGGACAGATGGCATTCTTCCTGAGGCAATTGATTTCAAAATGTGCATTGCACATTAATGCAATCGCGTCCTGCTGGGTATCAGAGAGGGGCGCCCCATCCACTGACCTGGCAAAGGCAATGATGCCTGAGGCAAGTAGCCTGAGGATTTTTTGCATTTTTACCTCTTGGGCAATGCGTCCCCAGATAGATTGGTTTACAACCGGGGCACTTAGTGAGGCACAGTTCAGTGGAGTATTATATTTGGCAGTAGTATCCTCCAACGTTTGGTCTTAGAGTTGATGGTAGGCCAGATAATTTATGCTCATGGCGAGCACTTCTTCCAATGGCTCCACTGTTAGGGCAGAGATAGCAAATCTGGATGCCATAGGGGACATCCGATGTTTGCCGCTCATGCAATGAAGCATGCTGCCCAACTGTGCCTCCGTACTCTGGGTCAGTATAACACTGACCTCGTACGCTGCCCTCATCAGAGAGGGAGGTATTCTGCAGCCCTGACACAGGTGCTGCTGCCTTGGGTTCTCTGTAATCCCGGGCTCCAATAGCTCCATCCTTTGGAGCATACAGTGGCCTTGCAAAAGTTTTCATACCCCTTGAACTTTTCCACATTTTGTCACGTTACAACCACAAACGTAAATATATTTTATTGGGATTCTATGTGATAGACCAACACAAAGTGGTGCATAAATATGAAGTGGAAGGAAAATGATACATGGTTTTCAATTTTTTTACAAATAAAAAACTGAAAAGTGTGGCGTGCAAAAGTATTCAGCCCCCTTTACCCTGATACCCCTAAATAAAATCCAGTGCAACCAATTACCTTCAGAAGTCACCTAATTAGTAAATAGAGTCCATTTGTGTGTAATCTAATCTCAGTATAAATACAGCTGTTCTGTGAAGGCCTCAGAGGTTTGTTAGAGAGCATTAGTGAACAAACAGCATCATGAAGCCCAAGGAACACACCAGGCAGGTCAGGGATAACGTTGTGGAGAAGTTTAAAGCAGGGTTAGGTTATAAAAAAATATCCCAAGCTTTGAACATCTCACGGAGCACTGTTCAATCCATCATCCGAAAATGGAAAGAGTATGGCACAATTGCAAATCTACCAAGACATGGCCGTCCAACTAAACTGACAGACCAGGCAAGGAGAGCATTGATCAGAGAAGCAGCCAAGAAGCCCATGGTAACTCTGGAGGAGCTGCAGAGATCCACAGCTCAGGTGGGAGAATCTGTCCACCGGACAACTATTAGTCGTGCATTCCACAAATCGGGCCTTTATGGAAGAGTGGCAAGAAGAAAGCCATTGTTGAAACAAAGCTATAAAAAGTCCCATTTGCAGTTTGCCACAAGCCATGTGGGGGACACAGCAAACATGTGGAAGAAGGTGCTCTGGTCTGATGAGACCAAAATTGAAGTTTTTGGCCGAAATGCAAAACGCTATATGTGGCGGAAAACTAACACTGCACATCACCCTGAACACACCATCCCCACTGTGAAAAATGGTGGTGGCAGCATCATGCTGTGGGGATGCTTTTCTTCAGCAGGGACAGGGAAGCTGGTCAGAGTTGATGGGAAGATGGATGGAGCCAAATACAGGGCAATCTTGGAAAAAAACCTGTTAGAGTCTGCAAAACACTTGAGACTTGGGGCGGAGGTTCACGTTCCAGCAGGACAACGACCCTAAACATGCAGCCAGAGCTACAATGGAATGGTTTAGATCAAAGCATATCCATGTGTTAGAATGGCCCAGTCAAAGTCCAGACCTAAATCCAATTGAGAATCTCTGGCAAGACTTGAAAATTGCTGTTCACAGATGCTCTCCATCCAATCCGACTGAGCTTGAGCTATTTTGCAAAGACGAATGGGCAAACATTTCAGTCTCTAGATGTGCAAAGCTGGTAGAGACATACCCCAAAAGACTTGCAGCTGTAATTGCAGCGAAAGGTGGTTCTACAAAGTATTGACTCAGGGGGGATGAATACGTTTGCACGCCACACTTTTCAGTTTTTTATTTGTAATAAAATTTGGAAACCATGTATAATTTTCCTTTCACTTCACAATTATGCAGCACTTTGTGTTGGTCTATCACATAAAATCCCAATAAAATACATTTATGTTTGTGGTTGTAATGTGACAAAATGTTGAAAAGTTCACGGGGTATGGAAACGTTTGCAAGCCACTGTATCTCTCTGGAGTAACCTCTTCACTAGGTTCTTCATGTGCCAATAATGCTGCCCATAGAATGAGGGGAAATTCCCACCTCCTGGCCTGACTCATCTGAGTCCAGGGCCCTCACAGACTTGCTAGTGGCTTTCCTCCCCCGTGGAGTAGCCATGGTGCTTTCTGGTAGCACCAAGTCTGTAGCCGCTGGCTGCAATGCCAGCGACCCTGAAGGCAAATTCGGCAGCCGCCTGCTGCCCGCAGGCCCGCAGGGCCACGACCAAAACCAGCCGTTTTGGTCGCAGCCCGCCTCTTTGCCTTGGACATGTTCTCCCGAGGTCCGATGCTGAAAGGTAAGCAAAAAACCCCGAACCGGGAGCAACGACCTCAGCTAAGTTATGAACACTTACCTGAGCGTTTCAAAACTTACCGCTGGAAGGAGCAACACGCCCGCCAGTCAGTCGTTGCGCAATGCGTCAGACGTAATGACGCGCATGCGTGGGGACGGCCTTCTTCACGTAGTCACTCACGTGACTCTGAAGTAAGATAAACCCAATATTTATGGGGGTGAGATAAAATTCACGAAGATGTTACTAGGTGGTTGAGTTTTTGTGATGAGGAAAGGTTGCTAAGGCCGGATGTTTTGATGAAAATAAATTGTGTTTAATAGAGGAGCATTAAAATGATGAGGCCCTAATTCTTGTTGAAGAGCGTTCAATAATTAAGGAAGATGGGCTTAATTGAAATAAATATTGGAAAGGTTTTGAGGGAACTTCACCCCAAATGTTTTTGAGTCTGGGATGGACTCCTGAAAAGGTGGAGGTGGCAGAAACCAACGTTAGCTTGATGGATGAACATTTGGAGCATGTGATGTAGGCCGTAAGGTCATAAGGTGATAAGTGACCTTACAATGTACAAGGGAAGGGGTGGAGAGGTAGGAAGTGGCATTCGGCCAGATGGCATTTGTATGGCTGGTACTAACAAAATGGGCCAAGTTAATGAATCAAACACTATTCAGTTCTATTATTAAACAAACATCAAAACAAGCTCTGATCTAAGTAGGGACATTGGATTCTGTCTTTTTGCACTATTATTACTTATTTGTTTTTTGTGAATATATGTGTGTATAGACGGTAGACAAAAATGCTGGAGAAACTCAGCGGGTGCGGCAGCATCTATGGAGCGAAGGAAATAGGCAACGTTTCAGGCTGAAACCTTTCTTCAGACTCTGGCTCAGACTATGTATGTATATAAGTATATTGAACATTTTTTTCTCGTTTATTATATTGATCACAGTGTACATATTGTGCTGTGCTGCTGCAAGTAAGAATTTAATTGTTCTGTCTGGGATATATGACAATAAAATTAGACTCTTGACTCTTGAAAAGGGTGGCACAGTGATGGAGTTGCTGCCTTACAGCGCCAGAGACTTGGGTTCAATCCTGTCTGTACGGAGTTTGTACGTTTTCCCCGTGATCCACGTGGCTTTTCTCCAGGTGCTCCGGTTTCCTCCCACACTCCAAAGACGTACAGTTTTGCAGGTTAATTGGCTTGGTAAAATTGTAAATTGTCCCTAGTGTGTGTAGGATAGTGTTACTGTGTGGGGATCACTTGTTAGTGCGGTCTCGGTAGGCCGAAGGGCCTGTTTCCGTGCTGTATCTCTAAACTAAACTAAACTGCTCAACTAGAAACCCTGATGAAACTCCATCCTTGTGTGACCCATCCTCCATAAGGCATGATAACCAAAGTCAACATCGGTAAAATACATAGAAGCATTTCAGTATAATCGCACAGGAACCTCATCACATTAGAGCCCAGTAGTATGGGTGGCCTGTTGGGGGAAGACTGCAGTGAGCATGGCTCAGACCAGATTTGTCAAAAAACCCAGCATGTTGATTTTCAATTAAAGCTGATACTAAACGACTGCATATTGCACTGTTCATTGTGTGTTGTATCCTGAGGCAGCACTTTACTCATTTTTGCTCAGTGACATTTTGCGTGAATGAGTAAATATTGCGTGGGCTCCTTGCCAACCAGCCTGCTGGGGTTTGCATCCTCACTGCAGATGCACAAGTTCACCAAAGTAACTGCCTCAGATCCACAGCAACAAATTGCAGGGCTCATGCCTTCTCTCCGTGACAAAATTTCCTTGGAAGGACCAAGCTTTATTTTGTGTAGGAAGGAACTGCAGATGCTGGCTTCAACCGAAGATAGACATAAAATGCTAGAGTAACTCAGCGGGTCAGGCAGCTTCTCTGAAGAGAAGGAATGAGTCTCAAGAAGGGTCTTGACCCAAAACGTCACTCATTTCTTCTTTCCAGAGATGCTGAAAGTCCCGCTAAGTTACTCCAGCATTTTGTGTCTTTCCAAGCTTTATTTTGGCAGCTTGAAGCTTGGCTGTTCCCGTCACCTTGCTTAACTCAACTTGATATCCCGGTGGCACGGTGGCGCAGCGGTAGAGTTGCTGCCTTGCAGCACCAGAGACCCGGATTCGATCCTCACTACAGATGCTGTCTGTACGGAGTTTGTACATGCTCCTCGTGACCTGTGTGGGTTTTCTCCAGGATCTTTGGTTTCCAACCACACTCCAAAGACGTACAAGTTTGTAGACTTATTGACTTGGTAATATTGTAAATTGTCCCTAGTGTGTGTAGGATAGTGTTAATGTGCAGGATTCGCAGTCGGCATGGACTCGGTGGGCCGAAGGGCCTGTTTCCGTGCTCTATCTCTAAACAAAACTAAACTAAGGTAGGAATTTATTTTTTGCAAATAATCAATAATTGAGGTGATGTGGAAGGAATAACTTGGGTTGATGTAAAGATAAATGAATATCCACTCCTGTTGTACCATCGAGTAATTTCTCTGAGTTGGAACATAATATGGAAAATGAGATAGATAGCAAGATGGAAAGGTGGAAAGGGGGAAAAGTCTAACTACTAAAAACAAGCGGGTTCGCAAAGAAAAAAAAGTATTTGAACCCAAAAGAATACATCTTGAACATCTCAGTTCTAGTTATTATTGTGAACACTGCCCAGTCCATCATGGGTTCTGACCTCCCCACCATCAAAGGGATTTACTGGAGTTTCTGCCTCAAAAAGGCAGCCAGCATCATCAGAGATGATGCTGGCTGCCTGTGGACCAGCCACACCACCCTGGCCACACACTCATTTCACCACTGCCATCGAGAAGAAGGTACAGGAGCCTGAAAACTGTAACCTCCCAAGTTCGGGAACAGCTTCTATCTATATATGTATATATATATTCTATATATAGATATAGATCTATATATCTTTTGTACGTAGATTCAATATATTTTGTATATAGAATCTATATACAAAATATTCTATTTTGCATATAGGCACAAAAAGCTGGCGTAATTCAGCAGGACAGGCAGCATCTCTGGAGAGAAGAAATTGGTGACATTTAGGGTCGAGACCCTTCTTCCAGTTTGAAGAGATGCTTCCTGTCCTGCTGATTTACTGTGGTATTTTGTGTCTATCTTCAGTTTAAACCAGCATCTGCAGTTACTTCCTATATATACTGTACTAAAGTAAGTGGGACCCGTTGAGCCCCATGTTCATACGGGAGGTCTGGTCCCCCGACACAATATTCCACCTCTCCACCAATTCCAATATTGGTGGCCAGTGGGGGGGAGGGGGGGGGGGGCTTTCAAGGAGCGCTGGTATGGGTTCTTGGGGTGGCAGCTGTCCCTCAAGCCTGATATGCTGGCAGTTCACTCACGGCTGGTGGGCTGGCAGCTGACTCATGGCTATTCCTTGAAAATCCATTTCAAGCAGGGTGCAAGGCCACCAAATTCAAATCCATTTTCCTACCATTTCAAACAGAGTGCAAGGCCACCAAATTCAAGTACAGTTTCATTCCACTTCAAGCAGGATGCAAGGCCACCAAATTCAAGTGCAGTTGCATACCATTTCAAGCAGGGTGCAAGGCCACCACATTCAAATGCAGTTTCATACCATTTCAAGCAGGGTGAAACCACCATAAAATCACCATAAAACCACACGAAACACCAAATTCACAGTTCAGTAGACATTCAGTGTGTTCAGTTGATTCACAGCTCAGACAGAGTCGTGACCTCTCCCTCCCCCATCATGCAGAGACTGAGCCACACCCACACATCCGGGTTTTATAACCACTGCCCCTCCCACAGGATAAGGTGTGGCCTTCATGGCGTGATTGACAGGAGAGAGATTCTCAACATTTTTTAAACACTAATAACACTTTTATTTTTAATTGATGGGAAGAATCCTCTGCACCTGCTGAGCGGGGGACTGAGTAAGATGGCCAAAAATCACAGCCGTAAGTGGTGGCATTTTATCTAAAATCAATATACAGTGCACACAGGAAGTTACCCAAATCACCCAAACCACCATTTGCAGTAAGCCTTTTAAATTCAACCCAAAGCACTCAAGCCACCATTTGCGGTAGTGCCTTTTAACTTCAACCCAAAGCACCCAAGCCACCATTTGCAGTAGTGGCTTTTTCCTTCAAACCAACCATATTTTCATTGTCAAACCACATTAAGGGCACTCACAGTTGAGTAGACATGTGTACAATGCTATTCAGAGCTCAGAGAGACGTGACCCTCTGGCTTCCTCCATCTTGCAGAGACTGAGTGAGGCATACCACCTCCTGGTTATATAGTCCCTCCCCTTCTCTCCAACAGGGGCAGCAGAGAGAATGCCGGATTTCTTAAAAACATTAATATATCTCTGATTTTTCATCAATGGTAAAAATCCTCCGGTCCAGGAAGGCGGAGGGGGGCTCTGAGCGAGCTGGCCAAAAATGACGGCCGTAGGTGGTGGCGTTCTCTCGGAAATCACAGCACAGAGAGCCAAAAGTGGTCAAGATCAGACTTTTAGTAATATAGATATGTACGTGAGTATGTGTAGATATACATACACAGTCTTTGCCACAGAAGGTTGTTGAGACCAAGTCAATGGATATTTTAAGGTGGAGATTGCCAGATTCTTGGTTAGTAAGAGTGTCAGTGGATGTGGGAATAAGGCAGGAGAATGGGGTTGACAGGGAAAGATAAATAAGCCATGATTGAATGGTGGAGTAGACTTGATGAGCTAAAAAGCCTAATGGGCCTGTCCCATTACGCAACCTTTTTCAGCGATTGCTGGCACCCGTCATAGGTCGTTGCAGGTCGCCAAAGATTTTCAACATGTTGAAAATCCAGCGGCTACCAGAACAAGGTACGACTCTTTGGGAGACTACTCATGACCATACAGGCTTCACCCTGCGACATTCGCCAGGGTGTCGCCCCTATGGTCGTGAGTATTCTCCTCTATCGCATCTTTCCGGTCGCCGCTGAATTTTCAACTGGTTGCAAATGTTCGGCGACCTGTAACGACCTATGACGGGTACCGGCAGTTGCTGAAAACGTTGCGTAAGTGGGACAGGCCCATAACTCTTTCTCGTTTATTATATTGTTTAGAGTGGGCTATGTTCACATATTCCGTTGTGCTGCTGTAGGTAAGAATTTTATTATTCCATCTGGGACATATGGCAATAAAACATCTTGATTCTATTAGAAAGTAAACAGCAGAGTTTGGTCTGTGGTGTAAGGGTTCTATCCAAGACCAGAATGTTTTTTGCCACTTAGGTATTTTAGCAAGGCTGTTATTTCCCTCTGTTAGGCTCTGATCCCACTCAGCCCCCTTGTTTCAGGTATAGCAATGGCTAGCAAGTCAAGAGTCAAGAGTGTTTAATTGTCGTAAATATTGACAGCAGAATAATGAAATTCATATTTGCAGCAGCTCCATGGGCCCATTAATACAATATACACTAATTAAGTGTAAAATAAAAAAATAATAAATTAAATACCATAATACCCATTATACTGCAAAAATCAAGGTCTGTAGTGCACCCAAAGACACTATCCATAGAAGTTCGTAGCTGCTGAGATTATTTGTTTTTCCAGTTTAGAGATACAGCATGGTAACTGGCCCTTCGGTCCACCAGAGTCCGCACCGCCCAGTTATCCCCACACACGAGCACTATCCTACACACACTAGGAACAAATTACAATTTAACCAACCTGTACATCTTTGGAGTGTGGGAGGAAACCGGAGCACCCGGAGTAAACCAATGCAGGTCACGGGAGAACGTACAAACTCTGTACAGACTGCACTGTCGTAGTCACGATCAAACCTGAGTTGCTGGCACTGTAAGGCCACCATGCTGCCACCGCTGGGCCACCATGCTGCCCCTTCTCATCTTCTTCAAGACACACCCCAATCAGCAAGAACAATAATGCAGCTCAATGTTAATAGTCGCACTGGAACGAGTACTGTCTGGAAAAGAATGAACATGGTTTCCGTGTTAGTAAAATAAAAAATGGAAATGAAGATACTAGAAAACATAGAACATAGAACATAGAAAAATACATGCATGAGTAGGCCATTCGGTCCTTTGAGCCAGCACTGCCATTCAATATGATCATGGCCGATCATCTAAAATCAGTACCCCGTTCCTGCTTTTTCCCCATATCCCTTGATTCCTTTAACCCTAAGAGCTAAATCTAACTCTCTCTTGACCTGCTGATATCCCCAATATTTCCAGTTTTTAGTAAAACACAAAGTGTCGGAGTGACCCAGGAGTAACCTAGGAACGGTAGATACTGGAGTCTGGAGTAAAACAGTGCTGGAGAGAGAAGGAGTCCCAGCCTAAAGAAAGGTCCTGATCTGAAATGTTGCCTATCCATTCACGACTCAAGTCAAGATTCGTGTGTTTAATTGTCATATGTACAAAAACAGAACAATGTCATTATTATCGAGTCCACACACAAGATTAGACGTTATTCAGCCAGAGGTGAACACACTTTTCGGCATCTGACAACGGTGTCTGTCTTGTCACGTCTTGTGCTTCTTGTGCGTGGTGGTGGAAAGATTAGTGGAGACAGGGCCCCGATCAACGTCAACGCTCTTTCCTTGACCCCAATGTCATTCTTACCAAAGATAGACACAATGCAGCAGCACAAAGGGGCTGTAAACATAGTTCTCAATAGATAACAAGACAAACAATTTTTTTTTAAATAAATTAAAAAGTATATGAATGCAAAAGAAAACAACAGCACAAACTCCCTCGTGCAACCAAGGTAATTTGTAGCTTGGACTTTACTTGGTGTTTGTAGTGTTCAATATCCTGATGGTTGTTGGGAAGAGGCTCTTCCTGAACCTGGAGGTCACAGTGTGACCCGGCTGGGTTACGGCGACACTTAGTGTTTTACTAAAAACTGGAAATATTGGGGATATCAGCAGGTCAGCTCTGACGAAGGATGTTTGAGCTGAAATGTTAACTCTGATTCTCTCTCTCCTCAGTTTTCCAGCAGCTATTTTTGTTTTACCACCTACATCAATGGATATGCCTGGAATCTACTGTAAATGTGACTCCTTGCTGTTGCAATGTACACTCACTTTTCATTACAGCTGCTGCATGCAGTGGGAGAAGCTTGTGCAAAGAAAAATATTTCTCAGGTGTTTTGTTACTTTTTGTTCACATTCATTGTGAAGCTCTAATCGAAGAAATCTGGGCTGGGTAGTCTTGGAAACGTATTGCCTATTTAGTGGGTTAACCTTGGAGGTTAATTTATTTTCCAGTAAATTTCTTCTTTCCAAAAATGTCCCTTCCATTTCTTCTTGGTATCTGAAAGCACTGACTCTTATTAGGGCAAGGTGCTGTGGGGTATAAAATCATGAGAGGTCTGGATGGTGTAAATGGGAGGCACCTATTTCTATTCAGAATGAGTTAGAAACCAGGGAGTGCAGGTTTAAAGTCATTGCTGCAAGGGTAAAGGGAAGCACCTCCAAGAGCAGGGAATTCATTGCTGGAAGGATGGTAAAGCCAAAACTCTTATCACGTTTAAAAAATCGAGTAATAGAGTCACAAGCCTTTTGACCCATTAAGCCCACACCAGGCATCAAGCACCTTTAGTCTAGTTTAGTTTAGTTCAGAGATGCAGTGCGGAAACAGGCAATGGTCAGTGAACCTGCCGACCAACCAGCATGTCATTGGGACGTAACAATAAAGCAAAGCATCTTGGAGACAAACCGACAGTCACAGGGAGAACGTGCAAACTCCACGCTGAAAGATGCAGAGGTCAAGATGGAATCTTGGTTGGTTGGTTCAATATTGATGTGGATACGCACATGAGTAAACAAACTAGGACCCACTGGCCTATTTACAATATATATTAATGTCTTCACCCTAAGCTGGGGGGCAGCAGGAGGATTAGGAGACGTTCTGGGTGAGTGGGCATGTTTGGCAGATGCAATAATGTGGATAAATGTGAGGTTATCCCGGAAATATTATTAAATGGTGGCCGAAGGAAAGGGAGATGCAGCGAGACCTACAGTGAAAGCGGGTGCACAGGTGGCGCAGCGGTCTTGGTGAGACCACACCTGTTTGCTGTTTTGGTCCTCACAGTGAGGGAGTGCAGAGAGGTTCAGGGACCGGTTCGATCCTGACTACAAAATTCTTAAGGGGTGGACTGTCAGGAAGATTGTTCACAGAGTTTAAGCCTTTATGAGAAAGACTTTTTTCACACAGAGAGTTGAGTCTCTGGAACGCCACAGAGGGTGACCATGTATATTTAAGGATTTTGGCTTCGGTTTCTTCCCAAATATTGAATGGCTCCAAAGACGTAATTTCTTGTCTATAGGTTATTTGACTTTGGTGAAAATGAAGTGTAACTGGTCCCTAGTGCGTAGGATAGTGCTCGTGTACGGGATGATCGCTGGTGTAGGATAGTGCTGGTCGGCGTGGACTCGGTGAGCTGAAGGACCTTTTTTTTCCGCACTGTATCTCTAAGGTGTAAAATCGAAAGTAAGGTATAATCTTTACACTGGTAGATCATTAATGGACTGTATTGTGGTTATCTGTACTTAATGACCACACGCAGTCTCTTCAGGATGATTTTCTGCAGAGATGCAGAAGCCCGGCTTTATCCGTATCCCCCCCCACAATAGAAGAGCCACCGCTGTGTTTCATATTTATAGCATGCATGTCCACACAGGTTCCTCATCCAAAACGCTAACCTACCAGGTTCCTTGTTGTGCCAGCTTCATTGCTGACAAGACCACCGCATGATGCACAGGGGGTTTGAAAAAGGAATGATAGGAACAGCATGGACTGAACTGATGTGTGTTGCTGGCGTTCATGAAATGGGTGACTGGAGAAAGATCAGGGGCTAAAAATCAAATATTTAACGAGAGACTGGAGAGCGAAACTTGTTTGGGCAGGGTAGTGTCGGAAGGAACTGCAGATGCTGGTTTAAACTGAAGATAGACACAAAACGCTGTTGTAACTCAGCGGGAGAGGCAGCATCTCTGGAGCAAACGAATTGGTGACATTTCTTTTCGAGACCCTTCTTCAGAATGTAATCTGAAGAAAGGACTCGACCCGAAACGTCACCCATCCCTTCTCTCCAGAGATGCTGCCTGTCCCGCTGAGTTACTCCAGCTTTTTGTATCTATCTTGGGAAGGGTAGTGTTGTTTATTGAGCTTCAACCCAAAATATTTTGGCAATTTCTGCTGTTCTATTATTAGACTGGAGACAATTGCTCTCCCACTCTTAGAACATAAAACAGAACAGCATGGTAACAGACAAGGAATCCAATCCTTCATATAACATATAACAATTACAGCACGGAAACAGGCCCTCTCAGCCCTTCCAGTCCGTACCGACCATTTATTTTCCCCTAGTCCCATCTACCTGCACTCAGACCATACCCCTCCATTCCCTTCACGTCCATATACCTATCCACTTTACTTTTAAATGTTAAAATCGATCCTGCCTCCACCACTTCTGCTGGAAGCTCATTCCACACAGCCACCACCCTCTGAGTAAAGAAGATCCCCCTCATGTTACCCCTAGACTTCTGTCCCTTAATTCTCATGTCATGCCCTCTTCCTTGAAGCTCATGGGACCCCTGTCTCATGCTTCTTTCAACCCACTGGGGCCTTTTCCTGAAATCCCTTTACATTTATTAAATTAACTGGAAAAATTATTATTGTAGTACATAATATCGAACATAGAACAGACAGACCCTTTGGCCCACAATGTCTGTTGTCTGAACACGATGCCAAGGTAAACTAATGGCAATGTGTAGGAAGGAACTACAGATGCTGGCTTACATCGAAGATAGACACAAAATGCTAGAGTAACTCGGCGAGTCAGGCAGCATCTCTGGATAGAAGGAATGGGTGACGATTCTGGTCGAGACCCTTCTTCAGACCAGACTAATTGCATCTGCCTGAACATGATTCATATCTCTCCATTTCCTGCACATTTCCTCTGCATATCTAAAATCCTTTGCTAAAGCCACTATCCTATCTGCCATATCTCCGAAGACCTCTATCCGAAGAAATGGTCATTCCAGCACTACATGACACCTTGTCTTCATCAGCGGTCACTGGAAACGAAGTATGACTGTCCTCTCCTCCCCATAGGGTCGTCTACTTGTGGGTCTGCAGATGTCTGTAGAGGCCGCTCCGTGACCCACACACCTTGGTGCAACGTGGGCAGTGGAGACTGGCGGTGGTTGGTAGTCGTCGAGCCCCCTTCTCTCTCTCTCCTACGGTGCTGTCGCTTTGTCTCTGTGACACGGCGTAGTTCCGTTTCGTGACATGCAGCTCCTTCCTGCACGGATTTCCTCCAGGAGCGCCTGTCCAGTGCAATGTGCTCCCAGTTGCTCGATGTGATGTGGAATTTCTTCAGACTGTTCTTGATGTTGTCCTTGAAGCGTTTCTTTGGCCCGCCGGGGGCTCGCCGACCTTCCTTCAGTTGAGAGTACAGGATCTGTTTAGGGAGACGCGTGTTGGACGTGCGGGTGACGTGGCCGGTCCATCGAAGTTGCTGCTGCATTATTGTGGTGGTGATGCTGGTCAGGTTGGCCTCCTCCAAAACGCTGATGTTGCTGCGTTTGTCCTCCCAGCTGATCCTCAGAATCTTTCATAAGGATCTTTCGTAAGGTTCCAGGGCTCTCAGGTGCCTGCTGTAGGTGGTCCATGACTCAGCTCTATACAACAGGGCAGGGAGGACAACGGCTCTGTAGACCAGCAGTTTAGTTTGAGCCTTTAGGTCTCGGTCTTCAAAGACTCTTTTCCCCGAGTCTGGCGTAGGCTCCGCTGGCACAACTCATGCGATGGTCGACCTCAGAGTGGATGTCAGCTTTTGAAGAAAGAATGCTGCCAAGGTAGGGGAAGTGGTCAACGTTTTCAAGAGTGGTGTCGTCCGCTTTTAATGTCGGCTGGGTAGACCGCTGGTTGGGTGGCGGTTGATGTAGGACCTGGGTCTTCTTGATATTTAAGGCTAGGCCAATGGCTTTGTATGCCTTGGCAAAGGCATTCAGGATGCCCTGGAGGTGTTCTGCAGAGTGTGCTGCAAAGGCACAGTCGTCCGCGTACTGAGGCACCATGATGGTGGTGTTACTGACTTTGCTCGTGGCCTTCAACCTATTAAGGTTGAAGAGCCCACCGTTAGTTCTGTAGAGGATTGGGATCCCCTGTGGCAGCTCTTCACCAATGAGGTGAAGTATGGCAGCAATGAAGATGACAAACAGGATGGATGCAATGATGCATCCCTGTTTGACTTCCATTTCCACAGTGAAGGGCTCGGACTCAGAGATGCAACCTGAGTACATTACAGCTGGTACTCAATAGTCTATATCCCCCGTGTCTCTGTATTAGTTGGTACATTAATGATCAGCTTCTCCAGTCCAGAATCTCCATTCAGTGCATTATAAATCCTTGTTAGAGATTTATATTTATTTTAAAATCTTACTTTTTGTTTGTTTCTCTTTCTTTCCTAGTCTGAGTTTACTTTGTCGAGTCCAATGGTTTTGGGCACAATCGGAGACTCACGACTAAGTACATAGAAATATGAGTCAGGATGGGATGCAGCAATGAGACTGCTTCTAGTTAACTACATAGAAGCCTCTGCTCACTCTGCATATAAATTTCAACTGGAACCTTGAAAACTATAGACAAGAAATCTTAGACAAGACCGGCAATGGCCTCCAGCACGGTTGCAAAGCTGTAGAGTTTCTGACTTACAGCGCTTGCAGTGTCAGAGACCAGGGTTTAATCCCGTCTATGGGTGCTGTCCGTATGGAGTTTGTACGTTCTCCCCGCGATGGTGTGGGTTTTCTCCGAGATCTTCGATTTCCTCCCACACTCCAAAGAAGTACAGGTAGTATGTAGGTTAATTGGCTTGGTATAAATGTAAATAGTCCCCAGTGTGTGTAGGATAGTGTTAATGTGCGGGGATCTCTGGTCAGTGCGGATTCAGTGGGCTGAAGGGCCTAATTCCGTGCTGTATCTCTAAACTAAACAAAACTAAGAAGGACATCTGTGGAGGAAATGGACAGAAGAGGTTTCTCGTCGGGACCCTTCATCAGACTGAAGTTAATTCTGTGTCTCCTCTGTGTCCCGTAGTTCTGCTCCTCCCCCCATCAGCCTTGGCATCCAATGCATCATTCCATGAGATTATGGCCACCTTCTACATAATCTCACCACCAGTCTCATCATCCTGTCCCCACCACGTTCTGCTTTCCAACAAGGCCCTCCACAACTCATTGGTTCATTCATCCCATCCCCAGGTACTCTTCCTTGCAACATCAGGTGTAACACCTGTCCTTACACCTCCTCCCTCACCTCCACCCAGGGACACCAGTGTTCATCCCAGCTGAGACAGAGGTTTGCATGCACCTCCTCTAACCTCATCTACTGCATTTGGTGCTCTTGATGTGGCCTTCCATACATCAGCGAGACCAAGCGTAGACTAGTCATCTGCTTGGCCGGACATTAGCACTCGGTCCGTCAAGGCCTGCGGGACATCACTAACAATTCAAACTCTCCTTCCCATTCCCATACAGATCTTTCTATCCTGGGCTCCTCCATTGCTAGAGTCTATCCATGTGTATGAGCATTGAATTCTACAATTTTTGGTAACAATATAACCTGCTATTCCCCCCCCCCCCCCCACCTTCCTTTATCCCACCTCCCACCCTTCCCTGTCCCCCAACTGAATGCGCACTCATTTTTCAAACTACCTTTTAAATGTTGCCCCTGGTATCTTAAAACTATGTCCTCTAGTTTTGGGCATTACCATCCTGGAACTAAGGTTCTGACTGTCTACCATGTCCAAGCCTCAATAGACAATAGACAATAGACAATAGGTGCAGGAGGAGGCCATTCGGCCCTTTGAGCCAGCACCGCCATTCAATGTGATCATGGCTGATCATCCCCAATCAGTACCCCGTTCCTGCCTTCTCCCCATATCCCCTGACTCCGCTATTTTTAAGAGCCCTATCTAGCTCTCTCTTGAAAGTATCCAGAGAACCTGCCTCCACCGCCCTCTGAGGCAGAGAATTCCACAGACGCACCACCCTCTGTGAGAAAAAGTGTTTCCTCGTCTCCGTTCTAATATACTTCTATCGGGTCTTTCCTCAGACTCCAGAGAAAACAATCACAATACCTCGTGAGTCACGTTACTGTTTAAACATGTGGCTTCTTGCGCTTCCCCCATCCCTATGTGGCAACTGTGTTTGGCTGTTCTGTGGAAAATCATTAGTATGAATATTGACTCCCCAACTTGTTTTCCCTCTCCCTCCAACCCTCCCCCGTCCTAGTTCTCTGACTAGTTTTACTGACCTGATTAAATTGTACTGATTGAATGCCCTGTTATCACCTTCCACGTAGCTACCGATGATCCATTCTACATATTCCTTCTTTCATCTCCTTTGATGTCTCAATTTCACACCTTACCCTTCCATATCTCTATGTTTCCCTCTCCCCTGACTCTTAGTCTGAAGAAGGGTCTCGACCCGAAATGTCACCCATTCCTTCTCTCCAGAAATGCTGCCTGTCCTGCTGAGTTACTCCAGCATTGTGTGTCTATCTGTGGACTCGGACATGGTGTGCTGAAGGGCCTGTTTTCCCTCGATATCTCTAAACTAAACTAAACTAAACTAAATTGTTATCCTGTACTCACAGCCAAAAACAGTAAACATTCCTCAGAGCATGAAAAATATCAAACAGTCCAGGATAGCCAGAATTGACAGACAATTAGGGAGCTGTCAATTGCAGTCTCCCAATCCTCTTAACTAACGATATCTTCAGTATATTTGTTCCATGGAAGTACATTAGAGTGAGCAAGGCAGGCTGGCAGCAGTACCATTGTTTAACATTCCTTGACTGCTTCTGGTGCTTCAGTTTGTCATATCACGGGGAGGTCAACCTGTTTGTTTTGCTGAGACAAGTTTGGTTCTGCAAAGCAACAGCGCTTGTGGAACAGCAAGAAGAAATAGCAGCAAGAAGTGGATATCAAGGAGAGCGACCAGGAAGCAGCTGAAAGGTCACTGTGACTAGACTCAGAGAGAATAACAAGTGAACGATCGGGTGAATGACAGCCAGAGGAGGTTGTGCTTACAGTAACACTGGAAACAATATTGGAATGACTTTCAATGGGAAAAGTCAGCTGAGCACCTGGAAATTCATCTATGACCAGAAGGGTCAAACATAGTTAATGGTGTGGCGTCAGCCTAAACACGGGCCACATATGCTCGAACCCTCGTCAGGAGATACGAGGGCGGGCACGTGACGTCATGGGCTGGAGGGAGTGTCCTGGTATTTAAGATCATCTCACCTCGAGACCTAGGGGAGTCAACAGGTAGCTGAGCCCGAGAGTACAACCTCGCTCAGCTGCAGCAACATTGTAATATGGTTGGCGCACCAACTTAACGTGTCACCACTGAATAAACAACACTTTGAACCGGCCTGACGTCTCGCCTTTATTCACCACGTATGGTGCTGCTACAATGGGTCTTTATTTGTCACGTGTGTAACTGCACAGTGAAATGTTTTTTGCATGTATTACACGTGCGGGCACCATTATTCAAAAGTCCAAAGTCCATTCGGCCCGCGTGTTCGATGGGCTGGAGCTGTTCCCGCGAACCGACCTCCCTCTCTCCAACCTGCGCCTCCTGCAGCCAACCTGAAGATGCTGGAGGCATTACACCTGTTCACCCCCCGACTGGCCCCTTGCTCCTCACGTCCGAACTTCGCCAGCTCCCTCCGGTTACCCCAACCAATAAGCCTTCAGGCGAGGTACCACCGACCACAAGCAAGGAGGCAAGGAGGGAGGGGAGAGGAGGGGACGGCAATGTAAGATGCACTTACTCAAAATTAGAGAATTCAACCCTCTACTTTCAGTCTGAAGAAGGATCTTGACCGGAAACGTCACCTATTCCCTTTTCTCCAAAGATGTTGCCTGTACCGTTGAATTACTCCAGCACTTTGTGCCTATCTTTGGTAGAAACCAGCAGCTGCAGTTCTCTACCTCTGCTGTGCCTGCTCTAACCGGGGAAGAACCATCTACTGAAGGAGACGTGGACACACAAAATGGCCAATTTGTTTGAACTTTAACAATTGGGATAGATCGACTTTCTAAACATGAAGATATAATTTAAGAAAAACTAAAGCAATAAACGTCTAATTCTTTTTAAGGATTCTGTCAAGTTCATGTATACATTGCCTGCCCCAGGCCAGTGCCTAGAACAGTGAACATGGGTAAATGAGCAATTGATTTTGATGGCAAATGGATATATTATAAAATAGAGCAGATGCTGGAAATCTAAAGAATGGGAAAGGCTGGAAATACTCAAATAGAAACAGAGTTAACATTTCAGGCAGCACAGTGTCACAGCGGTAGAGTTGGCGCTTGCAGCGCCAGAGAACCTGGTTCAATCCCAACTCGGGTGCTGTCTGTACCGAGTTTGTACGTTCTCCCCATGACCTGCGTGGGTTTTCTTCGAGATCTTCGGTTTCCTCCCACACTCCAAAGACGTACAGGTTTGTAGGTTAATTGGCTTGGTATAAATGTAAATTGTCCCTAGTGTGTGTTTGGTAGTGTTCCGGTGCGGGGATCGCTGGTCGGTGAGGACTTGGTGGGCCGAAGGGCCTGTTTTTGCACTGTATCGGAAAACTAAACTAAACTAAATTTCATGTTCAAGACTTTTCATTGAGAATGATTTAATTCTTTATTCAACAATAGCCTGTGTCTGTACATTGAATCTGTATTCCTCCTATTCTTGTGGGCAACCTGATTGGGTCTGGTGGTGATTCTTTGTGTGCTGGTCCCGGAAGTGGATCTATTATCATTCATCACAATCGCTCCACTATTTTAAATCTCTATTAATTCCCTGCATCCTGTATCTGTACACTGTGGATGGCTTGTAAACATGCATTGCCTTTCCGCTGACTGGATAGCTCGCAACAAAGAAGCTTTTCACTGTACCTCGGTACACGTGACAATAATAGACAAATAATCAATCATTTTTATCTCTTTTTCCAATGCATAACTGGATGTCAGATCATCCATATGTTTCAAATCCATAATTGGATGTCAGGTCATCCATATGTTTCAAATCCAGAGCGGTCTGTCTGATGAACCTTTGAGGGGAGTCATCTTAAGGCAATTATCAGTTTATCAGTCAGTTTAATTTATTGTACAGTGAAAGGCTTTGCCATGTGCCATCTAGTCAGCAGAAAGATGATACATGATTACAATCAAGCCATCTACAGCGTATAGATAAATGATAAGGGAATAACATTTAGTGCAAGGTTAATCCAGCAGATTCCAATCAAGGATAGTCCGAGGGTCACCAATGAGGTAGATAGTAGTTCCGCACTGCTCTCTGGATGTGGTGGGATGATTCAGTTGCCTGATAACAGCTGTCCTTGAATCTGGAGATGTGCATTCTCACACATCTATACCTTTGCCTGATGGGAGAGGGGAGAAGAGGGAGTGGCCAGGGTGCGACCAGCTCTTGGTTATGCTGCTGGTCTTGACGAGTCATAGAGTCATAGAGTGATCAGCGTAGAAACAAAAGATAATAGACAATAGGTGCAGGAGTAGGCCATTCGGCCCTTCGAGCCAGCACCACCGTTCAAACAGGCCCTTTGGGCCCAACTTGCCAACACTGGCCCGCATGTCCCAGCTACACTAGAATGAAATACAGAACAACAAGGGTGCGGCTGAATGGAGAACTTAATACAAACGGACTTGAAAACAAACCTTTTGAATTAAAGTCTTTTAAAATTTTAACTCTACACTAATACAGAAACTACTGAATTAACATAGTAATAGCAATTGAATCTAATGCAAACTGTTAAAATGGTAGAATGTAATAATGTATTATAATGATTGACCCCCCAGGGAGGTGAAAGGGTGGCTAAATATAAGGAAATAGATTAATAACAGACTAAAATAAAACTAACATATAATATACTAGACTAAGTGGGATCCATTGGGTCCCAGAATCACATGGGAGGGCTGGTCATCAACGCAATATTCCACCAATTCCAATATTGCTCTCCAGTGGGGGTGGGGGGGGGGGGGGCTATCTGTTGCACTAGTATGGGTGGTGCGGACCGAAGATACTGGTTTCCAGACGCCTAGTATAGACATTGTGGGCAAAATGGATTCTTGGGCTGGAAGCCAACTGTTGCAACGATTTTAAAAGCCAAGCCAAGGCAAACAATTTGCCCGCAGCCACCTGACCACCAAAATCCAATTTGTGAACAAAAATATTTTTTGGGCCGCAAAAACCAAAAACCATTTTGGCGAGGCAAACAATTGGGCCACACCCACCAGACAACCAGAATACATTTTGTGAAAACAAATTCTTAAAAAGGCGCGGCAAACAATTGTGTAGCAAGCAGCCACTGACAACCCAAATCCATTTTGTGAACACAAACTTTTTAAAAAGGCGAGACAAACAATTGGGCAGCAAACAGCCACCTGACAAACAAAATCCATTTAGTGAACACAAACTTTTTAAAAAGGCGAGGCAAACAATTGGGCCACAGCCACCTGACAAGCAAAATCCATTTTGTGAACACAAGCTTTTTTTTTAAAAGGAGAGGCAAACAATTGGGCCGCAGCCATCTGACAAACAAAATATCGTTTTGTGAACACAAATTCTTTAAAACAGCGAGGCAAACAATTGGGCCACAGCCACCTAACAACCAAAATCCATTTTGTGAAAACAAACTCTTTAAGATGGCGAGGCAAACAATTTGGCCGCGGCCAACTGACAACCAAAATCCATGTTGTGAACACAAACTCTTTTAAAAGGCAAAGCAAACAGTTTGGCCGCAGACACCTGGCGACCAAAATCCATTTTGTGAACACATACTCTTTAAAAAGGCGAGGCAAACAATTTGGCCACAGCGACCTGACAACCAAAATCAATTTTATGAACACAAACTCTTTAAAACGGCGAGGCAAACAATTGGGCCACAGACACCTGACAACCAAAATTGATTTTGTGAACACTAACTTTTTTTTTAAAAGGTGAGGAAAGCAGCCACCTGACAACCAAAATCCATTTTGTGAACAAAAACACCTTAAAAGGGAGAGGCAAACAATTGGGCAGCAAGCAGCCACCTGACAACTAAAATAGTAAGATTAAACGAGAACTTACCAAGTTTGAAGGTTGATCTGTATTTTATGAGGAATTGCGGTGAGGGATTTCGTGAAGACCCCGCCAGCACGCCTGCGCAGCATCCTTAAAAGCAGCGGTGTGGAATCACAGAACCAAAACCATGACTAAAAATAGTAAGTTGAAAACCGTAGAACTACCTGGTTGACCTTATGATAGAGGGTGGGAGCGGTGGGCACGAAATCCCTCACCGCGACTCCTCGTAAAATACAGATCAACCTTCAAACTTGGTAAGTTCTCGTTTAATCTTACTATTTTACTTCGGAGTCACGTGAGTGACTTCGTGAAGATTTCAAAGCTCTGTGATTTCACGCCCTGGACAACGTCCATGCTTATCACACTGCCGCAGTCTGATGGAGGAAGGCTGTTAATGGAGTTCAGTCGAAACTGGCTGAAAAATCAACACAATTTATTAATCAAATAAACAACAAACCCCTAATTCGGGGACAGATATTTACTGAGCGGTTCCCAGGATAGCTGACTGCGAACGTCGCAGGGGCGGCCAGAGGCTTGTTATAGAACCGCTGAAATGTTTTTTTTCACTGGCCCAGCCTGCAGTGGCGAGAATGTGGTCCATGGGCACCTCCATGGCTCTCGCTGCTGATGTGGATGCAGCCCTGGTGGAATGAGACTTAAAAATGTCAGTAGCAACTCCTGCTGCATCCAACACCACCCTGAGCCACCTGGCGATAGTCTGTGTAGTCACTCGACTATGTGGAGGTTTATGGCTGATGAGGAGTCCCTGTTCCTTCATCCTGATAACTCCAGTAACTCAGATGTAGTGGTGGAGATGGGTGACTATGCAGAGTGTGGCATCTACAGGGTACGCCCGAAATCCAGCTGCAGCCCATGCGCCCCTGGCCTGTGCTGTTTTAATAATTCTTTGACAAAGAATTTTATTTGACCAGGGGTGGCCACCATGCTGTCCAGTCGCAGTTTTTGTAACGTCTGGACTCGTTGGGCTGTCGTCAGTGCCATGAGCATCACCACCTTGAGGGTGAGCTGTTTCAAGGGTAGCTCATCTATTGGAGCCAGCTCCTCAGTAGGGTCAGCACGATCCCCACATCCCACGTTACTGTATATCTGGGTCGTGGAGGGTTGGTGTTGAATACTCCCCTCATTAGTTTAGACACCAGGTGGTTGGAGCCGACACCTATATCCAGGTATGAAGTCAGCGCACTCCTGGCGCTGTTGATGGCACTGTAGCTGAGGCCAGCATCAAAATGGAGGCCTGCTAGAAACTCCAACACATCAGGTATTGTTGCCGAGTTGGAGGACTTGTTGTTCTGGGCACAGAAAACCTCCAACTTTCTGATTTGAGTGAGGTATTGTTCCCGGCACGATGCTGCAATAAGGTTTATGGCTCTTGGCGAGATGCCTGCCCCGGATGAGCGGTCTTTTCAGAACCTGCAAGCCAACAAGTTTAAATGACCATGGCAAGGATGACTGATCCCCGTAATAGGGTGAGTAATCAATTTGGGATGTTTCCCAATCGCCATCCATGGCTGTTTTAAAAATTTTTCAACCATCGGGTACCATGGTTGTGTAGGCCAGTCGGGAATGATCAATATACCAGTTGCAGAGTCTAGTTTAATTTTCTGCAATACCCGACTGATGAGGCAGAATGGGGGAAATGCGTAGCAAAACCATTTCCCCCAATGGATCGAAAACGCATCCATCGCTATTGCCCCAGGGTCTGGTTCCCATGACACATACGTTGGTATCTGATGGTTCAACCTGGACGCAAATAGGTCAATATCTCGTGTCCCAAAATGAGCTATAATATCTCTAAAAATTGGGGATTCAACATCCACTCGATGTTGTCATTAAAGACTCGTGACCTGGTGTCCGCCACTGTATTAAGCTTCCCAGGCAAATAGGTCGCAGTAATCCAAATGTTTCTTTCAATGCACCAGTGCCAAATTGTATTAGCCAATTCATCACAAGATAGCGACCTGATACCACCCATATGATTGATGTATGCCACCACTGTAGTATTATCTATTTGAAGGCGGACATGTAAATCCTGTGAATTAGTACAGTAAGCCCGCAGTCCATGAAATGCTCCCAGCATTTCTATATAATTTATCCCATGTGCCTCCAGTTGCTCCCCAGCCTTGTGCGCTTGCGTCAGTTTGTAACACAACATCAGGGTTGCCCACTATGATAGGTCTATGACATTCTGTAATATTGTCAACCCACCATTGTAGCTAATTTCTGGCTTCTGATGGTAACCGAATTGGCCGATCAAAGTGACCAGCATTTGTTTTTAACGCTGTGATTTTTGATCTTTGTAAATTTCGGTAGTGTAGCGGTCCGAATCGCGCAGCTGGGAATGCAGCTACCAATTTTCCTATAACTTTTGCCGTTTGCCGAATAGTCGTACCCTGGCGCAAGCAAGATTGTGGCACTCTTCTATAATAGCAGTAGCTTTATTTGTTGGGATGGTAATCCTCATTAAATTTGGTGTCTAGGGTGAACCCCAAAATAATCCATAGCCCGTACCGGGTGCAATTTTGATTTGTCTGGATGGATTACGAATCCCAGCTTCTCAGCTTGGTTGCAGCCACTCCTTGAATTGCCAATTGGAGGGTCGGACCCACTATAAGGATATCATCCAAATATGCCATTACTATAATTTTTGTTGTCGGAGAAGAGCCAATATAGGTTTTACCAATTTGGTAAACAGCCTAGGAGCTGTGGTGATTCCATTGGGCAATGCCTTATACTCCCATAACTGACCCTTCCAGACAAACTTCAAAAATTTTCTATAAGCCTTAGCAATGGGTACCGTATAGTATGCATCTTTCAAATCGATGCATGCCATAAAGTACCCTGGGTAAAGCATCTGCTTAGCTGTTTCAAACGTATCCATTTTTGAAATGGGTGTATTGTACAAAATTGTTCAATTCAGTTAAGTCTATTATTATCCGACATCCCCCATCTTTCTTAATCCTAGTGAAGATATTAGACACAAACTCAATTGGTTCATGCTTGGTTTTGCCAATTACCCCTTTTTCTGCTAACCGTATAATTTCAGCTTGTCCTGCCTCCACCTCTTTTTTGGGATAGAGTAAATTTTCTACGAGGCGAATGCTGAGTAGGGGGATTTATACCTTCAATAAATTCTATAACATATCCTTGAACACTTTGTAAAATAAACTCATCCGTGGTGACAGTTTTCCAAATGTCCAAGAAAGCCCGCAATCGCCCACCTATTCGTGCAGGAGGGGATGCTACGGCGTGAGAAGAACCAGACCCCCTTACCTCCAAGGTTAATGGCGGTTCCGTACATACGGTGTTTTGAGTGGGCGTTGTGGAGGTTGACGAGTCGGCGGCCGCATTTTCCATGCAGGCCGTTGTTGGCCTTGCCCTAAAAAAGGTCGTTGCACTTGTTGAGATGGAGGTGGGTAGGATCTCTGTGCCCTTTCCGGCAGCCGTGTTCTCCAAGAGGAATTAGGCTGTTGCCGGTGATATGGGCGAGGTCTGGTCGGTTGAGGTTTCATGAGGCCAGCTGTTTTGACCTCCTCATCCAGTTCCTTCACCTGTTTGGCTAGGTCTCCAAACAACTGATGCGGCGGTGGAGCGGTTGATGGTCGGCACAACCCCGCGAATTTGGGGTTGAGTGTGGGCTTTATGGAGCTCTTACGCAGGCAGTTTATTTCATATTGTGCGTTGCATAGGAGTGCCAGTGCGTCTTGCTGATCGCTCGACACATTATCCCCATCCTAGCAAACGCCGTTATGCCCGTGGAGAGAACTTTTAATATTCGCTGGAGGCGGACATCCTGCATCCTGGTGGCCGTACTCAAGTGTCCCCAGATCTGGGCGTTAACCAAGGGCACACTGAGGTTGATGCAGTTTTCGGGCGGTTTTATTTTCTCCAAGGTATCATTGAGAACCTGACTCTGGAGTTGGTGCGTAGTCAGGTAATCAATGGTGCCCGCCAATTTGTGGTGCAGAGGTTCACCTGTCTGGGTGGTAGCGGCAAACTTACTCACCACTTCCAGCATATCCTCCTCATGCTCTGGCTCAGCGGTTACTGGCTGCCCCGGGTCGTCTTCGAACACAGCAGCTGGGAAATCCCTCATGCTTCCTGCTGGAGACGATGAGATGCTGAGTGGAGTCCTCGCACGGCTGGTAGATGCCCGTGAGTCCCGCTCTTCTCGTTCCCGGTCCCGCTGGAGGAGTTGCTCCACTAAGAGCTCCAACCGCTCTATGCGACCGTCCCTGCTATCTTCCCCGGGCCCCGCGAATTCACTGGGGCTGCCACCATCGGACCACACCCCCTTAGAGTGCTGTCTAGGGTCCAATGGCAGGTCGTCGTGACCTACAGCCCAAGTTGGCGGACTGGAGGGCACATGGTCGGGCCGCTCCCCCGGAGTCCGTGCAGCTTACCACCACACATGATCTTTTGCTGGAGGCCATGGGTCGCGCTCCCAGAGCTGAGCTGACCGCTTTCTGCTGCCACCTCCGCCCTTGACCGCAGCCTGACGGGGTGTGTTGTCGGTGGTATCTGCTCCAGCAGGCCTTCTCGACGCAGCAGTGATATGGCCAGGCTGCACTACGGCAGAATTCCCTGGCTGTGGTACGTATTTGCACTTTGCAGGGCTCCCCTGTCGTGCGGCTGTCCCCCGGCCCAGCCCCCTCGGGTCTTCTGGAGCTCGGGGAGGGGTTGCTTGTAAAAAGCGAGACCCTTTGCCACGTACCTGTTTCACCCCTCTTTTCTTGGGGGAAGGGGGCTCGAAGTCTGGATCTGATATATCCAGCTCCGGCGCGGTAAACCATTCAGGTGAGTCGGCCCCTGAATCAGCGGGAGCACCCGACTTCCGCATTCATGCCCCCACACGCCTCGAAGCTGCTGGTGTTGCTTGCAGCTCCGGAGACAAGGGCCGTTGGCTGGTCGAAGCTCGACTTCTCGACAGCGCCTTTCTCTTGCCCTTGTCCATCCTGTAGGATAAAAATAATACTTACCTACCGGCCTTTATGAAGGAGCCCGAGGAGAGAGCGCACTCCCCCCCCCCCAGCCTGCCGATGCAAATGCGCGCAACGATATGCCGCGCATGCGTGTTGGCGGTGTCTTCACGAAGTCACTCATGTGACTCCGAAGTAAAATCCATTTTGTGAACACAAATTCTTAAAAAAGCGAGGCAAACAATTGTGCAGCAAGCAGCCACTGACAACCAAAATCCATTTTGTCAACACAAACTTTTTAAAAAGGCGAAGCAAGCAATTGGGCAGCAAGCAGCCACCTGACAACCAAAATCCATTTTATGAACACAAACTTTTTAAAAAGGCGAGGCAAACAATTGGGCAGCAAGCAGCCACTGACAACCAAAATCCATTTTGTGAACACAAACTTTTTAAAAAGGCGATGCAAACAATGGGGCAGCAGGCACCTGACAACCAAAATAACGTTTTGTGAACACAAACTCTTTAAAACGCGAGGCAAACAATTGGGCCACAGCCAACTGACAACCCAAAATCCACTTTGTGAAAACAAACTCTTTAAGATGGCGAGGCAAACAATTTGGCCGCAGCCACCTGACAACCAAAATCCATTTTGTGAACACAAAAGTTTCTAAAAGGCGAGGCGAACAATTGGGACGCAGCCACCTGACTACCAAAATCCATTTTGTGAAAACAACCTTTTTAAAAAGGCGTGGCAAACAATTGGGCAGCAAGCAGCCGCTGACAACCAAAATCCATTTTGTGAACACAAACTTTTTTTTTAAAAGGCGAGGCAAGTGGCCACCTGACAACCAAAATCCATTTTGTGAACACAAACTTTTTAAAAAGGCGAGGCAAACAATAGGGCAGGAAGCAGCCGCTGACAACCAAAATCCATTTTGTGAACACACAACTTTTAAAAAACGGCGTAGCAAAAGCAAGTTGGGACGCAGCCACCTGACACAACAAAATCCATTTTGTGAACACAAACTTTTTAAAAAGGCAAGGCAAACAATTGGGCCGCAGCCATCTGACAACCAAAATATAGTTTTGTGAACACAAACTCTTTAAAACGGCAGGGCAAACAATTGGGCCACAGCCAACTAACAACTAAAATCCATTTTGTGAATACAAACTCTTTAAGATGGCGAGGCAAACAATTTGGCTGCAGCCAACTGACAACCAAAATCCATGTTGTGAACACAAACTCTTTTAAAACGGAGGCAAACTGTTTGGCCGCAGACACCTCTGACGACCAAAATCCATTTACCTATGTGAACACGCTCATACTCTTTAAAAAAAGGGGAGAGGGGAAACAATTTAGGCCGCAACCAGTGACCTGACAAACAAAATCAATCATTTACTATGAACCTCACATACTTTTTTAAAAAGGGCAGAGGCAATACAATTGAGCCGCAGCCACCTGACAACCAAAAAAATATACCATTTTGTGGAAAACAATCCACTCTTTAAGATGGAGAGCGCAAGCCTACAATTGGGCCGCAGCCCCCACATGACAAACACAAAATCCATTTTTGTGAACACGAACCTTTTCAAAAAGGCGATGCACTGAGCACAAACAATCTCTCGGGCCTCTGCAGGCCACCATACAATCAAACAATTTCGCTTTTGTCAACAGACTCAACTCTCTTTAAAACGGCGATGCAAATTACATATTGGGCGAGGCGCTGCAGCCAATTCACAACAATGACAACCAAAATTTCCGTTTTGTGGAAACACCAAGCTTTTTTTTTTAAAAGGCGAGGCCACTAGACGTCCACCTTGACAACACAAAAACACATCCATTTTGTCTTGCGAAACACCATCACACTTTGTAAAAAAGGCGAGGCAAACAATAGGGAAGCAAGCAGCCTCTGACACCAAAAATCCCATTTTGTGAACACAAAACTTTTAAAAAAAACAGGCGAGACAAAAACAATTGGTAAACGCAGCACCGGACAAACAAAATCCATTTTGAGAACACTAACTTTTTTAAAAGGCCTATGCAACAATTGGGGCCACAGCCCTTCTGACAACTAAAATACAGTTTTGTGAACACAAACTCTTAAAAAAAAAAAACGGCGAGCAAATACATTGGGTCCACAGCCACCTAACAACCAAAATCCATGTTGTGAACACAAACTCTTTTAAAAGGCAAGGCAAACAGTTTGGCCGCAGACACCTGACGACCAAAATCCATTTTGTGAACACATACTCTTATAAAGGCGAGGCAACCAATTTGGCCGCAGCGACCTGTTTACCAAAATCCATTTTAGGAACACATACTCTTTAAAAAGGCGAAGTAAACTATTGGGCCGCAGCCACCTGACAACCAAAATCCATTTTGTGAACACAAACGTTTTTAAAAGGCGAGGCAAATAATTTTGGCCGCAAGCCCACCTGACAACCAAATCCATTTTTGTGCTAAAACAACAACCAAAACACAATTTTTAAAAGGGCGCTTAAGGAGCAAACAATTGCTGCGCGAACAAGCAAGGTCCATAAAACCGGCTGACAAACCTACAAAACTCCATCTTTATGCGTGCACACAAACCTTTTTTTTAACAAATGCGCTAACGAACTAAAATGCGCTGCCGATACAACCTAATCAAACACCCCCACACAATACCCATCCAAACTCAGACAAGGGCAGGCAAACAAATTGGGCGAAGAATAAATACCATACACAAACCAACCCACTTCTCAATGACAAAAACACACAAAACATAACAAATGACGTAGCGAAACTATTTCTCTTTCTCCTTACAGCGTCTAGAAACCACACAAATAAATACTTCCACACTACACACCACACATGCGCAACGCGCGACAAAAATTAAATACAAAACACAACTATTAGAGAGAACACGAAGGACAACACAACACCACAGCCAACATCCTTAAATTCATACAAAAATTCCATTTTTGTGAATAAAACTCTATAAGATGGCGAGGCAAACAATTTGGCTGCAGCCAACTGACAACCAAAATCCATGTTGTGAACACAAACTCTTTTAAAAGGCAACGCAAACAGTTTGGCCGCAGACACCTGACGACCAAAATCCATTTTGTGAACACATACTTTTTAAAAAGGCGAGGCAAACAATTTGGCCGCAGTGACCTGACAACCAAAATCCATTTTATGAACACATACTTTTTAAAAAGGCGAGGCAAACAATTGGGCCGCAGCCACCTGACAACCAAAATCCATTTTGTGAAAGCAATCTCTTTAAGATGGCGAGGCAAACAATTTGGCCGCAGCCACCTGACAACCAAAATCCATTTTGTGAACACAAAAGTTTCTAAAATGCGAGGTAAACAATTGGGCCGCAGCCACCTTACAACCAAAATACATTTGTGAAAACAAACTTTTTAAAAAGGCGTGGCAAACAATTGGGCAGCAAGCAGCCACCTGACAACCAAAATCCATTTTGTGAACACAAACTCTTTAAAATGGCAAGGCAAACAATTGTGTCGTAGCCCCCAGACAAACAAAGTCCATTTTCTGAACACAAACTTTTTAAAAGGGCGTTGCAAATAATTGGGCCGCAGCCACCTGACAACCAAAATATTGTTTTATGAACACAAACACTTTAAAATGGCAAGGCAAACAATTGGGCCACAGATCCACCTGACAACCAAAATGCATTTTGTGAACAAAAACGTTTTTTTAAAAAGACGAGGCAAGCAATTCGGCAGCAAGCTGCCACCGGACAACCAAAACCCATTTGGTGAAAACAAACTTTTTAAAAAGGCGGGGCAAACATTTGGGCCGAAGCACGCAGCCACCTGACAACCAAATTCCATTTTGTGAACACATACTTCTTTTAAATACAAGGCAAACATTTGGGCCGCAGCCACCTGACAACCAAATTCCATTTTGTGAAAACAAACTTTTTAAAAGGCCAGGCAAACAATTGGGCTGCAGCCACCTGACAGTCAAAATCCATTTTGTGAACACAAACTCTTTAAAAAGGGGAGGCAAGCAATTGGGCAGCAAGCAGCCACCTGACAAACAAATTCCATTTTGTGAACACAAGCTTTTTAAAAAGACGAGGCAAACAATTGGGCAGCAAGCAGCCACAGACAACCAAAATCCATTTTGTTGAACACAAACGTTTGAAAAAGACGAGGCAAACAATTGGGCCACAGCCACCTTACAAACAAAATCCATTTTGTGAACACAAACCTTTTAAAAAGGCGATGCAAACAATGGGGCAGCAGCCACCTGACAACCAAAATATCGTTTTGTGAACACAAACTCTTTAAACCCCGAGTCAAACAATTGGGCCACAGCCACCTGACAACCAAAATCCACTTTGTGAAAAACAATCTCTTTAAGATGGCGAGGCAAACAATTTGGCCGCAGCCACCTGACAACCAAAATCCATTTTGTGAATACAAACTCTTTAAGATGGCGAGGCAAACAATTGGGCCACAGCCAACTGACAACCAAAATCCATTTTGTGAACAAAAACTCTTTAAAACGGCGATGCAAACAATTGGACCACAGCCACCTGACAACCAAAATCCATTTTGTGACACAAACTCTTTAAGACGGCAAGGCAAACAATTTGGCTGCAGACACCTGACGACCAAAATCCATTTTATGAACACATACTCTTTAAAAAGGCGAGGCAAACAATTTGGCCACAGCCACCTGACAACCAAAATCCATTTTGTGAACACAAACTCTTTAAAATGGCGATGCAAACATTTGGGCCGCAGCCACCTGACAACCAAAATCCATTTTGTGAAAACAAACTTTTTAAAAAGGCGAGGCAAACAATTGGAAAGCAAGTAGCCACTGACAACCAAAATCCATTTTGTGAACACAAAATTTTAAAAACGTGAGGCAATCAATTGGGCTGCAGCCACCGAACAAACAAAATCGATTTTGTGAACACAAACTTTTAAAAAACGGTGGGGCAAACAATTGGGCCACAGCCACCTGACAACCTAAATCCATGTTGTGAACACAAACTCTTTCAAACGGCGAGGCAAACAATTTGGCCACAGCCACCTGACAGCCAAAATCCATGTTGTGAACACAAACTTTTTTAAAAGGCAAGGCAAATAATTTGGTCGCAGACACCTGACGACCAAAATCCGTTTTATGAACACATACTCTTTCAAAAGGTGAGTCAAACAATTTGGCCGCAGCCACCTGACAACCAAAATCCATTTGGTGAACACAAACTCTTGAAAAAGGTGAGGCAAACAATTGAGCCACAGCCACCTGACAACTAAAATCCACTTTGTGAACAGAAACACTTGAAAAAGGCGAGGCAAACAATTGGGGCCCAGCCACCTGCAAACCAAAATCTATTTTGTGAACACAAACTCTTGAAAAAGGCTAGGCAAACAATTGGGCCGCAGCCACCTGACAAGCTAAATCCATTTTGTTAACAAAAATTATTTAAAAAGGCGAGGCATCAATTTGGCCGCAGGCATGTGACAACCAAAATCCATTTTGTGAGCACAAACTCTTCAAAAAGGCAAGGCAAACAATTGGGCCGCAGCCACCTGACAACCAAAATTAATTTTGTGAACACAAACTCTTCAAAAATGCGATGCAATCAATTGGGCCGCAGCCACCTGACAACCAAAATCCATTTTGTGAACACAAAATCTTGAAAAAGGCGAGGCAAACAATTGGGCCCCAGCCACTTGACAACCAAAATCTATTTTGTGAAATTGCAGCACAGGGGGCCAAAAGCGGCAAAGATCAGACTTTTAGTAATATAGATGAAGAATGATATGTTTGACCTATCTAGCTTGCCTTCAATCTAGTCTGAGCTTGCCATTTCAGATGTGTTTCTTGTAAGAAGATTATGTTTGAATTGAGCGATTTCAATTGTGTCAGAATCTTACCCCTTTTAATTGGTTCATTAGCACTCCTTATATTCCAACTACAAAATGTGATTCCTCCAAGTTTCTTTTGTTTATCGTCTTGCATTTTAAATTACTTTGATACCTTTGAGTCAAACGGTGCAACAAATACCTCAGGTCTCTGGGTGTTGGGGGAGCATTTGCTGCTATTAAATTCTGTTGGTACATCCCTTTTAAAATTGTACTTAAGCGAAAAGACAAAAAAGTGTGAATTATTGTGACAAAATTTTTTTTTAAAGTGATATTACAGTGTCTAAAAATAACGACACTGTAACAAATTAGCCACTTAATGGTGGTAGTTACAAATGTATTGACTTCCGTTGTTGTTAATACACATTTAGCTCCGCTCCCTTAAAAAATCTTGCAAAAGGGAGGAGGGGCCAATTATAATCTGAATTACATATATCGCTATTACAATATATATATATCTAATTAATTAATCTAATTAACTTATCTAATTAAGTCTTCAGAATATCTACCATTTACTTATGCTAACAGTTTTTACATTTGCTTCAAATTCAGCAATAATAAACTGCTGGTTGGAAGGGGTTAACCAGAGTCAGACTCCTGGCTGTTTGACAAAGACCTGAATCTTCTCACCTCTTCCAAAGCATAACTGGAACTGAAGCCTAGTCTATATTACTAAAAGTCTGATCTTGACCGCTCACTGTGCTGCAATTTCCGAGAGAACGCTGCCACCTACGGCCGTCATCTTTGGCCACCTCGCTCAGAACCCCCCTCCGCCTTGTGGGACCAGAGGATTTTTCCCATCGACTAAAAATGAGAGAGATATTAATGTTTTTTTTTAAATTCCCATTCTCTCTGTTCTCTCTGCTGCCCCCGCTGGCGGCAGGGGGGAGGGGGGAGGGACAATAAAACCCGGAAGTGTGTCTCATTCAGTCTCTGCCAGACCCAGGAAGCGAGAGGGTCACGGCTCTCTGAGTTGTGAATAACACTGAACGGATGTCTACTCCACGGTGAGTCCCCTTGATGTGGCTGCTGCCAAATTGTTCACCTTTTTTTTAAAGTTTCTGTTCACAAAATGGATTTTGGTTGTCAGGTGGCTGCGGCCCAATTGTTTGCCTTGCCTTTTTGAAGAGTTTGTGTTCACAAAATGAATTTTGTTTGTCAGGTGGCTGTGGCCCAATTGTTTGCCTTGCCTTGTTGAAGAGTTTGTGTTCACAAAATAGATTTTGGTTGTCAGGTGGCTGCGGGCCAATTGTTTGCCTCGCCTTTTTAAAGAGTTTGTGTTCACAAAATGGATTTTGGTTGTCAGGTGGCTGTGGCCCAATTGTTTGCCTCGCCTTTTTAAAGAGTATGTGTTCACAAAATGGATTTTGTCGCAGGTGTCTGTGGCCAAATTGTTTGCCTTGCCTTTTAAAAGAGTTTGTGTTCACATCATGGATTTTGGTTGTAAGGTGGCTGCGGCCAAATTGTTTGCCTCGCCGTTTGAAAGAGTTTGTGTTCACAATATTGATTTTGGTTGTCAGGTGGCTGTGGCCCAATTGTTTGCCTCGCCATTTTAAAGAGTTTGTGTTCACAAAAATATATTTTGGTTGTCTGGTGGCTGCTGCCCCATTGTTTGCCTCGCCTTTTTTAAATGTGTGTGTTTGCTACAAAATGATTTGGTATTTTAAAAAGGCCCAAAATTGTTTGCCTCGCCGTTTGGGGTGTGCGGGGTGTTTAAAATGGCGGCTGCGGCCCCATTGTGTTCGTTCACAAAATTGATTTTGGTTGTCAGGTGGCTGCTTGCAGCCCAATTGCTTGCCTCGCCTTTTTAAAGAGTCTGTGTTCACAAAACGATATTTTGGTTGTCTGGTGGCTGCGGCGACCAATTGTTTGCCTCGCCTTTTTTTAAAGTTTGTGTTCACAAAATGGATTTTGTTTGTCACGTGGCTGCGGCCCAATTGTTAGACTCGCCTTTTTTTTTAAATTTGTGCTCACAAAATGGATTTTGGTTGTCAGGTGGCTGTGGCCCAATTGTTTGCCTCACCTTTTTTTAAAAGCTTGTGTTCACAAAATGGATTTTGGTTGCCAGGAGGCTGCGGCCAAATTGTTTGCCTTGGCTTGGCTTTTAAAATCATTGCAACAGTTGGCTTCCAGCCCAATAATCCATTCAGCCCACAAGTCTATACTAGCCCTCTGGAAACCAGTACCTTTGGCCCTCAACACCCTTACTAGCGCAACAGATAGCCCCCCCCCCCCCCCACTGGCGAGCAATATTGGAATTGATGCAATATTGCGTTGGTGACCAGCCCTCCCGTGTGATGCTGGGACCCAACGGGTCCCACTTAGTCTAGTATATCTCTAAATCTATAGGCACGGCAATTATTATTCGTAAAGTTATACCATTTAAATCTAAGCATACCATAACAGATAAGGAAGGGAGATATCTTACAGTTACCGGAGAGATTCACGCTATCCCAATTACCATGGTAAATGTTTATGCACCTAATTTTGATAACGTCCAATTTTTGAATAAAATCCTGAATATAATTTCGTAGTTTAATTATCAAAATGTGATAATTGGGTGAGATTTTAACTGCGTTTTAGATCCGTACCTGGATAAATCCACACAACAAAAGAGAGGTAACACAAAATCTAAAACTAGTGAACACCTAAATACATACATAAAAAACACAAATATAACAGATGTTTGCAGGATCGCTAACCCAGCTGGAAGGGAATACTCATTTTATTCAACGGTACACAAAACTTATTCAAGTATTGACTATTTGTAGTGGACACAAAATTAATTCCCTACACAATGAACCCAAAATATCATAACAGCATCATTTCTGACCACTCCCCGTTAACTTTTTTTTGAACTGGAAGGAATGCCTAATAAAAAATCGTTTTGGAGGTTTAATCCTCAAATTCTAAATGATCCACAAGGTGGTATATATTTAAAACAACAGATGGAACTTTTTTTCATGACCAATGACACCCCAGATATTTCACCTGCTTTACTATGGGAATCTTTTAAAGCATTTATCAGAGGATCTATAATTTCATATCAAGCTTTTCAAAATAAAAATAATAAGAATGAACAAATGTATATAGAAGAACAAATTAGACAATTGGATATAGATAATGCTGAACAGCCAACTATAGATAAACATAATAAAACAACAATATTGAAATTTATATTAAATAAAATATTATCAGCAAAGGTTATAAGATTATTTCAAATTACAAAACAGGAAAACTTTGAATTCAGTGATAAACCACATAAACCTTTGGCACTTCAACTGAAAAAACGGGAAAAAGATCATACGATTTTAAGGATTAAATCAGATAAAGGTGAATTGTTAACACTACCTAATGATATTGATTAAAGATTTGCTCAATTTTATCAAAATTTATATACATCTAAAACATCAGCAGATAGTACTAAAGTTATAGAGTTCTTGGATAACTGTTATAGATATCTTGGATATCTCCCAAAACTTAACCTGATCAAACAAGAGGAATTAGGAGCACAGATCTCAATTAAGGAAATAGAAGAAGCAATAAACTCATTGAAGAATGGAAAAACACCAGCACCAGATGGATTCAGTAATGAATTTTATAAAAGATTTTATGAGATAATTTCACCACGTTTTCATAAAATGTATACATATGCTTTCAAAGAACAAACATTACCAGAAACATTAGCAGAATCAATGATTACACTTATACCTAAAAAAGATAATGATTTAGAGACCCTGGTTCATACAGAGCCATTGCACTGTTAAATACAGAAAAAAAATACTAGCGAAAACATTAGCTAGAAGATTAAGTAAATATGTTAGTAAATTAATAAATGCGGATCAAACAGGGTTTATACCCAAGAGATACTCATGCAATAACCTGAGACGTCTGTTTAATATAATGCATTCATAAAAAACTGAAGAACAAGACTTATCAATTATTTCATTGGACGCAGAAAAGGCATTCGATCAAGTGTATTGGACTACCTCGTTAAAGTATTGCAAAAATTTCAAATGGGAGAGAATTTTATCTCATGGGTAAAACTATTATATGACAGGCCCACTGCTAGAATATTAACTAATAACATGTTGTCTCCGAAATTTCAATTATCCAGGGGCAATAGACAGGGATGCTTACTATCACCTCTGCTATTTGCTCTTGTAATAGAACCTCTAGCTGAAAGTATTAGAACACATCCGAATATTCATGGTTATAATACAAAAGCTCAAATAACAAAATATCATTATACGCAAATGATGTACTATTGTACATCACACAATCACAAATCAGTATACCAAATATATTAAATCTAATAGAGGAATTTGGATCCTTTTCAGGATATAGAATAAATTGGAATAAAAGTGAAATTATGAAGATAAAACCGTCTCATTCAACACATCTGCTAAAATTCCCTTTTAAAATTGCTACAGAAAAATTTAAATATTTGGGAATCAAAATTACCAGAAAATATAAATCTTTATTTAATTCAAACTATATGCCCCTACTTAATAAATTAAATGCTTTGATTACATTTTGGAAAACTCTTCTGATGTCTTTAATAGGATGAATAAATGCTATAAAAATTATCTTTATACCACTAATTTTATATCTATTCCAATCAATATCAATATACTTACCTAAAAAGTTTTTAAAAACTGGATTCTGATATCACAAATTTTATATGGGACTATAAATCCCATAGAATTCAAAGAAGACATTTGTGCAAACTTAAAGAATTTGGTGGATTAACACTTCCTAATTTTTTGTATTATTATTGGGCAGCAAATGTAAAAATGTGATTCACCTGTTGGACAACTCTTCCCAGCGGGTGGATTGGATAGTAATGGAGAGAGAGGATTGTGTCCCTTTTAATATAGGAGCGATCCTTCTCTCACCAATAAAACTGAATAATACAATATGTAGTAAAAATCCATTTATTCATAGTTATATAGCTAATAATCCGTCGTTTAAACCTTCCAGTATTGATAAATAATTAACATATTGGGAAAGAATAGGAATTAAAACGTTTGGAGACATGTATGAAAATGGAATTTTTTTATCATTCCAACAACTACAACTTAAATACAATCTGAGAAGTAATTAATATTTGAAAGATTTTCAAATCCGTGATTATTTGAAAAAATATACACAAGAATATCAAAATTTGTCTCCAGACCTATTAGACGCAGCAATGAATATAAAGGTGGACTCAATTAATTTAATATATTACTTGTATAATATTATCCTAAATATAGAAATACCATCATCCGATAGAATTGGAAGAGATTGGGAACAAGAACTAACTATAAAAATATCGAAAGTTGGGATAAACATGCACAAATGCTCAATCAATGTAAGACATATTCAAATCCAATTTGAAACCTTACACAGATTATACTGTTCAAAAACTAAAATAAGCAGATTTTTTCCAAATGTCTCCCCAATTTGTGATAAATGTCCATCCCAAGAAGCAATTATATCACATTCCTTTGTTTTTTGCATAAAAAGTCAAAAATTGTGGAATGAAATCTTTGAAATTTTTACAAAATTATTCAAAATAAAACTGAAACTGAATGCAGAATTGATTCTTTTTGGAACAATGGAAGCCAGCTTTGAGCTGACTTCGTTCCAAAAGAGCTTCCTTAATTATGGCTTAATAATGGCAAAAAAACGTATCCTTAAATTTTGGAAAAACGTTCCCACACCAACGATAAAAATGTGGATTTCAAATATGTCCGAAATGTTACACCTCCAAGATATGAGATTCCTAGAAGGCAAATCAGACCATTTCCAAATGATTTGGTCTCCATTTATCGCTTATTTCAAGCATAGGGTGCAACACAACTTTGAAAATAAACGGTTTCAGGACCTGGTGAGGGGTGTGTAAAGATACGAAGTAGGTACATCCCTTTTATCTTATTTTACTTTCTTATATTTTCTGTTTTCTATTTTTCTCTTTCTTTTCCTTTAGTTTTCTTTTTTATTCTTTCTCGTGTTTTACGCTTCTACGGGTTCTTCCGGATCACTCTCTCACGCACTTACTATCTTACCTAACTTTTTCTCTTCCTCTTCTTAAGTTTAAAATAAGAAATGGTACAGGAAATGAATTATGTTATTTTTGGCTTACATCACTGTAATGTACATTACTTCTAAAAAAAAATGCAAAAATAAATAAAAATTAAAATAAAGAAATAAATAAAAATCTTTTCCTCTTCTCCTTAAACCTGGTCCTCGATTCACCTACTCAGCGTGAGGTATAAATTGAGTCAATAGAAGTGAGGTTGGTTTGTGTGATGGTCTGGGCTATTTCCACCCTGAGTTGAAGGGAACGGATTCTACAGGAGTAACCCAAACTCAATTAAGGCCCAATATCAAAATTGAGGGTTGACTGCTGTTTTAAAGTGATGTGTTTGAGTATTAACCAACAACAATGCTTTTAAGATCCTTGGCAATATTTTAGCAGGCCAGTCCAAAGAGATGTCTCATCCAATTTATGTTGGAACGCCTGGAGGAGGAATCTACACTGACAGATATACTCAGGGGGATATTGGACATATTGCTCCTGCTCTGGTGAATTAGAGCTGCAGGAAACTTACCATCCACGATCCGACACGCCCTGCCTGTCGGCACACGGCAACCTATCTGGGATAAAAGCTCCTGTTTAGTTTAGTTTAGAGATACAGACCAGACACAGGCCCTTCAGCCCACCGTGTCCGCGCCGACCAGCGATCCCCGCGCAAGAATACTATCCAATACACACGAGGGCCAATTTACAATTATACCAAGCCAATTCGACTACAAACCTGTACGCCTTCTGGAGTGTGGGAGGAAACCGGAGATCCTGAAGAAAGCCTACACAGGTAACGGGGAGAATGTACAAACTCCGTACTGACACCACCCTTGGTCAGGATCGAACCTAGCACTGTAAGGCAGCTGCTCTACTGCTGCTTCACCATGCTGCCCTGTAAGATGGAGGGAGCAGATTCTTCAGATGTGATTTGAGCTCAAGTACCCCATGCACCCCCTCTCTCCCCGTCCCTCCCCACCCTAGCCATCGTACTTGTTTCACTGTCGTCCTGCTGAGTATCACTATTTGTGTCACTCATTTTCATGTTCCCCACAGCCAAAATTGGACCATTGTAGGCTTCATCTTTCCTTGATCATCATTGCTGACCTTGAGTTGACCTTTGGCGTATCTTTCATTCATTTGTTCTATGTACCTTTTCATATCTCTCATTCCCCTCTCCCCTGACTCTCAGACTGAAGAAGGGTTGTGATCGGAAACGTCACCTATTCCTTTTCTCCAGAGATGCTGCCTGGCCCGCTGAGTAACTCCAGCTTCTTGCGTCTATCTCATAGAATTCAGAATGGGCTTCTCTCCTGAATGAGACAGTGGGTGCTAATTTCAATTGTTCTGGAGACCTACAGCAGGGATCACACTCATTAATTGAGGTGCAGGCTACCTGCCATGTATGTGCTGTCTGTTCAATTAAATTCAGTTTATCCAACTGCTATCATTCCTTGATCGGCATCCTGTCAGCATACGTGGCTGATATCAGCTAAAGCTAACAATTCCTAAAACAAGCTTCATCCACTTCAAGGATGTCATTGTGGCCAGTGGGTAGAGGGAACTGCAGATGCCGGTTTACATGGTGGGCAGTGTAGATGCTGCCAGAGTATTTGTCAAGTCTTCTAATGTTTTTGTGCAGATTCCCCGCTTGAAAGGGAATTCCCCTGATTCATCCACCCCGAAATGATGAACTGGATTTCACTCAATGACCAAACACTTCTTTCCCATTTTTTTTCCCCCTTTTTATTTTGGCAGATTCAGCAATTAATTTACAGTTCCACTTGATTTATTGCTTCAGCCATTACTTTGAAGGCATTTGGATGTTGTAGGTCTTAAGGTATTTAACAGTTTAGTCTTTTAGTAGCTAAAAAAACGGCTGCTAATCGGGTGCTGTAGATAATCAGTCCTGCATGCCTTCGCGGCAGTTTTTAGGACAGTCTCTTAGATTATACTGTTCAAGTTTTAGCCTCAAGTCAATTTTTCTCGCGGGCCTGTCCGCTTTTCTGTTCCCGGTCGGGCTGACTCTGATCCCGACCGGGCTTTCTATGTTTTCTCCCCCCACCGGGTTGACTGTTCCCGGTTGGGCTGAAGACTCAGCCTCTGTCGGTGGCTCTCTGGACCTGTCCGTGGCCTTCACGGTACTAGGCCCCCACCCGATGTCTGTGGCTGCTGTTGGGCCTGGCTGTGGGCTGCACAGCCCTGGATACATTCCAGGTAAGCTGACACCGTGCTTGGTGACCCTTACTGCCCCAGCTTGTTTTCCTAGCCTTCCCTGAGCTATTGCTTCCCGTTCCTACCTTTTTCCTTTTTGGCGCCAATTCAAACCCATTTTACTTGGTGCTGTTCCACTTGTTTCCAAATACTACTTCTATTTTTAACTTTTGTTTTCGATTCTTCTTGCTGGCCTTGTTCTTATCTTTGTTCTTTTATCCTCGTCGCCAATTGTTGTGTATTCGGATGCTTTGAACAGTCTTGAATAAAGGCTCGGACACGGGAGGAATCATACAAGCTTCTCTTCTGCAGGACGCCACCTCCAGTCTTTTTCTGCTCATGCGTACTTGCCCCAGACATCACAAGACACCAATTGCTTATCCTTATTATCCCATACCTAACACTCCTCCCCCTTTAACTTGGAGGAAGGTAATACCTTTTCTATTACATACACCGCACTACTCCCCTTTTAAGTCCATTTCACCTGTACGGTATATGCTCTTTTCCTACTATTGTGCGCTTGTGATTTTAATTTAGCATTAGTCCTTTCATTAAAGTTTGACTTGACACCTCCCACTCGATCTTCCAATGGAACCACTTGGGAGATCGACGCTTTAAAGTCAAACTTTGAAGTCTAGGTTTGAACTTGGTCTCCTGATGCATTGCTGTCTTGTTCTTCTACTGGAAGGAAGACAACCAGCCAGACTTTGAGTTTTACCCTCTTCTTGACGTCATCGTGTACGTGGTAGGGTCCAAAGAGGTCTACTGTTGTAAACTCAAAAGGAGCAGCAGGTTCAGTTCTTTCAGGCAGCAGATCACTCATTACTTGTTGACATTTCTTTGCCTTTGCTTTCTTGCAGATTGTGCAATGATCAACGACTTTTTGAGCAATTCTCCTTCCTTTTATGACCCAAGCCTTTCTTCTCATTTTAAGCAAGGTCCCAGCCACTCTGTCATGACTCTCCCTGTGAGCCTCCCGAGCTAGCAGCATGGACACCTAGGCATCAACGGGCAGGACGGGAACAGCAACTTTATCCTCTTCAAAGCTCTGCACTCTGCCACCACAAACCATCAGCCCAGAATCTTGGTCTTTATAGGCTACCAGTCGATCTGTTGCGGTGCTTGGGAAAGTCGTGCCCAATTGCGCAGCACAAAAGATGTCTTTTAGAGCATTTTCTCGTTCTCTTACTGTAATGACTCGTGTCAAAGAGATGGCCTCCCACTTTGGATTGTTTAGGGCTTTGTTCTTGCCAAGAAACCTCTTCGCTGCTCTCCAAATCCATGCGACTGTCTTGATCAGTCGAGTTAGAATGCTGAACCGCCTGACATCAACAAGGTTCTGAATAGCTGACCCTGCAGGTGGTCTCTTTGGGTTTGTTGGTTCCGGTTCTTGCTTCTCTACTTTGGCTCTTGATAGTGCTGCAACAAAAGCTTTCTTCTGTAACTTGTCGATGTTCTCTCTGGCAGTGGCAGCCAGTTCTTTAGCTGATTTTATTGGCCATTCACTCACAGGCAACACCGGTCCATTTTGCCACTCCGAATCCTGATCAAGGTCTTGAGGGTCGGCACCTCTGGTGATTACGTCAGCGATGTTTTGTGGGCCAGGAATCCACCGCCAGTCCTGAATGTTGGTGCTCATTTGAATCTCTCCAATCCGATTGGCGAAGAATGTCTGAAATCCGTAGCTTTCTCGCTGTACTGCACCAAGGATTGTGTGGCTATCCACAAGATGATACCACTTCTCCACCTGAATTCGAATGTGTAGCTCGAAATACTTCCTTAAGTGTGAGGCGAACACTGCTCTGCACATCTCTGCTTTAACAGCGTTTCCTCTGTGGTCCTAGGGAGTTAACTTGGCCTTGGATTCCACAAGTCTGAAAATTGGGCCATGGTCTGAATCGCATCACAGGTACATCACCGCCCCGTAGGTGTGCTCACTTCCGTCAGAAAAGGTGATTCCCAAGGATTCAGTTGCGGAGCAAGAGGGAGTCAGTGCCCTGACGAAACTTGATTTTTCCAAGTTGTACATACTCTTCAAAGAGCTTAATTGCATCCTCCCTGAGTCCATCTGAGAGTGCCATGTCCCATGTGTCTCTGACTGAACAGCTTCCTCTTTTGCTTCTTGGAAAGCTCGGAGTACTAGAATCGTTCCCTTTTGCTTAACAGGAGCCACTATGCCAATGGGGTCATTTAGCCCTGCTACCTGGCTGAGAAGCTCTCTTCTTGTTAGGGGATTTGGCGTCTGAGTTTTGATTTGCTCTTGTAGAAGGCCTTGACCAAGCCGCATCTTTTTCATTCTCTTGGAGAAATGGATTCCCACCATAACGTGGAGCATATCCTCTTCAACAACGTAGCCCAGACTAAGTGCCCTGTTATCATCATCATGCATTTGGTTTGGTAGGATCATGGTTTTTGTTTTGCTTTTCTTTAAAGTATCACTGTCCTCCTTCCTCTGACTTTGGCCAGACAGAACCCAAGGCTTGAGCTCAAACCCACCAGCTTTCAGGATTCGTTCCACATTTGCTGTGATGATTCTCAACTGGTCGAGGCTGTTGTGAGATGTGAGGATGTCGTCAACATAGCTGTCTTTCTGGAGTACTTGCTGCTCATCCTTGAGGTGGGTAAAAGAAGGAAGATTAGCAGCCTCACGCATTGCCAACTGTGCAATGCACCCCGCAGGTTTGTCTCCGATGTTCACTCTTGTGATAGCATACTCTCCCAGCTCCTCGTCCTCGGAATCTCGCCAGAGGAATCTGTGTAAGTGTACTTCACGGTCCTCCAACCAGACTGAGTTATACATCTTCTTTATGTCTCCCAGAGCAGCATAGATTCCGCCTCTGAATCTGAGGAGGACAGCGCAAATTTGATTGAAGATGCCGTCCGGATCTTTCATCAGCAAATCATTTAAGCTGACACCACTGCACTTTTGGCTGCTGTTCCACACTAGTCTCACTGGGGTCGTGACAGAGTGGGGGTTTGGAGCAATAAGGTGACTCACATACCGCACTGGTCCCTTCCAGTTTGCAATCATGTCTTCGGACAATTTGATTGCAGCCTTTCGGTCCACCATGTCGCGCACCTGAGCTGTGTAGGCACTTTTCCATTCAGGTTCTCTGGATAGCTGCCTCTCCGTCCTGAGAAATGTGGCTTCCACTGTCCTTTTATTATTTGGTAGAGAAGCTGGGTCTTCCAACCAAGGATAGCTAGCATGCCAATGTGGGTCTTTACTGTGACGGTCTCCTGTTACGTAGGTGAGGCCTTCCTTTACCACTTCGAGCTCTTTCTCTCTTCAGCAAGAGTAATTTATTTTCCGCCTGGCTGGCAGTTTCCACAGCGACAACCCCCACACTTTGGCTCGCATGCTGCTCCAAAGCTATCCCAGTTCCACCAATCCAAGAAGTCCCGATTGGCGGTTCATGTACGTGACTTCTGGACTTTGATGGCAACCTGTCCGTTTGGTGAAAGTTCCTCAGGGACTGCGTCAGTGAGCTCCTCATACTTTAAAGCAGCTGCTCTCATTGATCTTGCAAAGTGTGTTTTGGACATGTGGGCTGACATGGTAAGCTCCTCAAACAGCTCAGGATGACAACCTCCAACAGCCTTTCTCAGTGGTCCATCCCACAGAATGAGATCTCCAACTGTCTAATCCTCTGAGGTGCTAGCTGACCTTCTCTATGGCTTATGAGCAAATGTATCTCTTTTGGTCTCACAAGTTCCTCAAGTGGGACGTCTGGAAAGAACTTTTGCAGCTGCTGTGGTGTCACATGTTTGTGAACATCTGCAATGCTGTCCAATCCATAACAAACTAACTGGTGCGACTTGAGTGTGCCCTTGGGAGTCTTTAGAAGGTAGCGCCTCGTCTCTACGTGGACCTTCATCCCCCCAACTCCATGGACGATAAGCGTGATGTCTTCACTCCTAAGGTTCAGTCTACTCGCAGCTTTGTGAGTTATGTAGTTGGTATCTGAAGCCAAGTCAATTAATGTCCCAACCTTTTGTCCAGCATTTGCTACGACCTCCAGAAGCATCATGATCACTGGATGCTCTTGCAGTCCACCTTCCTTTAGGAGGCTTGGCTGATGCTTTGCAGTGTTGAAGGCTCTTGATGCAGTGTTGGAGAACACATCTCGGCATTGTTTTGCCAACTCTGGTGAAAGTTTGCTGAAAAACTTCTCTTGGTCCACTGTATATTTCATCTTGCCTTTATCTTCCTCTGGACCAAATTTACTCCTTCTCTGATCCACACTGCTTTTCCTCATCTCATAATTGGGGCACAGATACAAATGATGCTCAGGAGTCTGTTCATCCTTGCAGAGTTGATTTTTACACAGATATGCAGGTTTGCAGTATGAACCATCATCATGAACTTCAAGACACTTTTTGCATGCTCCCAACTTCTTTACTGCAGCTCTTTTCTCTGTCAGCTTTAGCCCTCAAAACTGCTTGCAGAAGTACAGCTTTCTTTTATGCTTTACGTCACCACAGTCTACACAACTTGTGTGGTCATTTCCTGACTTGGTAGACTTGGTTCTGGCATGTCTTGGTTCAGTCCGAGTTTCCATTCTACTCGGCTCCTCGTCCCTCAGTTGCTCGAGCTGTTCGTATATGCTCTTTGAGAAATGACAAGAGACTGTCAAACCGTTTCTCTGGTGCCACAGCATTCCTCTTGTCAGCTACATAAACCAGCCATTCCTTTTTGAGGGTTTCTGGAAGCTTGGTTTCAATTGATTTTGTCATCAGTGGATTTTTAATAGCGCCTGTGTCTCCGAGATCGCTCAAGTCCTTAAGCACCTTTTCCACAGCTTGAATTAATTCCACTATTTTACGTGGCTGATGTCCTCTGACAGGTGGGATTCTCTGAAGCTCCTCCACTATCTCAATAGCAATAGCTGTTTGATTTCCAAACCGGTTCTCTAGGACACGAAAGATATCATCTGCTGTGTTATAACTTGTGAGGCGGAGGTCTCTTGTAATTTTGTCCTCCAGACTGTCCAACAATTGAACCTTCTTCACCTCATTTGATCCAGTGGGTTCACCTTGCTTTTGCAATGCTTCCCAATCCTTCCTCCATCTATAAAAGTCACGCTTGTTTCCAGTAAACTTAGGAAGGGCCGTGGGTCTCAGTCTGATGGCTGGTGAAGGATAATTGAAAGCATTCGCCGCTTGTGCTAATCCTTCAGCGTCCTTCTTTATTCTTGCCTGTATGAAGTCAGCCTTCCTGGAAACCAGCTTGGGGACGAGAAGCTCGAGTGTCTTAGGTGTTTTCCGGAAGCTCTCTTGCTCATCCAGAGGGACCCAACGTTTCCACCGACTGTACGTCTCCTTTGCAGTCTCTACCAGTTTCTGCAGGTGGTTAAGCATGATTTCATACGCTTCTTGGTTACTATTTGATGGTGAGGTGGCAGCAGCAAGTTCACATGCACCATCTGCTGTCTGTAGTGAGGTGGATAATTCGACATTCCCAAAGTTTGCCCATAGAGTGTCCTGGATGAGCCCTTTGACCTTTTTTAGTTTTGACTCGCACTCCTTTGCAGTCTTTGCCAGGTCGGCTTTTTGCTGTTCAGTTAACACAGTTTCCTCATCTGCGTCCAGCTCCGCCTCCAGCTCTGCAATGAGTCCAGCCTCCACATCGTCATTGGCTTCCATGACTTTTTCGGCCTCCTGCATGTTTGTTGAAATTGTTCCTGAGCTCCTCTTCAGACATTTCTTCATGGTTCCTAATGTTAACAAGACGAGAGAATGCCCGTTTTGCTGTTGTCCTCTCCACCTTGAGCTGCTCAGCTGACTTTCCAGTAACTTCATCAGCCATGATTTATCTTGACTTAACTTTCTCTTTTCCAGGTTTCCAGATCTCCTGGTCACAGCGGTTTTTCACTGTCAAGTCTTCTAATGTTTTTGTGCAGATTCCCCGCTTGAAAGGGATCTGATTCATCCACCCCGAAATGATGAACTGGATTTCACTCAATGACCAAACACTTCTTTCCCATTTTTTCCCCCCTTTTTATTTTGGCAGATTCAGCAATTAATTTACAGTTCCACTTGATTTATTGCTTCAGCCATTACTTTGAAGGCATTTGGATGTTGTAGGTCTTAAGGTATTTAACAGTTTAGTCTTTTAGTAGCTAAAAAAACGGCTGCTAATCGGGTGCTGTAGATAATCAGTCCTGCATGCCTTTGCTGGCGATCGCGGCAGTTTTTAGGACAGTCTCTTAGATTATACTGTTCAAGTTTTAGCCGCAAGTCAACTTCTCTCGCGGGCCTGTCCGCTTTTCTGTTCACGGTCGGGCTGACTCTGATCCCGACCGGGCTTTCTCTGTTTTCTCCCCCCACCGGGTTGACTGTTCCCGGTTGGGCTGAAGACTCAGCCTCTGTCGGTGGCTCTCTGGACCTGTCCGTGGCCTTCACGGTACTAGGCCCACACCCGACGTCTGTGGCTGCTGCTTGGGCCTGGCTGTGGGCTGCACAGCCCTGGATACATTCCAGGTAAGCTGACACCGTGCTTGGTGACCCTTACTGCCCCTGCTTGTTTTCCTAGCCCTTCCCTGAGCTATTGCTTCCCGTTCCTACCTTTTTCCTTTTTGGCGCCAATCCAAACCCATTTGGCTTGGTGCTGTTCCACTTGTTTCCAAATACTACTTCTATTTTTAACTTTTGTTTTCGCTTCTTCTTGCTGGCCTTGTTCTTATCTTCGTTCTTTTATCCTCGTTGCCAATTGTTGTGTATTCGGATGCTTTGAACAGTCTTGAATAAAGGCTCGGACACGGGAGGAATCATACAAGCTTCTCTTCTGCAGGACGCCACCTCCAGTCTTTTTCTGCTCACGCGTACTTGCCCCAGACATCACAAGACATCAATTACTTATCCTATTTATCCCATTTTATCCCATACCTAACACTCCTCCCCCTTTAACTTGGAGGCAGGTAATACCTTTTCTATTACATACACCGCACTGCTCCCCTTTTACGGTATATGCTCTTTTCCTACTATTGTGCTCTTGTGATTTTAATTTAGCATTTCGTCCTTTCATTACAGTTTGACGACAGTATTAATGTAACCAACCCAGAAAGTACTGCAGAAGAGTCTGAAGAAGAGTCTTGACCTGAAACGTCACCCATTCCTTCTCTCCAGAGATGCTGCGTCCCGCTGAGCTACTCCAGCTTTTTGTGTCCATCTTCTGAAGAATAATACAGCATAGCTCAGACTCATCAAATATTTTTTCAACAAGGTCTCATGTACAATGGAGAAATGATGTCCTTGATCAGGGAGGGCTGAAGCAGTAGATAACCATGGAGATCAATGTCAGCAAGTGTATCTTCAAGCCCACCCATTGCACCGTTAACTTTAGCTACAACATTAACCACAATGTCAGAGTCAAGAGGAACATTGCTCCATACTCTTGCACTAAAACAGGCTTCTAGCCTCAGTGCACGGGTCACAGGCTGTCAGAGTCAGAGAGCTTGGTGGCTCAGAAGTAGAGTTGCTGCCTCACAGCACTAGAGACCCAGGTTTGATCCTGACTACGGGTGTTGTCTGTACGGAGTTTGTATGTTCTCCCGGTGACCTGCGTGGGTTTTCTCCGAGGGCTCTGGTTTCCTCCCACACTCCAAAGATGTGCAGGTTTGTAGGTTAATTGGCTTTGGTAAAAATAGTAAATTGTCCCTAGTGTGTGTGGGATAGTGTTAATGTGCAGGGATCAATGGTCAGCGCGGACTTGATGGGCCAAAAGGCCTGTTTCCACGCTGTATCTCTATACTCAACTAAACTAAACTAGGAGTCGTGGTTTTATTGCCACATGTCCTGAAATGGAACAATGAAATTCTTACTTGTTGCAGTAGCATGACAGATTGTAAACACAGTACACAATAGACAATGTAATAAACAGACAAAAAGCTTCATAAATAAAAAAACTCAATATTTTGCAAACACAAAAAACAAAGCCCAAATTGCAACCCAGGCAGCTTGAGGTTCGTAGTTTAGTTTGAGTTCCCTGTATTGAGTGAGAGAACAGACGATACATGGATACAATCAAGCTATCCACAATGCCCAGATGGAGGCTAATGGTACCACATTCAGTGCAAGATATTGTGGTTTGGAGGGCCGCTAATGTTATCCCACTTTGTAAGAAAGGCGGGAGAGAGAAAACAGGGAATTATAGACCAGTTAGCCTGACATCGGTGGTGGGGAAGATGCTGGAGTCAATTATAAAAGATGAAATAGCGGCTCATTTGGATAACAGTAACAGGATCGGTCCGAGTCAGCATGGAGTTATAAAGGGGAAATCAAGCGTGACTAATCTTCTGGTATTTTTCGAGGATATAACTAGGAAAATGGACAAGGGAGAGCCAGTGGATGTAGTGTACCTGGACTTTCAGAAAGCATTTGATAAAGTCCCACGTAGGAGATTAGTGGGCAAAATTATGGCACATGGTATTGGGGGTAGAGTGCTGACATGGATAGAAAATTGGTTGGCAGACAGGAAACAAAGAGTAGGGATTAACGGTTCCTTTCAGAATGGCAGGCAGTGACTAGTGGGGTACGGCAAGTCTTGGTGCTGGGACCACAGCTATTTACAATATACATGAATTATTTAGATGAAGGGATTCAAAGTAACATTAAGCAAATTTGCAGATAACACAAAGCTGGGTGGCAGTGTGAACTGTGAGGAGGATACTATGAGAATGCACGGTGACTTCGACAGGTTGGGTGAGTGGGCAGATGCATGGCAGATGCAGTTTAATGCAGCTAAATGTGAGGTTATCCACTTTGGTAGCAAAAACAGGAAGGCAGAATACTATCTAAATGGTGTCAAGTTGGGAAAAGGTGAACTACAACGGGATCTGGGGGTCCTTGTACATCAGTCAATGAAAGTAAGCATGCAGGTACAGTAGACAGTGAAGACAGTGAATGGCATGTTGGCCTTTATAACAAGAGGAGTTGAGTATAGGAGCAAAGAGGTCCTTCTGCAGTTCAGTTTTACAGGGCCCTAGTGAGTCCACACCTGGAGTATAGTGTGCAGTTTTGGTCCCCTAATTTGAGGAAGGACATTCTTGCTATTGACGGAGCGCAGCGTAGGTTTACAAGGTTAATTCCCCGGATGGCGGGACTGTCTTATGCTAAGAGAATTGAGCGGCTGGGCATTTATACAATTGAGTTTAGAAGGATGAAAGGAAATCTTATTGAAACATATAAGATTATTAAGGGTTTGGACAGGCCAGAGGCAGGAAACATGTTCCCGATGTTGGGGGAGTCCAGAACCAGGGGCCACAGTTTAAGAATAAGGTGTAAGCCATTTTTGAATGGAGAAGAGGAAACACTTTTTCTCACAGAGAGTTGTGATTCTGTGGAATTCTCTGCCTCAGAGGGCGGTGGAGGCCGGTTCTCTGGATACTTTCAAGAGAGAGCTAGATAGGGCTCTTGAAGATAGCGGAGTCAGGGGATATGGGGAGAAGGCAGGAATGGGGTACTGATTGGGGATGATCAGCAATTATCACATTGAATGGCGGTGCTGGCTCGAAGGGCCGGATGGCCTATTCCTGCACCTATTGTCTATTGTCTATTGTCTATAACACTGAAGTTCAATGAAGTTCAATTGAAGATAGTTCAAAGGTCTCCAATGATGTAGTTAGGAGGCCAGAACTTTCCCTGAATCTAGAGGTATGTGTTTTCAACCTTCTGTTCCTCTTGCCTGATGGGAGATGGGGGAAGAGGGGGTGTCCGGGTGAGATTGATCCTTGATCATGCTGGTGGCCTTGCCGAGGCAGCATGAAGTGTAGATTAAGTCAATGGAAGGGAATTTTGCTTGCGTGATAGTCTGGGCTACGTCCATAACTCTCTACCATTTCTTGCCGATTTGGATGGAGTTATTCCCAAACCAAGCTGTGATGTTTCCCAATAAAATGGTGCATCTGTAGAAGTTGGTGAGGGTTTTTGGGGACATGCATAACTTCCTAAGTCTTCTAAGGAAGTAGAGTTGTCGGTGTGCTTTCTAGACCATAGCTTCATTGCGGCTAGTCCAAGACAGGTTGCTGGTGATATTTTTTAAAAGGCACTTGAAGCTTTCAACCATCACTACCTTCAGCTCATGTGTGTATCACTTTGTTTCCTGAGGTCAATAACAATTTCCTTTGTCTTGTTGACCTTGAGGGAAAGGTTATTGTCTTGGCACATTGCAAGACCAATATGAGGAAATGGGGCTATGCAGAAGTGGCAGACACAGAATGTGAATGGGGACCATCTGTACAATCCATGCCACATCCACTGCAATGCCCATTTCTTAGTAAACAATGTTGCCTGGAAGATCTAGCAGTGGCAAACGAGAAGACTGTCCACTGTGAAGAGCCAGGCCCAACATTTGAAACACAGATGATGGACACGAAAGAAGAAGACTAAGTTATGAGGTTCTCATACTCCTTTTGAGATTCCGTCTCTTCATCATTCGTTATCCAGTCCACTATAGCGGTGCTACTTGCAAACTCGTAGATTGTGCTGGATTAGTATTTGGTTGCACAGTGGTGAGTGTATAAGGAGCATGGGGGGCTGAGAACACATCAACGTGGGGCACCAGCATTATCAATCAATCAATCAATCAATCAATCAAAGACATTATTGTCATTCAAAAATACACCAACAATTGCAAATCTGAATGAAATTTCGTTGCATCTGGCTCACCATGCAACATAAAATAACAAAAGGATAAAATAGATAAAAAGATAAAATAGATAATAGTGGCGGCACATTATATGGAATTCAAGAGTCTGATGGCTCGGGGGAAGAAGCTGTTGCAAAACCTGGACGTTCTGCTCCTTATACTGCGATACCTTTTGCCCGAGGGCAGCAGAGTGAACGGTCCATGATGGAGATGTGTGGGGTCTTTTATAATGCTGTTGGCCTTGGACAAGCAACGTTTGCACGCAATATCCCCGATTGAGGGGAGAGAAGTCCCGATGATTTTTTTCCGCCGTCCTCACCGCTCTCTGCACGGACTTCCAGTCGGAGGCTTTACAGTCCCCAAACCAGACAGAGATGCAGCTGGTCAAAATACTCTCTATGGTGCCCCTGTAGAAAGTGGTGAGGACGGGATGGGGGAGGTGAGCTCTTCTCATCCGGTGCAGAAAGTGCAAATGCTGCTGCACTCTCTTAACTAGTGAGAATTATAATTGAGGACAATTTGTCACCTATTCTCAGTGATCGTGGCCTGTTGGTCAGGAAGTCAAGGATACAGTTACAGAAGGGAGTGCAAACTCCAAGATCCCTGCCTTTGGCAATGAGCTTGGTAGAGATAATGGTATTGAAAGCAGACCTATAGTTGATGAATAAGAGTCTGACCTAGATATCCTTCTTATCCAGGTGTTTCAGGGATGAGTGTAGGGCCAGGGAGATGGCATGAGCTGTGGACTATTGTGGTGTAGGTGACCTGCTGTGGATCAAGGCTGTTTGGTAGGGTAGAGTTAATGTGTGCCATACCCAGTCTCTTGAAGCACTTCATGATGGGCACATGTTGGGGCCACTGGAAGGTGGTCACTCAGGCATGAGATCTTGCACTTGTTCCACACTAGATGATCATGGTCTTCTTGAAACAGGAGGGTAGCTCAGAATGGAGAAGGGAGAAGTTAATGATGTCCGTGAACACTCTCGCTAGTTGGTCCGCGCAGTTCCTACGGACACGGCCAGGAACTCTGTTGCTCTCTGTGGATTCACCGTCAGGAACGCCGATCTTGCTTCCACAACAGTGACCGTGGGAACAGGCACACTCAAGCATGTCACAACGGATGTCATCACTCTTTTGGCCTTTGCTCGATAGCTGGGACATAGGTAGAAAAAGAGAAGAGGTCCTGACAGGAGAATTTAGGGAGTTAGGAAGAGAGTTAAGGAAAAAGACCGCAAAGGTAACAATCTCAGGATTACTGCCTGTGCCACGCGACAGTGAGAGTAGGAATGGAGCAAGGTGGAGGATAAATGCGTGGCAGAAGGAATGGTGCAGATGGCAGGGATTCAAGTTTCTGGATCATTGGAACCTCTTTTGGTGAAGGAGTGACCTGTATAAAAAGGATGGGTTGCACTGGAACCCGAGGGGGACCAGTATCCTGGCAGGGAAATTTGCAAAGGTTACTGGGGAGACTTTAAACTAGAACGGTTGGGGGGAGGGACTCAAATAGAGAAAGCTAGTAGACAGTGTCTGAGGCAGGAGGCAGAGAAGGGAAGCACTCAGACCCAGCATGTAGGGGGGAAAGAAGAAAAAAAAAGATAAACAGAGAATAAGAGGTGGTGGGTTTCTTAAATATGTGAGCAGAGAGAAAGAGGGGTATAAAATGAGGGTGGAAGCAATTGGTAGCAAGGTGAAAAGTAAAAGTGGCAGGAAGACAAATCCAGGGCAAAAATCAAAAAGGGCCACTTTTCAACATAATTGTATAAGGAGTAAGAGTGTTGTAAAAACAAGCCTGAAGGCTTTGTGTCTCAATGCGAGGAGCATTCGTAATAAGGTGGATGAGTTGAAGGTGCAGATAGCTATTAATGAATATGATATAGTTGGGATCACGGAGTCATGGCTCCAGGGTGACCAAGGCTAGGAGCTGAACATCCAGGGATATTCAATATTCAGGAGGGATAGACAGAAAGGTAAAGGAGGTGGGGTAGCGTTGCTGGTTAGAGAGGAGATTAACGCAATAGAAAGGAAGGACGTTAGCTTGGAGGATGGGTAGAGCTGCGAAACATGAAGGGGCAGAAAACGCTAGTGGGAGTTGTGTACAGTTGTGTAATTGATTCTTAAAGGGTTGACAGTGGATGTGCAATGGAAGGCATTTAAAGACTGCATGGATGAACTACAACAATTGTTCATCCCAGTTTGGCAAAAGAATAGATCAGGAAAGTAGTGCATCCGTGGATAACAAGGGAAATCAGGGATAGTATCAAAACAAAAGATGAAGCATACAAAGTAGCCAGAAAAAGCAACCTACCAGAGGACTGGGAGAAATTCAGAGTCCAGCACATGAGGACAAAGTGCTTAATTAGGAAAGGGAAAATAGATTATGAAAGAAAACTGGCAGGGAACATAAAAACTGACTGCAAACATTTTTATAGATATGTGAAGAGAAAAAGATTAGTTTAAAAAAAATGTCGGTCCATTGCAGTCAGAAACAGGTGAATTGATCATGGGGAACAAGGACATGGCAGACCAATTGAATAACTACTTTGGTTCTGTCTTCACTAAGGAAGACATAAATAATCTGCCGGAAATAGCAGGGGACCGGAGGTCAAATGAGATGGAGGAACTGAGTGAAATCCAGGTTAGCCGGGAAGTGGTGTTAGGGAAATTGAATGGATTAAAGGCTGATAAATCCTCAGGGCCAGATAGGCTGCATCACAGAGTACTTAAGGAAGTAGCCCCAGAAATAGTGGATGCATTGGTGATAATTTTTCAAAACTCTTTAGATTCTGGAGTAGTTCTTGAGGATTGGAGGGTAGCTAATGTAACACCACTTTTTAAAAAAGGAGGGAGAAGAAAACGGGGAATTACATACCAGTTAGTCTAAACATCGGTAGTGGGGAAAGTGCTAGTCAGTTATTAAAGATGGGATAGCAGCACAGTTGGAAAGTGGTGAAATCATTGGACAAAGTCAGCATGGATTTACGAAAGATAAATCATGTCTGACTAATCTTATAGAATTTTGCGAGGATGTAACTAGTAGAGTGGATAAGGGGGAACCAGTGGATGTGTTATATCTGGACTTTCAGAAGACTTTCGACAAGGTCCCACATAAGAGATTAGTATACAAACTTAAAGCACACGGTATTGGGGGTTCAGTAATGATGTGGGTAGAGAACTGGCTGGCAGACAGGAAGCAAATGGTAGGAGTAAACGGGTCCTTTTCAGAATGGCAGGCAGTGACTAGTGGGGTACCCGCAAGGCTCAGTGCTAGGACTCCAGCTATTTACAATATATATTAATGATTTGGACGAGGGAATTGAATGCAACATCTCCAGGTTTGCAGACGACACGAAGCTGGGGGGCAGTGTTAGGTGTGAGGAGGATGCTAGGAGGCTGCAAGGTGACTTGGATAGACTGGGTGAGTGGGCAAATGCATGGCAGATGCAGTATAATGTGGACAAATGTGAGGTTATCCACTTTGGTGGCAAAAACAGGAGGGTAGACTATTATCTGAATGGTGGCCGATTAGGAAAAGGGGAGATGCAACGAGACCTGGGTGTCATGGTACACCAGTCATTGAAAGTAGGCATGCAGATGCCACAGGCAGTGCAGATAGCTAATGGTATGTTAGCATTCATTGCAAAAGGATTTGAGTATAGGAGCAGGGAGGTTCTACTGCAGTTGTACAGGGTTTTGGTGAGACCACACCTGGAGTATTGCGTACAGTTTTGGTCTCCAAATCTGAGGAAAGACATTCTTGCCATAGAGGGGGTACAGAGAAGCTTCTCCAGACTGATTCCTGGGATGTCAGGACTTTCATATGAAGAAAGACTGGATAGACTCAGCTTGTACTCGCAAGAATTTAGAAGATTGAGGGGGGATCTTATAGAAACTTACAAAATACTTAAGGAGTTGGACAGGCTAGATGCAGGAAGATTTTTCCCGATGTTGGGGAGGTCCAGAACAAGGGGTCACAGTTTAAGGATAAGGGGAAATTCCTTTAGGACCGAGATGAGGAAAACATTTTTCACACAGAGAGTGGTGAGTCTCTGGAATTCTCTGCCACAGAAGGTAGTTGAGGCCAGTTCATTGGCTATATTTAAGAGGGAGTTAGATGTGGCCCTTGTGGCTAAAGGGATCAGGGGGTATGGAGAGAAGGCAGGTACAGGATACTGAGTTGAATGATCAGCCATGATCATATTGAATGGCGGTGCAGGCTCGAAGGGCCGAATGGCCTACTCCTGCACCTATTTTCTATGTTTCTATGTTTCTATGCTCAAAGTGAGCAAAGTTAATCAGGGAGAGCCACACTATGACCAGTGATGCTGCTGGACTTTACTTTGTATGTAGCATATTATGGTATTCAGATCTTTCTACAGTTGACGGGTGTTTGAGTTGTTACACTGGGACTCAGGTTTGTCTCTTGGCATTCTTGTTTGCTTTATAATGGTTGTAGCACTCGGGATCCTTTGACGTACACAGTGATCTTGGCCTTCCCCTGGCAATGGACCTCACGGTTCATCCATGGCTTCCTGTTGGGGAACACTCGGACTGACTTCTTTGGCACGCATTCCTCTGCACACTGTAACAGCGCCCCTCCCCCAGATGTTGCTCCGATCCCTATCACTGGCTGACAATCCCCATCATCATTGGTAATGATGAAGTCCAATTAACTGGTTTGACCACCTGAACCTTGTCAGCTACTCCCTACAAAACTCAGGCATTCTGACCAGCAGGAAGAAGAGAGTAAAAGTAGGGGGCGCCTCCCTCCCTCCCTCCCTCCATCCCTCCCTCCCTCCCTCACCCCCTCCCTCACCCCCTCCCTCACCCCCCTCCTCACCCCCTCTCTCCCCCCTCTCTCCCCCTCTCTCCCCCTCTCTCCCCCTCTCCCCCTCTCCCTCTCTCTCCCTCTCTCCCTCTCTCTCCCTCTCTCCCTCTCTCCGTCTCTCCCTCTCTCCCTCTCTCCCTCTCTCCTTCTCCGTCCCTGTGTCCCGGCCAGCTGTGTTTCCCTGTTGCAGATTTGAGGAAGACTCGGTGGGCCGTAGGGCCCATTTCTGTGCTGTATCTTTAAAAAAACTGAGGGGTTTGCACCTGAGTTTTAAATTAGCTAGAGTTTGTGGGAAACACACACACACGACATGCGCACACACCACACACACACACACACACACCACACACACACACACACACACACACACCACATACACCACACGTGCACACACACACCACACATGCACACACACACACACACACACACACACACGTGCACACACACACCACACGTGCACACACACACTACATGTGTGCACACACACACACCACACACACACACACACACACACACACACACACACACCACACGTGCACACACACACACACACACATCACATACACCACACGTGCACACACACACCACACGTGCACACACACACACCACACACACCACACACACACCCACACACACACACACACACACACACACACACACACACCACACACTCCACACACACACCCACACACACAAACACCACACACCACACGTGCACACACACACACACACACACCACACACGCGCACACACACCACACGCACACACCACATGTGTACACACACCACACACACACACACACCACACGCACACACTGTGCACACTATTTGGTTGATTATTGACAAACCCTCACTGCAAGTGGAACCCTAGCTGACTTAAGATAGACACAAAATGCTGGAGTAAAGGGCCTGTCCCACTTGGGCGCGCAAAGAATTTGTGTATCCCAACATCCTGGGGCGGCACACGTGATTACGTCACCACGCACCATGCGCACGTAATGCACATCATGTGTGCGTGCGTCGTGCGTCATGACGCGTAAATGATGTCGCGTAAATGACGTGCAAATGACGCCCAAGTGGGACAGGCCCTCAACTCAGCGGGACAGGCAGCATATCTGAAGAGAAGGAGTGGGTGATGTTTCGGGTCGAGACCCTTCTTCAGACTGGTTAGGGATAAGGGAAACGAGAGATATGGGGGATGATGTAGATGAGATACAAAGATTGAAAGATATGCAAAAAAGTAACGATGATAAAAAAAAGTGACTGACTTTATACACTCCGCTGTAGGAAGTAACACGGCCTGTTTTCTATCCTGACTCGGCTCAGTTAACTCGGCACACACCGAGCTGTCATTTCTCTGCCTCTTTGAGGAAATGCTGGTGCTTGACCTGACCGTTAGTCCAACAAGCCGAGGGTTGCCAGTTCAAATTCCACCACAGCAGGTTGTGTTATTGAATTGCCTTCACAGTAACCACAAAAGCTGCTGAAATGATGCTGGGGGGAAAAAAGCAACTGGTTCATGAATGCCCTTCAAGAAACTTCACCTCCCAGTGTTTCCAGACCTGACTGTGAATGTAACCCAAAGCATATGGTTATTTTGTATACGTGTGCAGCTATCTTACAAAGACCCTGTTGGTAAAACAAGAAGGAAAAATGAATGAGCAAGAAGTAACGGCAGATTCTGGTTTACACTGAAGATAGACACAAAGTGTTGGAGAAACACAGCGGGTCAGGCAGCATCTCTGGAGAGAAGGAATATGTGACGTTTCAATAGACAATAGGTGCAGGAGTAGGCCATTCAGCCCTTCGAGCCAACACCGCCATTCATTGTCATCATGGCTGATCATCCACAATCAGTACCCCGTTCCTGCCTTCTCCCCATATCCCCTGACTCTGCTATCTTGAAAAGCTCTATCTAACTCTATATTGAAAGCATCCAGAGAATTGGCCTCCACTGCCTTCTGAGGCAGAGAATTCCACAGATTCACAACTCTCTGTGAGAAAAAGTGATTCCTCATCTACATTCTAAATGGCTTACCCCTTATTCTTAAACTGTCGCCCCTGGTTCTGGACTCCCCCAACATCGGGAACATGTTTCCTTCCACTAGCGTGTCCAACCCCTTAATAATCTTATATGTTTCAATAAAATCCCTCTCGTCCTTCTAAATTCCAGAGTATACAAGCCCAGCCGCTCCATTTTATCAACATTTGACAGTCCCGCCATCCCGGGAATTAACCTGGTTTGGGGTCGAGACCATTCTTCAAACTGTGTTTAAACAAGCATCTGCAATTCCTTCCTACACAATGAAATACTGTAGGTGGTAGGTTTAATAGAATTGATTGAAAGATTGAGAGAAGGGGCTGCCGATAACGAAAGGGGGGGCCTGGCGGGGGGGTTAAACTAAACTAAACTGAAGGAGGGTCTCGACCAGAAATGTCACCTATTCTTTACCTCCAGAGATGCTGCCTGTCCCGCTGAGTTACTCCAGCTTTTTGTGCCTATCTTCAAGGAAAAATGAATGTCAGCAATGTGCGCATCCACAGAATCCTCAATACAGGCACAAGAAAGACAATAATCTTCTGACGGTTTCCTTCTCCCTTGGTTCCTGCTGCTGACAGATTCTTGCATGTAATCTCCCAAAGAGCTGTGTCCATGCAGATTTACATTTCTGCAATCTCAGCACCGTGAAAGCAGAGATAAAAATCATATCCAGGTGAATGTTGTGTAAATTCCCCGCAAAAAAAAAGTCCCTGCAGGGAACAGATCTGAATAAAGAAATTTAAAATAGTCTAATTAGTTTTTAACAGCTGCATTGGGTAAACATATGGATTACTGACAATCCGAGCTAAGTTTGGTTCCATTAAAGTCGGTGCTGCCTTTCTCCTGCAGATTGTGTAAATTGACATGGGGTGCAGCAGACAGCTTATTAATGCAATAGTGCAACCCACATCTCAATGCTACAACAACACACTGTTTTAATAGACAGGGCAGGCACAAATTCACAACTCTCTGGGTGAAAAAGTTTTTTCTCACCTCAGTCTTAAATGACCTCCCCTTTATTTTAAGACTGTGGCACCTGGTTCTGGACGCGCCCAACATTGGGAACATTTTTCCTGCATCTAGCTTGTCCAGTCCTTTTATAATTTTATATGTTTCTATAAGATTTCCCCCTCATCCTTCTAAACTCCAGTAAATAGAAGCCTGGTCTTTTCAATCTTTCCTCATATGACAGTCCCGCCATCCCAGGAATCAATCTCGTGAACCTACGCTGCACTGCCTCAATCACAAGGATGTTCTTCCTCAAATTAGGAGACCAAAACTGTAAGCACTACTCCAGATGTGGTCTTACCAGAGTCCCATACAACTGCAGAAGAACCTCTTTACTCCTATACTGAAATCCTCTTGTTATGAAGGCCTAACATACTATTAGCTTTCTACACTGCCTGCTGTACCTGCACGCAAACCTTCAGTGACTGGTTTACAAGGACACCCAGGTCTCGCTGAACCTCCCCCTTACCTAACCTAACACCATTGGAGTCTGAAGAAGGATCTCGATTTGAAACGTCGCCTATCTCCTTCGCTCCTTAGAAGCTGCTGCACCCGCTGAGTTTCTCCAGCCTTTTGTGTACCATTGAGATAATAATCTGCCCCCTTGTTTTTGCCACCAAAGTGGATAACCTCACATTTATCTATATTACTAGACTAAGTGGGACATGGGAGGGCTGGTCCCCGACGCAATATTCCACCTCTCCACCAATTCCAATATTGGTGGCCAGTGGGGGGGGGGCACTTTCTGGAGCGCTGGTTGGCTGCAGGGACTACTGGTCTCCAGAGGGCTAGTATGGACATTGTGGGCCAAATGGATTCTTGGGGTGGCAGCACAGTCCCTCAAGCCTGATGTGCTGGCAGCTCACTCATGGCTGGTAGGCTGGCAGTTGACTCATGGCTATTCCTTGAAATTCCATTTCAAGCAGAGTGCAAGGCAACCAAATTCATATCCATTTTCCTACCATTTCAAGCAGGGTGCAAGGCCAACAAATTCAAGTGCAGTTTCTTACCTCTTTGAGCAGAGTGCAAGGCCACAAAATTCAAGTGCAGTTTCATACCACTTTAAGCAGGGTGCAAGGCCACCAAATTCAGATTCAGTTTCCTAGCAGGATTTTCACAGTTTCATACCATTTCAAGGAGGGTGCAATGACACCACATTCAAATGCAGTTTCATACCATTTCATGCAGGGTGCAAAGCCACCACATTCAAATGCAGTATCATACTATTTCAAACAGGGTGAAACCAACATAAAAACCACCATGAAACCACACAACATGCCACACTCACAGTTCAGTAGACATTCAGTGTGTTCAGTTGATTCACAGCTCAGATAGAGTCGTGAATTCTCCATCCTCCATCATGCACAGAGTGAGCCACACCCACACTTCCGGGTTTTATAATCCCTCCCCCTCCCACCGGAAAAGATGTGGCCTTCATGGCGTGATTGACAGGAGAGAGATTCTCAACATTTTTTAAACACTAATAACACTTTTGTTTTTCATTGATGGGAAGAATCCTCTGCACCTGATGAGCGTAGGGGGACTGAGTAAGATGGCCAAAAATCATAGCCGTAAGTGGCAGTGCCTTTTCACTTCAAACCCATCCCCCCAAGCAACCATTTGCAAGTAGTGCCTCTTCACTTCAACCCAAACCCCACAAACAACCATTTGCAGGCAGTGGCTTTTCACTTCAACCCAATCCCGCCAAACAGCCATTTGCAGGCAGTGCCTTTTCACTTCAACCCAAACCCCCCAAACAGCCATTTGCAGGCAGTGCCTTTTCACTTCAACCCAAACCCCCCAAACAGCCATTTGCAGGCAATGCCTTTTCACTTCAACCCAAACCCCCCAAACAGCCATTTGCAGGCAGTGCCTTTACACTTCAACCCAAACCCCCCAAACAGCCATTTGCAGGCAGTGCCTTTTCACTTCAACCCAAACTCCCCAAACAGTCATTTGCAGTCAGTGCCTTTTCATTTCAACCCAAACCGCCCAAATCCATTTGCAGGCATTGCCTTTTCACTTCAAACCAACCATATTTTCATTTTCAAACCACATTAAGGGCATTCACAGTTGAGTAGACATGTGTTCAGTGTTATTCATACCTCAGAGAGACATTACCTTCTGGCTTCCTCCATCTTGCAGAGACTGAGTGAGGCACACCACTTCTGGGTTTTATAGTCCCCCCCCCCCCCCCCCCCCCTCCCACCAGCAGAGTCAGCAGAGAGAATGACAATTTTTAAAAAAACATTAATATCTCTCAGATTTTTCATCGATGGGATGAAAGGCGGAGGGGGCTCTGAACGAGGTAGCCAAAAATGATGGCCATAGTTGGCGGCGTTCTCTCGGAAATCACAGCACAGCGAGCCAAAAGCGGTCAAGATCAGACTTTTAGTAATATAGATAGATATTGCATCTGCCACGCATCTGCCCACTCACTCAACCTGTCCAGGTCTCCCTGCAACCCCCTAACATCCTCTTCACAGTTCACACTGCCACCCAGCTTTGTGTCATCCGCAAACTTGCTAGTGTTGCTCCTAATTCCCTCTTCCAAATCATTAATTTATATGGTAAACAGTTGCGGCCCTAACACCGAGCCTTGCGGCACTTCACTCGCCACTGCCTGCCATTCTGAAAAGGACCCGTTCACTCCTACTCTTTGCTTCCTGTCTGCAAACCAATTTTCTATCCATGTCAACGCCCTACCCCCAATACTATCTGCTCTAATTTTAGTCACCAATCTCCCATGCGGGACATTATCAAAGGCTTTCTGAAAGTCTAGATACACTACATCCACTGGCACCCCTTCATCCATTTTACTTGTCACATCCTCAAAAAATTCCAGAAGATTAGTCAAGCATGATTTTCCTTTCATAAATCCATGCTGACTTGGACTAATCCTTTTACTGCTATCCAAATGCCCCATTATTACCTCTTAATAATTGACTCCAGTATCTTTCCCACCACCGAACTCAGGCTAACTGGTCTGTAATTCTCAATTTTCTCTCTCTCTCCTTTCTTGAATAGTGGGATAACATTAGTTATCCTCCAATCCACAGGAACTGATCCTGAATCTATTCAACATTGGAAAATGATCACCAATGCATCCACTATTTCTAGAGCCACCTCCCTGAGGACCCTGGGATGCAGTCCATCAGGCCCCGGGGTTTTATCATCCTTCAGTCCCATTAGCCTACCCAATATTATTTCTCGCCTAATGAAATTTTCTTTCAGTTCCTCAACCTCCTTAGATCATCTGTCCTCCAGTACTTCTGGGAGATTGTTTGTATCTTCCTCAATGAAGACAGATCCGAAGTACCTGTTCAACTCTTCTGCCATTTCCTTGATCCCCATAATAATTTCACCCGTGTCTGCCTTCAAGGGACCCACATTTGACTTTGCTACTGTTTTTCCCTTAACATATCTAAAGAAGCTTTTACTGTCCTTCTTTATATTCCTGGCCACTTCCCCTCGTACTTCATCTCTTCTGCCCGTATTGCCCGTTTTGTTCCCTTCTGTTGTCCAATGAAAGTTTCCCAATCCTCTGGCTTCTGGCTACTCTTGCTGTGTTATACATCTTTTCTTTTAGTTTTATTCTATCCCTAACTTCTCTTGTGGCCACGGTTGCCTCCTACTCCTCTTAGAATCTTTCTTCCTTTTTGGAATGAAATTATCCTGCGACTTCCGGATTATGCCCAGAAATTCCTGCCATTGCTCACCGTCATTCCTGCTAGGATCCCTTTCCAGTCTACATTGGCCAGCTCCCCTCTCATGCCTTCATAGTCCCCTTTGTACAACTGCATCACTGCCACTTCCGATTTAACGTTTTCCTTCTCAAATTACAGATTAAAACTAATCATATTATGGTCACTACCTCCAAGCGGTTCCTTTATCTCGAGTTCTCTTATCAAATTTGGTACATTGGACAACACTAAATCCAGAATTGCCTTTTCTCTGGTCGGCTCCATTACAAGCTGCTCTAAGAATCCATCTCGGAGGCATTCTACAAACTCTCTTTCTTGGGGTCCTGAACCAACCTGATTTTCCCAGTCTACCTGCATATTGAAATCCCCCATCACCACAGTGGCATTATCTTTGTTACATGCTAGTTTTAACTCCTGCTGCAATTCACACCCTACATATGGGCTACTATTTGGGGGTTTGTAGATAACACCAATTCTTGCCTTTGCAATTCCTCAACTCAATCCACAGTGACTCTACCTCGTCAGTCCCTATGTCTTCCCTCACAAGGGACTGAATTCCATCCCTCACCAGGAGAGTTACTCCCCCTCCTCTGCCCACCTGCCTGTCCTTTCTATAGGATGCATAACCCTGAATATTAAGTTCCCAGACCCGATCCTCCTGCAGCCACGTCTCAGTAATCCCCACAATGTCATATCTTCCAACCTCTAACTGAGCCTCAAGCTCATCTACGTTACTTCTTATACTTCGCGCATTCAAATATGCATCCATTCACATCAATCCCTAGTACACTTGGCCATACTCTCCTATCCCTTTGTGAGCTTTCTTTCCTGTTAATTCTAGGGTCATTGACTATCCCTTTACTCCCTTTCCCTTTAACTCCATCCTTGACTATCGCATTTGACACCCCACCCGCCTTATTCAGTTTAAAACTACCTGTGTAGCAGTGGAAAACCTGCCTGCCAGAATGCTGGTCCCCCACCTGTTAAGGTGCAATCCGTCCCCTTTGTACAGTTCCCCCTTTCTCCAAAACAGATCCCAGTGGTCTAAGAATCTAAATCCCTGCCCCCTGCACCAGCTCCTCAGCCACCATTCAGGTCCCGTATCTCCCTGTTCCTGCTCTCGCCAGCACGAGAAACTGGATGCAAACCGGAGATAACCACCCTGGAGGTGCTGCTTTTCATCACTTTTCCGAGCTCTCTAAAGTCACGCTTCAGAATATTCATCCTCCTCTTTCCAACATCGTTTGTGCCAACATGCAGTACAACTTCCGGCTGCTCATTTTCGCCCTTGAGGATTTTCTGCACTCTGTCCGTGACATCCTGGATCCTGGCACCAGGAAGGCAGCACACCATCCTCGAATCCCGTCTGCAGCCGCAGAAACCCCTGTCCGTACCTCTCACAATGGAGTCTCCATCTACCACTGCGTTGCCTGATGTCGACCTCTTTGGTTTTGGCTCAACAGTCCTTTTTGCTTCACAAGCTAGTGCGCCGCTCAGTGCGTCAACGTCTTCTGTCCCACATTCCAAAGACGTCCAGGTTTGTAGGTTAATTGGCTTTGGCAAAAAAAGTAAATTGTCCTTAGTATGTAGGACAATGCTAGTGTACAGGGATCGCTCTTCGACTCTGACTCGGTGGGCCGAAGGGCCTGTTTCCATGCTGTATCCCTGAGCTAAACTATGCAGTAATGAGTTTGAGTCTGCAGAGTTAAGGACAAGGGGCACAATCTAAAATCTGAAACAGGAGAAAGGATAGGAAAGGTTGAGTAGGCTAGGGCTTTATTGCCTGGAGTGCAGGAGGATGAGGGCTGATTTTATAGAGGTGTACACGATCATGAGTGGAATAGATTGGGTAACCGCACAATCTTTTGCCCAGAGTAGGGCAATCGAGAACCAGAAGACATAGGTTTAATTTGAAGGGGAAAGATTTAATAGGAATCTGATGGGTAACATTTTTACAGAAAGGGTGGTGGGTGCATGGAACAAGCTGCTGGAGGGGGTAGTTGAGGCAGATACCATTGCAATGTTTATGAAACCTTTAGACAGGTACATGGATAGGACAGGTTTAGAGGGATATGGGCCAAACGCAGGCAAGTGGGACTAGTGTAGATGGGGTATGTTGGCCGTTGTGGGCAAGTTGACTGTTTCCACTGCATGACTCTAAATATATCTTTGCACAAAGGAATGGTATATATAGCAGTAAAGATTGGTAGGAAGGTGGAACAGAGGCACGTCACCCCAGTGACCCAGGTTCAATCCTGACCTCTAGCGCTGTCTGTGTGGAGTTCACATGCTCTCCCTGTGGCAACGTGGGTTTGCTCTGGGTAATCTTATTTCCTCCAACTTTCCAAAGCCCTATGGGCAAGGAGTTTTATTAATTATTGTCACATTGGCCGTGGTGCTGGAGAATGGCAGAATCTGTGGGTCAGGCAGAGGGGAGGGAGGGTGGGGGAGGTGGGAAGAAGCCACCGGAATGGTTAGCCACTGAATGTATCCACTGGACAAGTTCCAGCTTAACCCAGCACCTAGTATTCCCACCAGTGACCCAATGGCAGGATGCAGTCGGAATGACCACACCAAAGACTTTATGTTAATTCATAAGGTCTCGGTGCAGAATTAGGCCGTTCGGCCCATCACGTCTACTCCACCATTCAATCCCTGGGAGTTGGGAATGTCTGTGTTTGTGTGAGTGGCTCCGAGAATCTTTTTGGACCTTCAGCCTTTCCCCTGTTTCCAGGGTGTGTACCGTTTATTGCAAGTACAGTACATGGCGCTAAGATAGATAGCAACCCAGGTATGACTAATAAGACCATTAGACAAAGGAGCAAAATTAGGCCACTAGGCCCATAGAGTCTACTCTGCCATTCGATCATGGCTGATCTATTTCTCCCTCTCAAGCCATTCTCTTACCTTCTCCTCGTAACCTTTCACTAATATGGGAACTGGGAACAGGCTGAAGAGGTTGAATTATTTTTATACTCTTTCAATATATTGTTCGAAGAGCACGTTATGGCAGCGTTAATGAGGGAAATGTCCTGCAGTGGGTCATAGAAAAGACACAACGACAAAATGTGTAGAAGTGTTGGCGCAGTGAAATGTCGAGATAGAGAGTCAAGAGTGTTTTAGTGTCAAATGTCCCAGATAGAACAATGAAAATCTAACTTGCAGCAGTGCAACACAATATGTAAGCATAGTATAATATTATACACAAAAAATAGTTTTTATGTATATATAACTTTTTTTCATTTATTAGATATGTGTGTGTCTGCATACAGGTGTATATGCGTGTGTGTGTCTACATGTGTGTGTGTGTGTGTGTGTGTGTGTGTGTGTGTGTGTGTGTGTGTGTGTGTTTGTGTGTTTGTGTGTGTGTGTGTATATGTGTGTATGAGTGTGTGTGTGTATATGTGTGTATGAGTGTGTGTGTGTATATGTGTGTGTATATGTGTGTGTGTGTATGTGTGTCTGTGTGTGTGTGTGTGTGTGTGTGTGTGTATATGTGTGTGTGTATATGTGTGTGTGTACATGTGTGTGTGTGTGTGTGTATGTGTGTGTATGTGTGTTTGTGTGTATATATGTGTGTGTATGTGTGTGTGTATATGTGTGTGTGTGTGTGTGTGTGTGTGTATATGTGTGTGTATATACATATGTGTGTGTGTATGTATATATATATATATGTCTCTGTGTGTGTGTAATATGTATATAGATATCAACAATAATTTTGCAAAAAGACAAAATCAATGCCCCCAAGCCTATGTAGTTCAAAGGTAACTCCAAAAATCTGCATTGACCAAATGCATGTAAGCACTGATAGCACCTTGGGGCATCTTACTATGTTAAAGGTGCCATACAATGCAAATTATTGCTCTCTAGTAATATTGTAGACTTTAGGAGAGCTCCCCCTCCCCTCACCCCACTCACCATCAACAACACCACAGTCACATCTGTGGAGTCTTTTAAATTCCTGCGAACCATCATCTCCAAGGACCTTAAGTGTGGGGCGACCATAGACTCCACAGTCAAAAAGGCACAACAGAGGATGTACTTCCTACGGCAGCTGAGGAAACACAATCTGCCACAGGCAATGATGGTCCAATTCTACACGGCCATCGTAGAGTCTGTTCTCACCTTGTCCATCATGGTCTGGTTTGGCTCAGCCACCAAGCACGACACCTGGAGGCTGCAGCGAATCATCCAATCAGCAGAGAAGGTTATTGGCTACAACCTTCCCTCCATTGATGAACTGTACACTGCAAGGGCCAGGAAGCGAGCGGGCAAGATCATCTCTGACCCCTCTCACCCTGGCCCCAAAGTGTTTAAATCACTTCCCTCTGGAAGGCGACTCCGGACTGTCAAAGCTGCCACAGCCAGACATAAAAACAGTTTTTATCCACGAGTAGTTGCTCTACTCAAGAGCCAAAAATCAGCAGCCTCCTTTTGATCTGGTATTTTGTTGGTGCACATGCTTAATCAATGGTGTTTTATCATTAATGTTTTATTATTATTAATGTTTAGTGTTTCTGAGTCATTCGTAACTGTCACTGTATGTCATGTTGTTACTTGTGGGCGGAGCACCAAGGCAAATTCCTTGTTTGTGAATACTTGGCCAATAAACTTACTTACTTACGTGCACAACCGTTACTTGCTTGACTACCTACAACACTCGCCAAGCCAGTGAACACTGCAACCAGGAAGACGATCAAGTCGAGAGTGTTTCATTCTCTCATGTTCCGACTATGGTTTCCAACCATTTTATCCCCTCTTCCCCTTCCCATACTGACCATTCTGCCCGTGACCTCCTCCACTATCAGTGTGCGGCCACACACAGTGCCTCATATTACGCTTGGGTAGCTCACAACCCGACAGTAAGAACACTGATTTTAGGGAGCTAACCAACAACAATCCTTTCCCCATTCCCTGGCCCCTTCCACTAAGATCCATCGCCACCAAGGAGACCACCACAAAGCCGGATGGCAGTGCTCCAGAGGTGCAGGAGAACAAAGGTGGTCCTGGCGCCCAGGGGAAGCGCTGTGAGAGGGCCGGGGGTTGGGGGTGGGGTGAGATGTGCGGAAAAAGAACATAGAAACATAGACAATAGGTGGAGGAGTAGGCCATTCGGCCTTTCGATCCAGCACCGCCATTGAATATGATCCAAAAATCAGTACACCATTCCTGCTTTCTCCCCATATCCCTGGATTCCATTAGCCCTAAGAGCTAAATCTAACTCTCTCGTGAAAACATCCAGCGAATTGACCTCCACTGCCGCCTGTGGCAGAGAATTCCACAGATTCACAACTCTCTTGGTGAAAATGGTTTTCCGCATCTCAGTCCTAAATGGCCTATCCCTTATTCTTAAATCATGACCACTGGCTCTGGACTCTGCCAACATCGGGAATTTTTTTCCTGCATCTAGCCTGTCCCTTAAGAGTTCTATATATTTCTAAATTCCAGTCAATATAAGCCGTCGATCCATTCTTCGAACAAAGGAGGACATGGCATGGAGGAGCCACCGTTAGGTGGGGCGAGGGAAGAATAAAGGAGGAACCAGCGCGGGGTAGTTTATCATTTTGTAAGCGACCTTTAGGTGACCACTATTTGCATACCTGGGGTATGCAAGCAAAGAATGTCACTGTGACTTATCACACATGATAATAAAGTATTCAGTTCAATTCCATTACATTCTTCTGGCTTCACATTTCATGCCTTTTCTCTCCTTTTCTCCATATTTCGCTGCCTTTGGTCTTTATTTCATATTTCAGTTCAGTTTTGTTTATTGTCACGTGTACCGAGGTGCAGTGATAAGCCTTTGTTGCATGCTACCCAGTCAGCAAAAGACAATACGTGATTACAATCAAGCCATTTACAGTGTACAGATACATGATAAGGGAATAACGTTTAGTGCAAGGTAAAGCCAGTAAAGTCCAATCAAAGATAATCCGAGGGTCACGAATGAGGTAGATAGTAGTTCAGCACTTCCGCACAGAATGAGTAAGCCATTTAGAACGGAGACGAGGAAACACTTTTTCTCGCAGAGAGTGGTGAGTCTGTGGAATTCTCTGCCTCAGAGGGCGGTGGAGGCAGGTTCTCTGGATGCTTTCAAGAGAGAGCTAGATAGGGCTCTTAAAAATAGTGGAGTCATGGGATAAGGCAGGAACGGGGTACTGATTGGGGATGATCAGCCATGATCACATTGAATGTTGGTGCTGGCACGAAGGGCCAAATGACCTACTCCTGCACCTATTGTCTATTGTCTATTGTCTATTGTCTATTGTCTCTCCAGTTGTTAATAGGATGGTTCAGTTGCCTGATAACAGCTGGGAAGAATTCAATTCAATTCAATCTTTAATTGTCATTGTGCAGTGTACAGTACAGAGACAACGAAATGCAGTTAGCATCTCCCCAGAAGAGCAAACTTTGAATAATGAACGGTAAAATATATATATATGTACAAACAGTATCAGTAGTGCAATTTTTACTGGGGGAAGGAGTGTCCATGAGGGGGTGACTGGCAATCACCGAGGTGCAGAGTTAATTATTGTAACAACTGCAGGGAAGAAGCTGTTCCTGAACCTGCTGGTCCGGCAACGGAGGGACCTGTCGTGCCTCCCGGATGGGAGGAGGGTAAACAGTCTGTGGTTGGTGTGAGAGCAGTCCTTGACGATGCTGCGCGCCCTTCGCAGACATCGCTTGCTCTGAACAGACTCAATGGAGGGGAGTGAGGAACCTGCGATGCGTTGGGCAGTTTTCACCACCCTCTGCAATGCTTTCTGGTCGGAGACAGAGCAGTTGCCATACCATACTGTGATATAGTTAGTACGGATGCTCTCGATCGTGCAGCGGTAGAAGTTCACCGGAATCTGAGGAGACAGATGGATCATCTTTAGTTTCCTCAGGAAGAAGAGACACTGGTGAGCCTTCTTGACCAGTGTTGAGGTATTGTGGGTAAAAGAGAGGTCATCAGAGATTTGACCCCCAGAAAACTGAAACTGGAAACACGTTCCACCTCTGTCCCATTAATATGGATGGGGTTGTGCGTGCAGCCCCTAGACCTTCCATAGTCCACAATGAGCTCCTTGGTCTTCTTGGAGTTAAGGGCCAGGTTGTTGTCAGCGCACCATGCTGCTCGGAGCTGAACCTCCTCCCTATAGGCCGACTCATCGTTGTCGCTGATGAGGCCAATCACCATTTTATCATCTGCATACTTGATGATGGTGTTAGAACCATGTTCAGGTGTGCAGTCGTAAGTGAAGAGGGAGTAGAGGAGGGGGCTCAGCACACAGCCCTGTGGAACGCTGGTGTTCAGGGTGAGGGTTGAAGAGGTGTGGTTGTCTAACCTAACAGACAGGGGTCTGTTTGTCAGAAAGTCCAGTATCCAGTTGCAGAGGGAGGGGTCGATGCCCAGGTCGATGAGTTTGGTGATCAATTTGGAGGGAATAATGGTGTTGAATGCTGAGCTATCATCGATGAACAGCATTCTCACGTAGGTGTCTCTGTTGTCGAGGTGGGAGAGGGTGGAGTGAAGTGGCGTGGAGATGGCATCCTCCGTACTCCTTTTCTTGTGGTAGGTGAACTGATAGGGGTCCAGTGTGGGAGGTAGGCAGCCGTTGAGGTGAGCCAGGACCAGCCTCTCGAAGCACTTAGTGATGATGGGAGTAAGTGCAACTGGGCGGAGGTCGTTGAGGCTCGCCGCAGTGGAGTGCTTTGGCACCGGCACGATGGAGGTGGTTTTAAGGCACGTGGGGACAACTGCTTGGGCAAGTGACAGGTTGAAGATGTCAGTCCAGACGTCTGTCAGCTGTGCAGCACAGGCCCTGAGGACGCGCCCGGGGATGCCGTCAGGGCCGGCAGCCTTACGTGCATTAATCCTACTCAGTGCTAGATACACGTCGTAGGGGGTGAGTGTGAGGGGCTGGTGATCAGCAGGGAGCACAGCCTTGATGGCCATCTCTTGATTGTCCCTGTCAAAGCGGCCATAAAAGTAGTTAAGCTCCTCAAGGAAGGATGAGTCGCTGGATGTGGAGGTGGTGTTGGTGGATCTGAAGTCCGTGATGGCCTGGATGCTTTGCCACATGCGTCGGGGGTCAGAGTTGTTGTTGAAGTGCTCCTCAATCCTAAGCTTGTAGCTGTGCTTGGCATTCTTGATGCCCCGCTTCAGGTTATCCCTGGATGAACTGTAGGCTCGAGCATCGCCTGACCTGAAAGCAGTGTCCCGTGCTTTCAGCAGTAACCTGACCTCGCTGTTCATCCATGGCTTCTGATTCGGGAATGTGGTATTCCGTTTGAGGGTGGTGACACTGTTGACGGTGGAGTTGATAAACTCCAGAACAGAGGATGTATAAGTGTCTATGTCCGTTGTGGGAGTCTAAGGTGGCCTGGATTTGCAAACACATTCCAGTCAGTGTTTCCAAAATGCTGCTGAAGTGTGGAGTCAGCCTCCTCTAACAAACTTTAACTGTTCTCACTGTGGGTTTTACACGTCTGATGAGTGGGGTGTACTTAGGGAGCAGGAACAATGAGAGGTGATCAGACTAACCAAGGTGGGGAGGGGGAAGGCTTTGTAAGCTTCAGTAAGTAAGAAGAAAATGTCCATCAGGTAATTTCATCTCTAGCCTTCGTCCACCCATTGACCTATCAAACCCCCTCACTCCACCTGTATCCACCCATCACTTGCCAAACTTTGCCCCATCCCCACCTCTCTTCTTGGGGTCTCTTGGTCGGCACGTGCAGGTTGGGCCAAGGGGCCTGTTTTGTGCCAGATGACCCTATGAAATCTATAACTAAATCTCACCCAGTGAATAAATAATACTTGCATTAGAACCAACTAAGCATGGACTCTGATAGAATTATTTTATAAATGGGGCCTGGAAGCTCCTGTTGGGAACATTAAATACAGTGTGCTAGGGACAGTGAGGAGAAATTGGATTGTGACCTTCGTACCTACATCTTAATTACTTTTCCAAGCCTCATGGAAATGCATGGATTCTGTGCATGAACATCATTTTCCCATAGTCACAATGCATGGAGAAAATAATTTGGACCTTCACGCTTATTTGTAAAAAATAATCTATCTTCTGGCGTGCAAATGAAATCAAGCACAAATATCAGGGAAAAGGGCAACAAATGACTAAAAATGACAAACAGAAAGGTGCCAATTGATTTTGGTTTAATTTTAAGTGAATCAGACGTGAATCTTCAGTGACGCAGCAGGCAGCTATACTGAGCGGAGAACAGTAATAGAAACATAGAAACATAGAAAATAGGTGCAGGAGTGGGCCATTTGGCCCTTCGAGCCAGCACTGCCATTCAATAGGATCATGGATGGTCATCCAGAATAATGACCCCTTTCCTGCTTTCTCCCCATATCCCTTGATTCCATTAGCCTTAAGAGCTAAATCTCCCTTGTAACTCTCTCTTGAAAACATCCTGTGTATTGGCTTCCACTCGTTTATGGGGCAGAGAATTCCACAGATTCATAACTCTCTGGGTGAAAAGGTTTTTCCTCATCTCAGTCCTAAATGGCCGACCCTTTATTATTAAACTGTGACCCCTGGTTCGGGACACCGGTAAAATCTTTCCTGCATCTAGTGTGTCCAATTCCACAGATTCCGCAGATTCACAACTCTAGATCGGCACTGTACAGCATGGATATAGGCCCTTCTGCCCACCTTGGCCATGCTGACCAAGTAGGGATATTAGTCACAAGGAACTGCAGATGTTAGTTTGCAAAAGCAGACACAAAGTGTTGGAGTAACACAACGTGTTAGGTAGCACTTCTGGAGAACATGGATAAAAACTATGTCTGAAGAAGAGTCCTGTCTCAAATCATCACCTATCTGTTCTCTACAGATGCTGCCAGACCTACTGAGATGCTCCAGCACTTTGGGTCGTTTATTGCGGCATATTTTGCTTGTCGTAGTTGCCTTCATTTGTAATAATATTTTTATTAGAAGTAATCCATCATAACAACGGTATAACAACTTTTCAAATACACAACCAACTTATTTCAATAAGTATACGAATGTTACGAATAATTCTTATAAACTATTTTTTTAGAAAGTAGAAAAAGAAAAGAATAGATTTTAATCAATAAGAATGGCGATTAAATAATAATTTTGATTATATAGAAAGAGAAAGAGAAGAGAGAGAAAAAATATATATATATGTATATATTCTTGTTATATGTATTTAATTAAAACAAAGTATTATATATATATTAAAAAAAAGAGATTATAGTATACATCTTAATAGTGAATAACACAATTTCAAATAGCGATATCAATAGAGACATGTATACAAATCAAAAAGAAAAACAGAGAGTTGTTTTCATCTAATCCTGCCGGGTACCCAATGAGTTGTGATGCCAAGAACAGCTACCCCTCCAAATATTCTGTATATGGAGACCATATCTGTTAAAAGAGTTCGTATTTGTCCATTAGGACAAATCTGATTCTTTCCAAATGCAACGTCTCCAACATTTCCACTGTCCACATTTTAATTGTGGGGGATAATGTTCCCTTCCAAAAAGTCAGTATTAATTTTTTCCCTATTATCAAACAGTAATCCAAGAAATTTCTTTGGTTTACTGTTAATATTAAATTTGAATCCGGAACTCCTAATATTATTAATTTTGGATCTGGGTCCAGTTTAATTTTAAGAACATCAGCAATAACTCTAAAGATTTCTGTCCAATAATAATTGAGTTTTATACATGTTATAAAACTATGCGTTAAATTAGCTTCCAAGTTCTGACATTTATCACAAATAGGAGAAATGTTAGGATAAATTCTATTTAATTTTGTTTTTGAATAATGTAATCTGTGTAATACCTTAAATTTTATCAATATATGTCTAGCATTTAATGAGCAGCGATGTATACATTGTAGGCTTTCTTCCCAAATTTCCTTCGTTATAGATAAACCTATTTCATTTTCCCATGTTTGTCGATATATTTCCAAAGTTGAGATTTCCCTATCCAAAATAGTATTGTATGTATACGCTATTAATTTTTCTGTATTTGGGTGTTTATTAAACAATTCATCTAATAATCCTGGTTTTCTATTTTTATAGCCTTGCGTATTTGACTTAATATAGTTTCTAATTTGTAAATACCTAAATATGTTATTTGACTGCAATCCATAAATATCCTGTAACTCTTGAAATGAAAGAAATGTTCCTTTCTTGTAATCCTTTTAATCCTAAATCATTCCAGTGTCTAAACCCCTTGTCCAAAACAGAGGGCCTAAACAAGGGATTATTCATAATTGGCAAAGTGACAAATTATCCATATGTAGGGTCTTAACTATTGGTTTCCAAATACATCTATAGCTATAAATTATAGGGTTGTCACCATACATTTTTTTTGTACTTCCCTAGGTGCAAAAAGAATCGAACCTACATCAAAAGGCAAACAGTCTTCCTTTTCCATCTTTAGCCAGCTTGGTTCACGATCTAAATTTACCAACCAGAAATTCATATTCTTAATCTGAACTGCCCAGAAATAATATAAGAAATTTGGTAGCGCTAGTCCACCATTTATTTTAGATTTACATAGATGTTTTTTACTTATTCGATGGTTTTTATAGTCCCATATAAAACTATTAACCAAAGTATCTTTTTTTTTTAAAAACATTTTAGGGAGATATAAAGGGATGGCTTGAAATAAATATAACAATTGTGGTAAAAAAATCATTTTATAGCATTTATTCTACCGATCATTGATATAGGTAGTGTTTTCCAATATAAAATATTTGTTTTTAGTTTATTTAATAATTGAGGGTAATTATATTTAAATAGACAGTTGTAGGACTTAGATACATTAATTCCTAGATATTTGAGTTTGTCCGTGACTATTTTAAGTGGGAATTGTTCTAATATATTTAATTTTATTCCAGTTATAGGCATAATTTCACTTTTATTCCAATTAATTCTACACCCAGAAAATGTACTAAACTTAGTTATAAAAGTAAATAGATTGGGAATACTAATCTCCGGATTTTTAATATAAATTAAGATGTCATCTGCGTATAGAGATATTTTATTCGTTGTAATTGTGGTATTATATCCATATATTTCTGGTTCTGATCTAATCATTTCGGCTAATGGTTCTATTACCAGAGCAAATAGTAATGGTGATAACGGGCATCCTTGTCTACAACCCCTAAAGAGATTAAATTTTGCTGATAGCATTCGATTTGTTAATATTCTTACAGTTGAATTCGAGTATATGATTTTTACCCATTTTGGGAATCTATCCCCCAGTTGAAATTTCTGCATTATTTTAAATAAATATGGCCATACAACCTGGTCAAATGCTTTTTCAGCATCTAAGGATATGACAGCTAGTTCAATATCATTCACTCTTTTTGAGTACATGATATTGAATAGATCTCAGATTATAGGATGAATAGCATTTTGGAATAAAGCCTGTTTGGTCATGATGTATTAATTTATTAATCACTAAACTTAGCCTCCGAGATAAAGTTTTAGTTAGTATTTTTTGATATTATCGCACCACGCATAAATGCTTTAAATGTATCCCAGAGCAGTGATGGTTTGTCATTAGTTTCAAAAAATAATTTAATCTATTTTACCAAGTAATCATAACAAGCCCTATCCTTTAATATTTGGGTGTTGAGTCTCCAGTTAGAGGTTTTAATAGTTATGTCTTTTAATTTTATCTTAAATGTTAATGGAGCGTGATCCGAGATAATAATATTATGATATTTTGAGTCATATGTAAATGGGATTAGTTTTGAATCTATTAAAACATAGTCTATCCTTGAGTAGGTTCCAAATACAGGGAAAATAATGAATATTCTCGACCAGATGGGTTATCTGTTCACCAGATATCCTTAACGTTTGCTGTGTTAATAAAATAATTTATAAATGTACTTGACTTTGAAGTGGTTTTTCTTTTCATTGATGATCTATCTAAATAATTATCTAAGGTACAATTAAAATCACCTCCAATTATTAGATTATGTTGAGTGGATATAGGGATATTGTTAAATATTTTCTTGAAGAATAATGGATTATCAAAATTAGGACCATATATATTCATAAGGATTACTTTTTTAGAATATAATTCACCTGTAATTATTATATATCTACCCTCAACATCTTCTATTATTGAGCTTTGTTTAAAAGGTATACCTTTACGAATAATTATTGCTGCCCCTCTAGACTTATGTGTAAATGAAGAATTATATACTTTGGAAATCCATTTTGCTGTTAATCTATATTGCGCATCTTTTTTAAGGTGTGTCTCTTGGAGAAAAATAATATCGGATTTCAATCTATTTAATTGAGCTAAAACCTTACCTCTTTTAATTGGTTCGTTAATTCCCTTAACATTCCAACTACAGAAGGTGATTCCATCACCCCCAATCCTAGTGTTTATGTCATACATTTTATTATTAAGGTGGTTTATAATGGAGTAGATGTCTCAGCTCATCCAACCCAATCCTATACACAAACATCAGATCGATGAAATTTAATATCTGTGACATTGTCTCCTTGAACTAACTATATAATACGAATCATACTTAAATCCATATAGTATATAATATGAAAGAAAATACATAATATAAAAATAATAATAAAAAATGTGAGTAAAGTAAGTGATGTTAATAAAGTGTAAGGGGAAAAAAAAGTGACTACAACTATAGTTAGTGCAGTTAGTGTTAGTGTAAGCCACACTAGCGTGGCTACTAATCTACGGATTTCCGTGAAAATAAAAAGGTGTTAATAATTCCAGCTCCGTTTTTGCCTTAAGGGCTATATATGTCGGGGTGGGGTATTAAATTTATGTACTTAATAATTAATATTACTACTAATATCAAATATAATTAGTGTCGTAGCACTATATTAGGAGAGCTAACATACATTTTTGAGGGGTAGTTAATACAAAACTATATTTATTAATAATCCATCCATCCCTCCTTGACCCCAAGATAGAGTCCATGTCCATTGTTCCTCCTCCTCCCCTGCGAATCCTCCTTCAGTGTGACTCCTCCTCCTTTTCTGTGGGTGGACAGAATCATCAGATAAGTGATCAATAATCAGTATCATCAAGTAAGTGATCAATAATATTCAGTGCCCTTCATCTTCATCTGCTTCTTCCTCTACTTCTTCCTCTTCCAGTTTCTTCTGAATATCTCGAGTGAAATCAAGAGCTTCTGTATGTTTGGTGAAGCGGTGCTCCTTGTTATCATAAGATACCCTTAATGTTGCCGGGTACATCAGGCCATATCTCAGATTCTTTATGTTCCTCAGGATACCTCTTGTTTCTGTAAATAAAGATCTTCTCTTGGCCCTAAAAATACTGATGTTGTCTCCCTCATATTTGAGATTTTTCTTATGTATTATTAGCTTCATCATGTCTTCAAAAACATGATCGTAAGCCACCTTCACAATCATCTGTCTTAGGGGAGCATCCCTCCTAGGGGTACGTCTCAATGCCCTGTGTGCTCGGCCCAGCAGAGGTTCTCGGTCCAAGTTCAGAATATCTTTTAAAAGTTTTGCAGCAAATTTTCGAGGGTCTTGATTTCCCTCTCGGCCTTCACTCAACCCAACAATACGCAGATTCTTACGCCTTTGACGTCCCTCCAAGTCAATGCATTTCTCAGTTATTTTGTGTAATAATTCTGATAAAAGCTTGTTCTCGGCAAGGCGCTTCTCAGCTGATTCAGTCAGTTCTCTTATTGCGTCATTTTGTTGGTTAAGTGAAGTTATAATAGGTTCTAACTTGGTATCCAGCAGCACCTCCATCTCACCAGTTTTACGGTTTACATCATCCATCTGTTGTTGCAAATCAGTACCCGCTTTATCTTTCCATTCGTCCATCATAGTCTTTACAGCGGCTTTAACTTCCTTTTTGGACTCTTCTTTCAAATTCTCATGATACGCCAAAATATCAGCTCTTAAAGCCTTTATTTCCTCTTTATATTCTTTTTTCATATCCTTAAGCATTTGTTTCAGCTCACCCATAATGATTTTTTTTGAGGTCGTCCATCTTTCCAGTGAGGCCTATTTCCCTTTTCGCAGGCTTTTTCCCTTGGTGGGGGGGGGGAGCGATGCAGCGACATTTTCTTAGTAAAGTCGCGCGCCTGATGATGTCACGCACCTTTTTAACGCTACTGGAGCCGTTCACAACCGTTCTCCTCTGGTGAGTAGCTTCAGTTATTCCCTTTTACCCCATTTTTAATACAGTTTAGCGGAGCTGAATGGTGCGAGTTCCACTCACTCCATAGCGCCACCGGAAGTTGCCTTCATTTGGCCTGTACCCCTTTAAGTGTTGAAGACAAGAGGCATAGATAGCTTAAAGCTGAGAGGGGTAAAATGTAAAGATGTGCAGGGTTAGTGTAGGATGCTGCCTGCATTATGGGGTGTTAGCTACAAGAAATGTTTGGACAGATGCTGGTTTAAACCGAAGATAGACACAAAAAGCTGGAGTAACTCAACGGGACAGGCAGCAACTCTGGAGAGAAGGAATAGGTGACGTTTTGGGTCGAAACTCTTCTTCAGATTGTAGTTATGTCTGGTAAAACTGACCTGTGTGGAAAACAAAGCTAATCACTGCACTTTAATAAGTGTGACAGTAATAACACTAAACCTAAACTTTGCTTGAACTTCTTCCCAGATGCTGCTTGACCTGCAGAGTGTTTCCACGTGTTTCCCTTCTTGTTTCATAGATTCTTCTGTATTGTGTACAGTTTTGGTCTCCTAATTTGAGGAAGGACATCCTTGTGATTGAGGCAGTGCAGCGTAGGTTCACGAGATTGATCCCTGGGATGGCGGGACTGTCATATGAGGAAAGATTGAAAAGACTAGGTTTGTATTCACTGGAGTTTAGAAGGATAAGGGGGGATCTGATAGAAACATAAAATTATAAAAGGACTGGACAAGGTAGATGCATGAAAAATGTTCCCAATGTTGGGCGAGTCCAGAACCAGGGGCCACAGCCTTAGAATAAAGGGGAGGCCATTTAAGACTGAGGCAAGAAAAAACTGTTTTCACCCAGAGAGTTGTGAATTTGTGGAATTCCCTGCCACAGAGGGCAGTGGAGGCCAAATCACTGGAAGGATTTAAGAGAGAGTTAGATAGAGCTCTAGGGGCTAGTAGAATCAAGGGATATGGGGAGAAGACAGGCACGGGTTATTGATTGGGGACGATCAGCCATGATCACAATGAATGGCGGTGCTGGCTCGAAGGGCCGAATGGCCTACTCCTGCACCTATTTTCTATGTTTTTATTTTTCCATGTCTGTAATTTTTTTGTTTTTTCTGTTTTCCTGATTGTTTGAATGAAGATGATTCCTTGGCAGATGGGATCCAAAACAGAACAATGAAATTCTATGTTATTCAACATACTTGGGCCTTCTTCAGACTGATTGTAGTAGCAGGAGAAATCTGGAAGAGAGGTAGGGACGAGACAAAGCGTGGGAAGTCATAGGTGGATGCAAGTGTGATGGGGTTGGGGTTTATTGGCAGATGGTTGGACAAGAACTAGAGATGGAAAGGAGTAAAAAAGAGAATGGTGGAGTGAAATGTGAAACCAGAGGAATAAGGTCAACGGTTCATGTCCATCAGGGGCGCCAGGGAGATGGCAGCCCTGCGACAGTCTGTTCGTTTTTTCATAGTTTTATTATTTTTAGCATATGTTAAAAGTTTGTTTTAATGTTCTTCGGTTTGTTTTATGTGGAGGGAGGGGGGGGATCTGGGGAAACTTGTTTTCAAGTTCCTACCTTCCCGGAGATGTGATCAATTTTTTGGATCACATTCTCTCGCTGGAGGCCTCATCGAACTGTCGTGAGCCCCACCGCAGGGCGTGGACTTAACATCGGAGCAGATCCTTTGCCTGGGATCGCTCCCACCGCGGCCGGCGGACTTACCATCAAGGGCTCGCAGTCTCGGGAGAGGCTAGTCGGGAGCTCCAACACCGCAGAAGGTTCGACCAGCCACGACGCCAGGGAGCTGACATTCCCCTGATGCAGGAGCTGAACGCCTCGATGCGGACGGCCCGAACGCCGCCGGCTACGGGAGTCAAGACCATCCCATCAACAGGGGGCTCGAGGCCCACGACCGAGGAAGATCAAAAGGAAGGACTTGAACTTTATTTCGCCTTCCATCACAGTGAGGATTGTGTAAGAGTCACTGTGGTGGATGTTCATGTTAAAATGTGTTTTTGACTGATCTGTTGCTTTTAATTGTATGACTGACCTGGCCAGTGAAATTCCTCGTATGTTGCAAAACATACTCGGCGAATAAAATCTGATTCTAATTCTGATTCTGATAAGTGATAGGAGCAGAATTAGGCCATTCGGCCCATCAAGTCTACTCCATCATTCAATCTTGGCCGATCTATCTCTCCCTCCTAACCCCATTTTACTGCCTTCTCCCCATAACCCCTGACACCTGTACTAATCAAGAATTTATCAACCTCTGCATTAAAAATATCCATTGGTCTTCATGGCAAAGAATTCCACAGGCTCAACACCCTCTGACTAAAATAATTCCTCCTCATCTCCTTCCTAAAGGAACATCCTTTAATTCTGAGGGTATGACCTCTGGTCATGGGCTCTCCCACTAGTGGAAACATCTTCTCCATATCCACTCTATCCAGGCCTTTCACTATTCGGTAAGTTTCAATGAGGTTTCCCCTCATCCTTCTAAACTCCAGTGAGTACAGGCCCAGTGCCAACAAACGCTCATCATATGTTGACGTGTGTGGAAGGGGATGAGATTGTAACATGAAAGAGGCAGAAGTCCACACTGAGTTCTCACTGGTTCTCTCTCTATATTTAGACTGCGGTGAGCTTCTTGCTTAAGTTTCAGAAATACACGATCCTCAGCAACATCGTGCACCGGAGTTTTCAAAGTTTTCAAAGGTGTAATATCGTGGCAGAAAGCACAAGGGAGCGGTTAAAGTGGAAAGATACATCACTGAGTGACAGGCAGCTAAATAAATCATGAGCAATGCGCAGTATTCTGTACATGTGCTTAACAAGAGACCAGCAGTGAGTCTAGGGATCCCAGTCTGTAAAAACTACACACTCAACAATCGAATATGGAATTATTTTGATGTTGTTTCCTTTGTCAGTGCCTTTTTTTAACTTACCCACTCCAAAACCTTAAATACAAGCACTGCCCAGATTCATTTTCATGTATGTGATCTGTTCTCTGAGGCCCATTCTCTCTTCTTTTCTCTACTGCAGGTCCTCGTATTGCTTCCCCCAGCATAGTGCGGCACGGTGGCGCAGCGGGTAGAGCTGCTGCCTCACAGCGCCAGAGACCCGGGTTCGATCCTGACCTCGGGTCTTGCCTGTGTAGAGTTTGCACGTTCTCCCCGTGACCGCATGGGTTTCTTCCGGGCGCTCTAGTTTCTTCCCAAATCGCAAAGATGTGCGGGGGCGAGAGGTTAATTAGGCTCCGTTAAATTGGCCCTCATTAATCTCTCAACTCACACGGGGACGAATCTGGGGGGAAATAAAATGGGATTCATGTTAGATTACTATGATCAGCACAGTACTAGTGGGCAGAAGGGCCAGTTTCCATGCTGTATGTCACTCACTGTCACTCTCATCACCTTGATCATTCTACAAATTACAATGCACATTGTCAATACCAACACCAATACCCTCCTCCTTGGTGCTAATTCAATATATTTGGTCCTTCCATGTTATTTCTGCTCGCTACATCATGCATGGACCTTTTCTCCTCTACTTCCATTCATCTCCTTCCTCCCTGCTGCCTCAGGCTTCATCTTCTCCATGGCCATCTTCATTGCTTCTGTTGCAATCCAAACTCTTTGCTTCAACTTCTAATTTAGTTCTTTTTTTACCTCAATCTTATCTCCCTACAGGTCAATGGCGATCCTCATATTTTGAATGGTGGGGGATATGGTGATGGTAGTGCATTTGAATCTCAAGAAGAAGTCATTAGATTTTCCTTGGATAGACACAAAATGCTGGAGTAGCTCAGCGGGACAGGCAGCATCTATGGATAGAAGGAATGGTGTCTGTCCCACTGAGTTACCCCAGAGATGCTACCTGACCCGCTGAATTACTCTAGCATTTTGTGTCTATCTTCGGTATAAACCAGCATCTGCAGTTCCTTCCTGCACATTAGATTTTACTTTGCTGGTGATGGAAACATGGAAAATAGGTGCAGGAGAAGGCCATTCGGCCCCTTGATGGATTATTGCCAGGCACATGAGTGGCACAATTTCTATTTTTGTGTTATCTACTTTTCCTGGATCTTCTCATTTCTACGTTTCTGAATATTTCTATAAACTATAGAACATAGACCAGAACAGCAAAAGAACAGGCTCTTCAACCACTTCCCCTCTTCCCCTGGCAGCGTGTTCCAGGCACGCACAGTGATGGAGATTAGTGTAAGAATCATAAATGGAATTGACCACTACAAACAGTGGCCACCCTGACATCAAACATGAAAGTTGTGCGTATATTTGAAAAGCACAGCAAGAACAAGCCAGGGAACTACAGGCCAGTAGAACACAAAGGACTGCAGATGCTGGAATTTGAGTTAAAAATAAAGTACTGGAGTACCTCAGCATCTCTGGAGAACTGGGGTAGGTGATGATTTGGGTCTGGATCGTTCTTCTGATTCACCTTCATTTGCAAAGGAATAGGTGGACACAAAATGCTGGAGTAACTCAGCTGATCAGGCAGCATCTCTAGAGAAAAAGCATGGGTTGGGACTCTTCCTCAAGCCAGCATCGGAAGTTCTTTGTTTCTACATTTTGGAACGGCAAGCCCAGATCATGGAGAACCAGCATGGCATTGTGGGGGATGGGCAATCGTGGCTCATGAATGTAGTTTAGTTTAGTTTAAAGATGCAGCAGGGAAACAGGCCCATTGGCCCACCAAGCCCACCCCAACCAGCAATCCCCATATAGTAGCACCATCCTACACACTAGAGACAAATTACAAATATTCCAAAGCAAATTAACCTACAAACCTGTACGTCTTTGTAGTGTGGGCGGAAACCGGAGCTCATGGAGAACAGCCACGAAGGTCACGGGGAGAACGTACAAACTCCACACAGACAGCGCCCCTCGTCAGGATCGATCCCGGGTCCCTGGCGCTGTGAGGCAGCAACTCTACCGCAACACCACCGTGCTGCCCCCGATTTGATTGAGTCTTTTGAAGAGGTGACCAAGAGGGTTGCTGTGAGCTGTGTGATAGACATCACGTACGTAGACTTTTGCAAGGCTAGTGACAAGGATCCACATGGTAGGTTGATCCAGAAGGTTGGAACACACGGGATCCAGGGTGAGCTAGCCAGTTAGATACAGAATTGGCTTGTGGTGTAGTCAGAGGGAGTGGAAGTGGGTTGGAGGTCTGTGACCAGTGGTGTAACCCAGGGATCAGTGCTGGCTTCCCTGTTGTTCTTCATCTATAACAATGATTTGCATGAAAATGTCGTTGTCAGGGTTAAGGAGGGTGGCAGATGGCACCGACATTGTGATATGGTGCACATGATGAAGGATGTCTCAGGTTACAACAGGATCTAGATCAACTGGGTCAATGGGGCAAGGAATAGCAGAGGAAATTTAATTTAGACGAGCTAGAAGTGGTCCTTTCGAAGACATATATTTAAATCATAGATTTAAGATGCAATGAAAAAGATATAAAGGGGATCTGAGGAATGCGCTTTTCAAATGGCTCCATGGGAAAAGCTGCCAGAGGAAGTAGTTGCGGCAGATGCAATTACAATATTGAAAAAACATTTGGACAGGTATATTGTGGAGGAAAGAACTGCAGATGCTGGTTTAAATCAAAGGTAGACACAACATGCTGGAGTAACTCTGTGGGACAGGCAACATCTCTAGAGAGAAGGAATGGGTGACATTTTGGGTCGAGACCCTTCTTCAGACTTTGTTAATTGACAAATTACTTTGTCGATTTGTCAAGGACTGAAGGAGGATCCAAATGAGATTGCCAGCAACATTCTCGGCCCAGTCTGCAAATGGAAGGGCTTCCACGCATTATATATATGTACAGTAGAAGTCCATCTTCTGGTGAGAAACATTGAAGACACAAGTGAGAGTTGAAGAAGCTCTTGAATCCTGAGCTCAATAGGATAGTGAAGAGGGAGTTCTCGCAGTTCTGATTGGCCCATTGGAGCATGAATGTGGAGGCTTCGGAAAGTGTGCAGAGGAGATTTTCCAGAATGATGCCTGGATTAGTTGGTATTATCATTAATGTTTTATTTTTATTCATGTTTAGTGTTTTCTGAGTCATCCGTAACTGTTACTGTATGTCATGTTGTTACTTGTGGGCGGAGCACCAAGGCAAATTCCTTGTGTGTGAATACTTGGCCAATAAACTTACTTACTTATTTACTTACTTATTATCTACAGGGAGAGGTAGGACAGACTTGGATTGTTTTCACTGGAATGCCGGAGGTTGCGGGGGACCAGATAGATGTCATTAAGATTATAAAAGACACAGACAGTGTAGACAGTCAGAATCTTTTTTTCCAGGATGGAAAAATCAAAGACTAGAGGGCATAGGTTTAAGATGAGAGGGGCAACGTTTAAAGATGTGCAGGGCAAGTTTTTTTTTACACATAGACGGATTTCAACCCGAAACATCACCTATTCCTTTTCTCCAGAGATGCTGCCTGCACTGAGCTATTCCGGCATTTTGTGTCCACCTTCAAAGTATCGCTTCGCTCGCCCCGACTGCCGATGGTTCAAAACTCCCCTGACCACGGGAAAATAAAGAAACATAGAAACATAGAAAATAGGTGCAGGAGGAGGCCATTCGGCCCTTCGAGCCAGCACCACCATTCATTGTGATCATGGCTGATCGTCCCCTATCAATAGCCCGTGCCTGCCTTCTCCCCATATCCCTTGACTCCACTAGCCCATAGAGCTCTATCCAACTCTCAAATCCAGTGACTTGGCCTCCACTGCCCTCTGTGGCAGGGATTCCATAAATTTCACAACTTTCTGGGTGAAAGAAAGTTTTTTCCTCACCTCAGTCTTAAATTACTTCCCCTTTATTCTAAGACAGTGGCCCCTGGTTCTGGACTCGCCCCACATTGGGAACATCTTTCCTGCATCTAGCTTGTCCAGTCCTTTTATAATTGTATATGTTTCTATAAGATCCCCCCTCATCCTTCTAAACTCCAGTGAATACAAGCCTAGTCTTTTCAATTTTTCCTCGTATGACAGTCCCGCCATCTCAGGGATCAATCTCATGAACCTACGCTGCACTGCCTCAATCACAAGGATGTCCTTCCTCAAATTAGGAGACCAAAACTGTACACAATACACCAGATGTGGTCTCACCACAGCCCTATACAACTGCAGAAGAAGAGAAAGAAGATTAGTGTTCAAGCAGGAACTGCAGATGCTGGAAAATCAAAGGTAGACAAAAATGCTGGAGAAACTCAGCGGATGAGGCAGCATATATGGAGTGACGGAAATAGGCAAGGTTTGGGGCGAAGAAGGATTTCGACCCGAAACGTTGCCTATTTCCTTTGCTCCATAGATGCTGCCTCACCCGCTGAGTTTCTCCAAATTTTTGACTACCTCGGAAGAAGATTGGACTTTATTGCCTTCCATCACAGTGAGGAATGTGGGAGTGTTTGTATTAACTTTTATGTAGTTGTGTGTCTTGTTGCTTTTTTTTAGTATGGCTTACTTAGTTTGGTAAATCGAGTTTCACTGTACCTTAATTGGTACGCGTGACAAAAACTGCCCTTTGAACCTTTCAACCTTTGAGCCTTTGAAAGTAAACCAGCATCTGCAGTTCCATCCTACACATTTTTGTACCGAAGTTGGTGAGTGTCTGGAACGCACTCCTGGAGGTGGTCATTGAAGTCGATACTCTAGTGGCATTTAGTAGACCTTTGGGTAGGCATGTAGATATACAGGAAATGGAAGGATATGGGGGTTATGTGCAGGCGGATGTGATGGTCATGACATTATGTTCGACATGGACATTGTGGTCTGAAGGCCTGTTCTTGTGCAGTACTGTTTTATGGTCTATTTCTATGTTTTGCTCTAATCTAGTAGTGCAACCTGACCAGGGGTGCTTGGGTGTACTGGGAAGGGCTGCACTCTGCATTACGCTCGTGAGGGTGCAAAACTGATTACAACAATCTTGTTGGGACTTCAGGGCTTGAGTTACAAGGCAAGAATGGATAGACTGGGAGTGTCTACCCTGGCGCAAAGGAAGGGCGACCGCGTAGAGATTATAAAGTGCACAGATAAGGTGGGTGGCTACAGACTGTAGCTAAAGAATCTAGGTTAAGTTGCGCAGGGAAAGATTTAATAATAACCCAAGAGGCATCTTTATCACAGAGGATGATGAATACGTCGAAAGAGCTGCCAGAGGAAAAATATATATATATATATATATATGTATATAAATAACAGACAATTGGACACTTAAACGGATGGGAAATGTTTAGAAGGATGTTGGCTAAACACAGACAAAAGGTACTAGCAAATGGTATGACTTTGGTCAGCATGGATGAGTTGAGCCAAAGGGCCAGTTTATCCGCTCGATAAAACTGTGCCTATATATACTTGTACCTACAGTTGATTGATCAGACAATGTAAGAGATTTATTGACAATGCCCCTCATCCTGATGAGAACAACTATCCTAATGGCTAAAGTGTCAGACTGTGAAATGAGAAGCAGTGTGTGTTCAGCTGGGGGTATTTGGCATGTAATATTTGACCTCTGCTTACGTACACTTGACAGGAAGAAGAGCCATGCCTTCAAATTCCTTTTCTGACTGGTAATGGACGGACACAGACAATGCGTCTGATGGGACCCATCACAGCCGAGGCGCGGGAGCCAAAAGAAAAATCATTGCAGAGACGTCAGTCAAAAATATCAGCGTCAGAATTATCAATTAGTTGTAAACAAAACTGTCAAAAGTAGCATGGACTGATGCTGCTTCGTTCAACATCACCTTTTATTTGCAGGAAGATTTCCCTCAGAGAGTTCTGCTTTTATTTTGCCAATCCACAAACACAAAAGCATGGGCAGCCTCCCTGGATAGCCCAGCGGTTGAACACCCCATTGGCAGTAATAAGGCAGCAGTTGTAAAGTGCTCACTTCCTTCTCTTCAAAGGTCGCCCAATGCCCTGCGTGGTGTTGCTGTTCACTGCCTGACCACAGCTCAATTTGGATGGAGTAGTCGGCTGGACAAGCAACTGTGCAAATGGACGACTCACGAGAAAGGGAAGCTGGAGGATTGTGATGATGAAACTGTAGACAATAGACAATAGGTGCAGGAGTAGGCCATTCGGCCCTTCGAGCCAGCACCGCCATTCAATGTGATCATGGCTGATCATCCCCAATCAGTACCCCATTCCTGCCCTCTCCCCATATCTCCTGACTCGCTATTTTTAAGAGCCCTATCTAGCTCTCTCTTGAAAGCATCCAGAGAACCTGCTTCCACCGCCCTCTGAGGCAGAGAATTCCACAGACTCACCTCTCTCTGAGAAAAAGTGTTTCCTCATCTCCGTTCTAAATGGCTTACTCCTTATTCTTAAACTGTGGCCCCTGGTTCTGGATTCCCCCAACATCGGGAACATGTTTCCTGCCTCTAGTGTGTCCAAACCCTTAACAATCTTATATGTTTCAATGAGATCCCCTCTCATCATTCTAAACTCCAGGGTGCACAAGCCCAGCTGCTCCATTCTCTCAGCATATGACAGTCCCGCCATCCCGGGAATTAACCTTATAAACCTACGCTGCACTCCCTTAATAGCAAGAACGTCCTTCCTCAAATTAGGGGACCAAAACTGCACACAATACTCCAGGTGTGGTCTCACTAGGGCTCTGTACAACTGCAGAAGGACCTCTTTGCTGCTATATTCGATTCCTCTTGTTATAAAGGCCAACATGCCATTCACTTGCTTGTGGGAGAGTCTAGAACCAGAGGCCGTAGCCTCAGAATAAAAGGATGCACCTTTAGAAAGGGGATGTGGAGGAATTTCTTTAGTCAGAGGGTGGTGAATCTGTGGAATTCATTGCCACAGACGGCTGCGTGGCCAAGTCAAAGGATATTTTTAAGGCGGAGATCGACAGATTCTTAATTGTACAGTATTGTTCGCATAGTTTAAATTATTGTCACGTGTGCTGTGTTGCAGTGAAAAGCTAACCAGCCAGCGGAAAGACTATTCATGATTACAATCAAGCCAGGGTGTCAGGGGTTATGGAGCCAAAGCAGGAGAATGGGGTTGAGAGGGAAAGATAGATCATCCATGATAGAATGGCGCAGTAGGCTTGAATGGCCCGATTCTGCTCCTAGAACATATGAACTTATTTATGAACTTATGAATCTTATTAGGAATAGGAGCTGAAAGTATTCCTTTGCTTCTTCAACAAACTTTGGAATTTTCAATGCCAGATATTTTCAGGGATCACAAAGAGCATAGCTCGCTGAAAATAATGCAGGTGGACAGAGTGGTAAAGCAGGTGTACGAGCCGGAACGTCGCCGAATGTTCTCCAGAGATGATGCCTGACCCGTGGAATTACTCCAAATCTTTGTGTCCTTTTGTGTAAACCAACATCTGCAGTTCCTTGTGCCTGCCTTATGCCAGAATGCTGCTGGATTAGATATAAGAAGAGGTATGACAGCCATTGGGTTGTTTCCTCGGAATGATGGGGGTTGAGGGGAGCCCCGATATTCAAGAGTCAAGAGAGTTTTATTACCACATGTACTGAAATGGAACAATGATATTATTACTCGCCGCTGCAGTAGCACCACAGGTTTGTAAATGCTGCACTCAATAGATAATAGAATATGAAACAAAAAAAAAGTTCAATAAAAAAAGCACGATATAGTGAAAACATTAAACAAAGCCCAAAGTCCCTAGTGCAACTCAGGCAGTTTGCAGTTTAGCTGGAGTTCGTAGTGTTCAATAGACTGAATATTGCGGGGAAGAAGCTGTTCCTAAACCTGGACATAATCGTTTTCAGACTCCTATGCCTTAGAAATATAGAAACATCGAAACAGAGAAACATAGAAAATAGATGGCGGATGGAGGGAGTGGGGGATGGGGGGGTGGTGTGGGGGAGGAGTAGTGTGGGGGAGGGGGGGAGTGTGGGGGAGGGGGGAGGAGGTGGGGGGCGGGGGGTGTGGGGGAAAGGGGGGGTGTGGGGGGCATGGGGGAGTGGGCAAGGGGGGATTACGGAGGGGTGTTGTAGGGGGGGGGGGGGGATTGGGTAGTGGGAGACGGGGATGTGGGGGGGGGGTGAGTGGGGAAGGGGAACCTTCAAAACCTTCATAACTTTTGTACTATTTCACCAATAGGAACAAAACTTAATTGACAGCAGCGGAGAATGGTGAGTAAGGTGTCGAAGGATCATAGCGGTATGGGGATCGTTTTGCGCATATTTAATTACAACGCAGACAGGAAGTGGTCAAGGTGAGAGTTTTAGTAATATACTAGACTAAGTGGGACCTGTTGGGCCCATGTTCACACGTGAGGGCTAGTCCCCCAACGCAATATTCCACCTCTCCACCAATTCCAATATTGGTGGCCAATGGGGGGGGGGAGGGCTTTGTGGAGTGCTAGTATGGGTACTGTGGGCTGAAGGGACTGGTTTCCAGAGGGCTAGTATGGACATTGTGGGCCAAATGGATTCTTGGGGTGGCAGCTCAGGCACTCAAGCCTGATGTGGTGGCAGCTCACTCACGGCTGGTCGGCTGGCAGTTGACTCACGGTTATTCCTTGAAACCCCATTTCAAGCCGGGTGCAAGGCCACCAAATGCAAGTGCAGTTTCATACCACTTCAAGCAGGGTGCAAGGCCACCAAATTCAAGTGCAGTTTCATACCACTTGAAGCAGGGTGCAAGGCCACCAAATTCAAGTGCAGTTTCATGCCACTTCAAGCAGGGTGCAAGGCCACCAAATGCTGGTACTGTTTCATGCCATTTCAAGCAGGGCGCAAGGCCACCAAATTCAAGTGCAGTTTCCGACCACTTCAAGCAGGGTGCAAGGCCACCAAATTCAAATGCATTTTCATACCACTTTAAGCAAGGTGCAAGGCCACCACATTAAAGAGCAGTTTCATACTTACTTCAAGCAGGGTGCAAGGCCACCACATTCAAATGCAGTTTCAGACCATTTCAAGCAGGGTAAAACCACCATGTTCACACGGGAGGGCTGGTCCCCAATGCAATATTCTACCTCTCCCCCAATTCCAATAATGCTGGCCAGTTTTGGGGGGGGGGGGGGGGTGGGTGGCTTTCTGGAGCGCTAGTATGGGTGTTGTGGGCCAAAGGGACTGGTTTCCAGAGGCCTACTATGGACATTGTGGGCCGAATGGATTCTTGGGCTGGTAGCTCAGTCACTCAAGCCTGGTGGGCGGGCAGCTCAGTTATCAGGCCTGCTGGGCTGGCAGCTCAGTCACTCAGGCCTGGTGGGCTAGCAGCTCAGTTGCTCAGGCCTGCTGGGCTGGCAGTTCAGAAACTGCCAGAAATTCTGCCTAAAACAGGTGTGAGACTGTGAGAGAGAAGGGGGAGATGGTGGAGAATCAATTTTAGACATTTTTCATATTGTTCTCCAGATGACAGCCAATGAAGAAGGAAAGTCTATCCTGGCCTGGATCTCACAGGGAGCAAATGAAGGGAGGGAGAAAAATACTAGGGTGAGGTTTAATACTTGCAGGGGGAATACTTACTGGTGGGCCGAAGGGACTCCTGGGCTAGTACTGGCCTGATGGGCCGACTGGACTCTTTTAAAATAAATTGGAGTTAAATCTCAGTGAAAGGCACTTTTTCTGGACTTTTCCTGGCCTGGCACATGCCTTTTGGGCCAAAATGCTCCCCCTGGGCTAATACGGGCCCTTTGGGCAAAAGGGACTGATTTCTCGGCTAATATGGGCCTTATGGGCCAAAATTAGTGGTTTCAGGCAGGCCAAACAACTCATTTCATTTCCAATTCCATTGCAGTTTCAAGCACAGGGCAGTCCAAGCCAAACAGCTGATTGCATTTTCACTTAATTTCCATTGCCATTGCTGTTTCAAGCACAGGGCAGGCCCAAGCCAAACAGCTGATTGCATTTTCACTTCATTCCCATTGCCATTGCAGTTTCAAGCACAAGGCAGGCCAAACAACTCATTTCATTTTCATTAAAGGCTAACAAATTATTTATTCAAGTACATTGCATACTCACAGTGTTCTGTAGTTTTCCAGCTCAGACAGGGAGTCGTGACCTCTCCCTCGTCATCTTGCAGACAGACTGAGCCACGCCCATACTTCCAGGTTTAAAAGTCTCTCCCCCTTCCACCGCAAGGGGCGTGGCTTTCATGGCGGTGATTGACAGGAGAGAGAATCTCAAGATTTTTTAAACACTAATAAGTCTTTTATTTTTCATCGATGTGAAAAATCCTCGGGGCCTGCACAGCGGAGGAGAACTCTGAGTAAGATGGGTAAAAAATTACAGCCATATGTGGTAGTGTTTTTTCTAAAATCAAAGCACAGTGCAAACAGGAAGTGGGCAAGATGAGACTGTTAATTATATAGATAGAAGATAGTTAGATGGGCCAAATACAGGCAAGTGGGACTAGCGTTGATGGGGCATTGTAGTTGGCATGGACAAGATGGATGGAAGGGCCTGTTCTGTGCTGTATGAAGATGTCTCTCTGTGAATAAGCCACCTAAAATGTTTCTATCTCCAGGGACCGGTGAGTATCTCCAGCACTGTCTCACATTCCCCACATCGACAGTAACTGGCCTTGTATTTTCATGGCCAGAGGTACTTTCCGTATTGCTAGGAGGCCTGTACTTATTGTGACATTCTTACTGTGAGTACTTGGTCTCCATCAGACATGAGTGTGAATTTCATTTAAAGACTAACAAAATCTATCAAATCAAGTCCATCCTAAACAATATCAGCCAGGGTTCCTTGGTGGCTTCTAAACTCCTCCACAACTCCCTTGACAGTTCGAAGATTGACAATTCACGTTGCAGTTAATTGAATATATAACTGATCTTGTATGTGTAATACTCACATTGATCTATCTGTTTAATATCACCTGCCTTAATAATATCATTAATAGTTCATTTATTGTGTTCTATGCAGCCCGAATGAAACTCAGCTGGTTATTAAAATGAAATATCTCATTACAAAAAAATTGAATTTTACCAGTTTATTCTGCATTTGAGTGTTACTAATTGAATTTCCTCTTTATTAACTTGAGAAACTGAACAGACTTTAAAATGTATATTTATGTAAATCATTGAAAGATATTTAATTCATTTTATTTAATGTCCAACGTAACACAAATAACAACAAAATAGTTCAGGTGACCAGTGGGTAGAGATTTGGTTCTGGCTACTAGTGTTTCAACCATGGTTGAATCATGGAACAGAAGAACATCAAGAAGCCAATACTCTCATTTGATGTGAAGTAAAGAACTGCAGATGCTGGTTTAAAATCGAAGGTAGACACAAAATGCAGGAGTAACTCAGCAGGACAGGCAGCATCTCTGGAGAGAAGAAATGGGTGACGTTTCGGGTCGGAAGGACATTCTTGCTATTGAGGAAGTGCAGCGTAGGTTTACAAGGTTAATTCCTGGCGGGACTGTCATATCCTGAGAGAATGGAGCGGCTGGGTTTGTATACTCTGTAATTTAGAAGGATGAGAGGCGATCTTATTGAAACATATAAGATTATTATGGGTTAGGCCATGAAACATGTCCCCGATGTTGGGGGAGTCAAGAACCGAGGCCAAAGTTTAAGAATAAGGGGTAAGCCATTTTAAACAGAGATGAGGAAACACGTTTTCACACAGAGAGTTGTGAGTCTGTGGAATTCTCTGCCTCGGAGGGCGGTGGAGGCCGGTTCTCTGGATAATTTCAAGAGAGAGCTAGATTGGGCTCTTAAAAACAGCAGATATGGGGAACGGGGTACTGATTGGGGTACGGTTATGGGGAACGGGGTACTGATTGGGGATGATCAGCCATGATCACAGTGAATGGTGGTGCTGGCTCAAAGGGCCAAATGGCCTACTCCTGCACCTATTTTTCTACGTTTCTCTGTTTTCTATGTAGGTGTGGACTCCTAGGTATTAGCGAAACCAAGAGCAAGCTTGGCGATCTTTTCTCTGAACACCTCCACTTAGTCCACCTAAAGGAACAGGATCTCCCGGTCGCTAAACACCTTGGCTCCCCATCCCATTCCCACGCTGACCTTTCTGTCCTGGTCCTCCTCCATTGTCAGAGTGAGGCCCAGCACAAATTGGAGGAACAGCACCTCCTATGTTGCTTGGGCAGCTAACACCCCAACAGTATGATTAAAAACTTCTCTAACTTCAAGTATATCTTGTTTTTCCTCTCTCATCATTCCTCGCCCACCCTAGTTCTCTGACCTCATCCCTTTTGATGTCTCCTTTCCACACCTCAACCTTCCATATCTCTGTCTTCCACTTCCCCGACTCTCAGTCTGAAGAAGGGTCTTGATCCAAAACGTCACCCATTCCTTCTCTCCAGAGATGCTGCCTGTCCTGCTGAGTTACTCCAGCATTTTGTGTCTATCTTCGTTGAATACAGCGTACATTTGGAGTATTGATTGCAATTCTGGGTCGTCCATTATAGGAAGAATGTGAAGACTTTAGAGAGGGTGCAGAAAAGAGTTACGAATGCTACTTTGATAAGAGGGCATTAGCTAGAGAGGAGGTTGAACTAATTTGGATTGATTTCTATTGGATGTCGAAGGTTGAGGGGAGACCTGATAGAACTATATGAAAATAGTAAGATTAAATGAGAACTTACCAGTTTGAAGTTTGATCCTTATTTTATGAGGAGTTATGATGAGCGAGTACGTGTAGAACCCCGCCAGTCCGCATGCGCATCAATCTTCAAAGCAGCGGTGTGAAATCACAGGTAACAGTAATTGAAGTAACATAGTAAGATTAGAAACCTAGAGCTACCAGATGACCTTTGTGATATGAGGGTTGGGAGCGGTGGACACGTAATCACTCATCGTAACTCCTCATAAAATAAAGAGCAAACTTCAAACTGGTAAGCTCGTTTAATCATACTATTTTACTTCGGAGTGAAGTGAGTGATTCCGTGAAGATTTCAAAGCTCTGTGATTTCATGCCGGAGATACGAATCCACGCGTTTCACTGCATCAATGACCCAGGATGAGTGAATAATATACAATGCATTGAACCATGGCATTGATTTGAACATGTGGAAGGTTTATTTAACAAAGTAAAGCAATAGCGACCCCTCTCTCTCAAGGGGAAGCTATGAAACAGAACCTAAAATCTAGTGTGCAAATACCCCCGGTCCGGTAAGCGGTTTGTTATAGAACCTTTGAAAACTCAGTTCATTTGACCATCCTGCGGCCACGAGGATATGGTCGAGAGAGACGTCCATTGCCCTCGCTGCTGATGTTGATGCCGCCCTGGTGGAGTGGGATTTAAAATTGTCAGTGTCCACAAACCAGAACCTGTTTCAGCCATCTTGAAATGATCTGTACCGACATTTTCTTATGCGGCTTTTTGTGGCTGATAAATAATGCTGATTCCGAGCCTCTGAGGCTGTTGGTGACCTTGATATAATGTTGCAGGTGCGAAACTACACACAATCGTAAATCCGTGAACTTGAACCCTGACACCCCTGGTCTGCTCTGTTTAATTAAATCATAAATGTAAAACGTTATGTTATTTCCAGATGACACCATCCTGTCCAGTCGCAGCTTCTGCAACGTCTGGACCGTTGCGCTGAAACCAGCGCCATGAGCATGACCACCTTTAGGGTGCTTTTGGGCAAAGACAGGGATGGGACTGGAGCCCACTGGCGAAGTAGCGTGAGTACCATGCTCACATCCCAGATTTCAGAATACCTGGGCCTGGGGGGATTGGAATTAAAAATACCGTTCATAAACCGGAAAATTAAAGGGTAGATCCAACAGAATGTTGTTCCGACCCCAGCCATAAGTATGATGACAGGGCACGCCTGGCACTATTGATGGCACTATAACTCAACCCTTCATCACAAAATAGCGTTGACAGAAACTATAGCACTTCTGAGATGCATGCCGTGTGATATGTTATGTTCCCCTGTAAGCAGAACACCTCACATTTCCTGACATGAGAGATGTACTGTTTTTTGGTACTATCCCTCCAGGCCGCAGTGATCACATCCACAATCGGATAGTCCAAGCCCCCGTTATGGCCTCCTTAGAATCTGCAAATCAATCGATCAATACGGTCATGTAATGGATGTTGCTCCCCAGTTACAGGGTGCACCAGTAGGTTACTATGTTTCGGGACAGTCATAAGTGGCTGTGTTATTATTCCCAAAACGAGTGAGAACCATGGCTGTGTAGGCCAGTCAGATACCACCAAAACCCCTGAGGTGGAGTCCTGCTTGATCTTGAGCAAGCACTGACTGATGAGGCAAAATGAGGGAAATGCATATAAAAACATTCCACCCCAGTGTAGCGAGAATGCATCTACCGCTACAGCCCCTAGGTCTGGTTCCCATGAAACATACTTTGGTAACTGGTGATTGAGTCTGGATGCAAACAAATCGATATCTGGCATCCCATACCGAGCAACAATACCATTAAATACATCATGATTCAACATCCATTCTGTGTTGTCATTGAATTTGCGTGACCTGGTGTCTGCCACCATGTTGACTCTACCTGGTAGGTAGATAGGTGAACCCCAAATGTTTCTTGTAATACACCAGTGCCAAATAAGGTTAGCCAATCTATCACAAGATTCGACTTGATTCCACCCATGTGATTAACATGCGCCATTGCTGTAGTGTTGTCAATCTGAAGCTGAACATGCAAGTGACGCATACTAGAACAATAAGCCTTAAGACCATAGAATGCTCCCAACAGTTCTAAATAGTTAATCCCATGTGATTGAATAATAAATGCTTCATGCATATTCCATCTGCCTCCACAGCTGGAGATGGTATTAGTAGCACCCCATCCTAGGGCACTAACATCAGTCTGTAAAACAACTGAAGGTTTCTCAATCAGGACGTTACTGGAGCAACGTGAAATGTTCACTATCCACCACTGCACTTCAGCAATGGCTTCAGCTGGTAATTGTATGGGCCTGTCAAAATGACCTGCATGTATCCTGAGTGCCTGCTCCTTTGCACGTTGTAAATTTTGGTAATGCAAAGGTCCAAACTGTGCAGCTGGAAAGGCAGCCAATCATGCTGGCCACATGTCTAATTGAAGGTTGCTGCTCCACCATGAGCTTGTTACAGCCTTCAATTAAGTCTAATCTCTTGCCCCTGGGTAGTCACAGACATGTAAGTTGAATTAATGGTGAATCCCAAATAATGAATAACTCTAACTGGTATCAATTTGGATTTAACTAGATGGATGAGTAACCCCAATCTCTCAAACATGAGTTTAACAGCTGAAACAGATAATTCAGCTGCTTCCCGAATCTTCCCTATGATGAAGATATCATCCAAATAAGTCATTACAATATGACTCTAAGCCCGGAGTAGCCCCAGCACAGTTTTTAACAGTTTTGTAAATAATCTAGAGGCCGAGGTTAACCCATTAGGCAATGCTTTAAATTGCCATAATTGCCTCACCTAGCTAAACTTCAAATATCTCTGATGATCCTTATGAACAGGCACTAAATAATATGCATCTTTAAGATCTATACATGCCATATAACATCCTCTGGAAATCAGTTGTTTGGCAGTAACAAAGGTTTCCATTTTGAAATGTTTATATTGCACAAAGGGATTAAGACTCGTCAAGTCAAGGACGATTCGACATCCCCCATCCTTCTTTGGCCTAGGAAAAATATTAGACACGAATTGGTGAGATTGGTGAACCGCCTTCTCAATTACCCCTTTTTTGTATAACTTTTCAATTTCAGCTTGTACCTCCAAATTCTCTTGTTGTGAAAAAAACAATGTCCGGCTTGGTGTATGCTGTGTGGGTGGATGCAAATTGGGAAGTAATTCAATTTGAAACCCTTGTATACTGTGCAGTATAAACAAATCTGATGTATTCCCATACCATTCCTTCAAGAACAGGTGTAATCTCCCCCCAACTTGTAGGTGATCCCTACTTAATATGTTCCAACAAGAACCAAACGCACCTACCTCCATGGTTACTGATGGAATTTTAAGGTCATGTTCGACCGTGCCCCTGTTGGAGTGTGCCAGCTGCGCATATTTGAGAATGTCGGCTTGGTCCTTGACCTGAACTGGTTTCAGTGAACCGTTTGTAGGGGGTGCTGCCGCCAAAGCGAGGTTTTGATGGTCGTCTGTGCTTTGACGAGTCCGACTGTTCTTGCCTCGTCATCCAGCTCCTTGACACTTTTTGGGAGATCTTCCCCAAACAGCAGATTCAGTGGCTGGATATTGCTGGGTTTACTCAGAGCCGCGAACTTACGGTTGATAGTAGGGTGGATGGCACTCTTTCTCAAGCAATTTATCTGAGAAGTGTGACAGACGCAGGGAAGAAGCTGTTCTTGAGCCTGCTGGTCCAGCAGTGGAGGGATCTGTAGCGTTTCCCGGATGGGAGGAGGGTAAACAGTCTATGGTTGGGGTGTGAGCTGTCCCTGGCGATGCTGTGCGCCCTGCGCAGGCATTGCTTACTATGGACAGATTCAATGGAGAGGAGTGAGGAGCCTGTGATGCGTTGGGCGATCTTCACCACCCTCTGCAGAGTTTTCCGGTCGGCGACAGTGCAGTTACCATACCATACTGTGATGCAGTTGGTAAGGATGCTCTCGATGGTGCAGCGGTAGAAGTTCACCAGAATCTGGGGAGACAGATGGACCTTCTTAAGTCTCCTCAGGAAGAAGAGACGCTGGAGAGCCTTCTTGATCAGCGAGGATGTGTTGTGGGTCCAGGAGAGGTCATCGGAGATGTTGACCCCCCAGCAACCTGAAGCTAGAGACACGTTCCACCTCCGTCCCGTTGATATGGATGGGGTTGTGCGTGCAGCCTCTCGATCTCCTGAAGTCCACAATGAGCTCGTTGGTCTTCTTGGAGTTGAGGGTCAGGTTATTGTCGGCACACCACGCTGTTAGGAGCTGAACCTCCTCCCTGTAGGCCGACTCATCGTTGTCGCTGATGAGGCCAATCACCGTCGTGTCATCTGCATACTTAATGATGGTGTTGGTACCATGTACAGGTATGCTGTCGTAGGTGAAGAGGGAGTAGAGGAGGGGGCTCAGCACGCAGCCCTGGGGTAGAAGAGGAGTGGTTATCCAACCTCAAAGACTGTGGTCTGTTGAGTTCCTCGAGGAAGGATGCGTCACTGGAAGTGGGGGTGGAGTTGGTGGCTCTGTAGTCAGTGATGGCCTGGATGCCATACCACATGCGTCGAGGGTCGGAGTTGCTGTCGAAGTGCTCCTCGATCTGCAGCTTGTATCTGTGTTTGGCATTCTTGATGCCCCTCTTCAGATTGACCCTCGATGAACTATAGGCACGGGCATTGCCTGACCTGAAAGCCGAGTCCCGTGCTTTCAGCAGTAGCCTGACCTCGCTGTTCATCCATGGATTCTGATTCGGGTATGTGGTGATTTGTTTGAGAGTTGTGACACTGTTGATGGAGGAATTGATGAAGTCCAGAAAAGAGGAAGTATAGGCCTCAATGTCAGTGTGGGAGTCAAGGGTGGCCTGAGCTGCAAACGCATCCCAGTCAGTGTAACCAAAACGCTGCTGGAGTGTGGAGTCCTGCTGGAGTGGGGCATCCTGCTGTACATCAGACAGGTGCCCTCCATCCACCGACCTGGCGAACGCTGTAATGCCCTAAGCGAGTAGCTTCAGTATCCTCTGAAGCCTCATTTCATGAGCTCGGATACCTACGCCCATGTGACCCCAGATGGTGTGGTTAACTGCCGGCACTTTGAGCAGGACACAGTTAGTAGGGGTCTCATATTTTTTGGACGTTTCCTCCATAGTATGCTCTTGAAGCTGATGTGAGGCCAGGTCATTTATACTTGCGGCCAACTCTTCACCCAGCGGTTCCCCTGTTTCTGTGGGGATAGCAAATCTTGCTGCCAGGACTGGCACCTCTGGCTCGTGCCTTTCATCCCTTGGGGTAAGCTCCACGGCTATACCCACGAACTCGGTGTCAGAATAAAACTGACCCCGCATGCTCTCCTCCTCCGAGAGGGAGACATTAAGCAGCCCTGATACAGGTGCTGCTGGCGCGGGCTCCCGAGGAGACCCGCGCTGACACAACTCCTCCTGTTGGAGTGTATCTTGTTGGAGCAACCTCTCCATTAGGAGCTCCATCCTGGACAACCGTCCAAAGACGTTATCCAATCTCGGAGGGGAACCCTCCCGGCCCGAATCATCCGAGTCTACGGGCCGTGCAGACGTTTTAGTGGCTTTCCGCCCCAATGGTGCAGCCACAGTGCTCTCAGGCACCAAGTCTGCAGTCGCTGGTCGTACCGCCAGCGACCCGGTAGGTGAGATAGGCGGCCGCCCGCTACCTGCACTCCCGCGCTCATCCACAGCTACTCTCCCAGCAGCTCGCCTTGACTTCACCTTCGACGCTTTCTCCATACTCGAACTTGCTCCTGAAACAAGTATTACCAAGTACAGAAAACGACCTCCGACTAAGTTTAACACTTACCTGAGGGATTTTAAACTTACTGCAGGAGGAGCGATGCATCTCCCAGCCAGTCGCTGTGCCATGCGTCAGGCATAATGCGCGCATGCGGACTGGCGGGGTTCTTCACGGAGTCACTCAGGTGACTCCAAAGTAAAATATAAATTTTGAGATGCATAGATGGGATAGACTGTCGGAACATTTTTTTCCCAGCATGGAAATGTTGAAGACGTGAGAGCAGTGAGAGGGACAAAATTTAAAGGTGATGTGTGGGGCAGTTTTTGTTAAACAGAGAGTGATGGGTGCCTGGATCATGCTGCACGGAACAATGATATTTAAGAGGCTTTTAGAAAGGCACAAAGATATGCAGGAAACTGAAGGATGTGGATCACATGCTGGCAGAGGAGACCAGTTTATCATGCATGTTCAGCACATACATAGTGGGCCTGTGCTGTATGTTCTATGTTCAACTACCCACCATTTTCCTCCTTCCTCGTGCTTCCTCCACAAAGACGTTGGTTGGATGTACTCCCAAACTGGGCATTATGCCACCAACGCTTCTGCCTCTGTCTACTCATCAAGGAAAGTCCCCATCTCCCACCCACATCGCCAAATAAAATGTCTTGTCATTCGCTGCGTTGATAGTCTTTGTCAGTCGTAAAGCATTGCTTTCTCCCAACTCTAACATTTTCAGTGAGCAAAAATGTTGAATGAACATTATTTAAGAAGAGAACTACGGCATGCTGCCTGACAGCGCCGGAGACCCGGGTTGGATCCTGACTACAGATGTAACTGTACAGAGTTCTCCCTGTGACCGCGTGGGTTTTCTCCAGGTACTCCGGTTTCCTTCCACATCCACAGATGGACAGGTTTGTAGGTTAATTGGCTTCTGTAAATTGTAAATTGTTCCTAATGTGTAGGATCACTGGTTGGAGGGGTGATTGCTGGTTGGCACGGACTCCTTGGGCCGAAGGGCCTGTTTCTGCACGTATCTCTAAAATCTAAAGGTGATGTTACAGGTCAGGACCCTTCGTCACACTGATTGTAGTAAGGAAGTAGATGTCTTCCAGAGATGCTGCCTGACCCATTGAGTTACGCCAACACTTTGTGTTAAGATATTTGAGTTGGGAAATGCTGAACTTTCAATAGTTCATTTTTCCTTATGACATACAAGGAGATAATTCAGCACAGTGACTCTTTCCTGGCTCCCAACCACTTTTCCTGGAGCCTATTCTCCCCACGTTTTCTATCAAATCAATTCCCCTTCTCATTTAATCACTAGGGATAATTTACAGCAGCCAATTAACCTGTCAACCCACAGGTTTTTGTGGTGTTGGAAGAAAACGGAGCATGAAGGAGACAATCATGCCGTCAAAGAGGGAACAATTCCAGAGATTGGGATCAAACCTGGATGCGTGGGACAGCAGTTCTGCCAGTTTCACCACTCCAGCGCCCTGCTTTTCTTTAGTACGGGTGTCAGGGGTTACGGAGAGAAGGCAGGAGAATGAGTTTGAGAAGGAATGATAGATCAGCCATGATTGAATGGCGGAATAGACAGTCATAGTTATTGAGTGACACAGTGTGGAAACAGACCCTTCGGCCCAACTTGCCCACACTGGCCAACGTGTCCCAGCTGCACTAGTCCCACCTGCCTGCGCTTGATCCATATCCTTCCAAACTTCTCCTACCCATGTAGGACCGAGTTAATGGACTGAATGGCCTAATTCTGCTTCTATAACACCACCCTGGCCACACACTCATCTCCCTGCTACCTTCGGGTAGAAGGTACAGGAGCCTGAAGACTGCAACGTCCAGGTTCAGGAATAGCTACTTCCCCACAGCCATCAGGCTATTAAACCTGGCCCGGACAAATCTCTGAACAATAATACCCCTCCATCTGTTATTTGCACTTTATTAATTTATTAATTAATGTGTGTATTTAAGTATATAATTGTAGTCAATGCCTACTATGTTCTGTTGTGCTATGCAAAGAAAGAATGTCATTGTCCTGTCAGGGACACATGACAATAGAAACATAGAACTTTGCCCTTCGAACCGCCATTCACATGGCTGATCATCCAACCTTGATACCCTCTGATCTTGAACTTTGTGGCAGACCAGAGACTCACCACTCTCTGTGGAAGAAAATCTCGTCTTAAAAGGATTTCCCCCCTTATCCTTAAGCCCCCTTGTCCTGGACTTCCCCAACATCGGGAACAATCTTCCTGCATCTAGCCTGTCCAACCCTTAAGAATTTTGTAAGTTTCTATAAGATTCCAGGAGTATAAACCGAGTCTTTCTTCATAAGACAGTCTGTCTGTGAACCTTCTCTGCACTCCTCTATCTAAACCTCTGCAGTTCCTTGTTTCCTACATACTTTGTTTATTTGCTGAGACAGAAAAAGGGTCTTGACCCGAAACATCACCCGTAACTCCAGCTTTTTGTGTCTATCTTCGGTGTAAACCAGCATCTTGATAGAAACAGACATTTTACACCGAGCTTGCCGACTATCGGAACACCCGTTCAGGTTCATCCCACTTCTCATCCACTCCTTACACACTAGGGGTAAATACAGAGCCCACCTACAAACCCGCACGTCTTTGGATTGGGAGGAAACCCATCCAGAGAAACCAACCCAAATAGCCACAGGGCAAGTGTGCAAACTCCACACAGACAGCACCTTCAGATCAAACTAGGGGTTGCTGGCCCTGTAAGGTTAAAGCTCTAACAGTTGATATTAGATAAATTCCGGCCTGGAATCCTGAGAAGCTCACCATTTTGCCCGCACTTCCTTTTAACCTTGCGCCCTATTCCCCCCCTGCTCCTTTTTTGTTATCACGCAGGCTGCGACCTGAATGTATCCGAGAGATGCTGCCTGACTCGCTGATTTCTCCAACTTTATTTCTTCTTTTACAGCCCCTGGTTCTCAATCCCTCCAAATAATAGGGCCCTGGTTCCCCCATTCAACTTTGATGGAACCAGGGCCTTTTCCTCCTGCATTCCCTCTCAACTCTAGGGGCCTGTTCCTCAGGCCTCCTCTATCAAGAAGCCTGTCTTTCTCGTTTCCTTTAAGCTCACTGGTTAACACACCGGTGGTTTGATCCTGATACGGGTTTGATCCTGACTACGGATGGAGTTTGTACCATCTCCCCCATGACCACGTGGGTTGTCCACCCCAGTTTAAGTTTAATTGGCTTCAGAAAACCCTGGTGTGCAGGATAGCGCTTGTGTGCGGGGAAATCACTTTGACTTTGAACTTAAGTATACTTTTCGTCTCTGATTGCCATCTGGAGAACCCTGCTCCTCTTCCCTAAACCAATCCCAGACGGGACTGCAGTAAGGCAATAGTGATTTATAAATTGGGAAAAGAAACATGTTTGTGTGTTTCTGTACAATTATTTTTGACCACAAAGATGTGAAAATGATGATCCGGATATTTTTACAGCCATTAGATAAACTTAAATCAAGTTACTGCCCTTCAAAGACACTCAGAAAATAGATTTTGTTGAAAACAGTGATCTCCCGCTGGTTTGACTTAAAGCGAAACTTACAACTGAGAAAATAAAAGAATATTTGAAAAGAAAAATCACTTAATTAGAAACGTTATAACTGAATGCATTTCCCGTGAGCATTTTTTTATTGATATGGAGGGGTTTAATGGCAAGGCCATCATTTACTTCGTGTTCCTTTTGTTCTAATGAGATAGTGGTCAGCCACCTTTTTGTTTCAAATGAGTGGCTCGTTTGAGTATTTCCAGACCAGTTGCATGATTGTCATATGCACAAGTACAGTAAGTTACGGGATACAACGAATATCTTACATGCAGCAGCTTTGCAGGCACGTAGACTCAGCCAAACACACAGAAACAATTTAATTGAAAGGTTGAAAGATACAGCAGGGAATCAGACCCTTTGTCCCACTGAGTTCACTCGGACCATCGATCACAGGTTCACATTAGTTCTATGTTATTCCACTTTTGCATCCATTCCTTATGTGCAATTTATGGAAACCAATTAACCTACAAACCTGCACGTTTTAGCACGGGAAGGGGCGGCACAGTGGCGCAGCGGTGGAGTTGCTGCTTTACAGCGCTTGCAGCACCGGAGACCCGGGTTTGATCTCAACTAGGGGTGCTGTCTGTATGAAGTTTGTATGTTCTCCCCGTGACCGCGTGGGTTTTCCCAGAGAACTTCGGTTTCCTCCCACACTCCAAAGACGTACAGGTTTGTCGGTTAATTGGCTTGTATGAATGTAAATCGTCCCTAGTGTGTGTAGGGTAACTTTAGTGTGCGGCGATCGCTGGTCAGCGCAGACTTGGTGGGCCGAAGGGTCTGTTTCTGAACTGTAACCTAAACTAAACTTACTTACAATATGTAAGATGCACTGGCATTGCCAACACTGATGCCCCATCTCTACCCACCCTGGGAAAATGGCAGAGGGAGCCTTCCTGAACCATTGCAGTTCCTCTGGTGAGTGGATCAGTTCTTTCCAAATTTTATTTAATGAACGGAATTGAAGTTCCCCGCCTCTCGTGATGGGGTTTCATTTCCTGCCTCCAGTTCCTTTCTCCTGTTCTCTGGACTAATAGCTATCATCCCCAATTATAAACTCCAGTGGAAGTACCCATTCTGCAAACTGATTACACCTTAATTACGCATTTAACAGTGATATAATTACATGGTGCCAATTTTGATGTTCGCAGCTCCTTTTACAAACGTGGCCTCGGGAATTAATAACAGATTGATTAAAAAATATATTTTTAAAGATAATTAGTGCAATTCAATGTGCTACTGCTATTAGCCAATAAATATTGTGATTTTGGAGATCACCTTCACTACATGAATCAGTGACATTTGCTGTTATACAACTTCCATGTTCTCTTGGAGCATCCATCCCACGATGTACAGACACAAAATGTTGGAGTAACTCAACAGACCATCTTCAGACCTGCAGCATCTGCAGTTCCTTCTTAAACATCTTCAGACCATCAGTCTGAAGAAGGGTCTCGACCCGAAATGTCACCCATTCCTTCACTCCAGAGTGCTGCCTGTCCCGCTGAGTTACTCCAGCATTTTGTGTCTATTTTTGAATTCACTTTTTTTTAGATGTTAAACAATAGCACAGATGTTTAGTTTAGTTTAGTTTAGAGATACAGTGTGGAAACAGGCCCTTCGGCCCACCGGGTCCGCGCCGACCAGCGATCCCCGCACACAAGCGCTATCCTGCACACCAGGGACAATTTATCATTTTTACTGAAGCCAATTAACATACAAACCTGAATGTCGTTGGACTGTGGGAGGAAACCGGAGCACCCGGGGACAACCCACGTGGTCATGGGGAGATGGTACAAACTCCATACAGACAGCACCCGTAGTCAGGATCAAACCCGTAGTCAGGATCAAACCACCGTGCCCCCTTAATTTTGTGTTGAACCCAGTGAGCTTAAAGGAAACGTGAAGACCAAGGCTTCTTGATAGAGAGCCTGAGGAACAGGCCCCTAGAGTTGAGAGGGAATGCAGGAGAAAAGGCCCTGGTTCCATCAAAGTTGAATGTGGGAACCAGGGCCCCATTATTATGGAGGGATTGAGAACCAGGGGCCCTGTTAACTTAAAAGGAAGAAATAAAGTGCTGGAGTAACTCAGCGAGTCAGGCAGCATCTCTGGAGGACACGGATAGGTGGCGATTCAGGTCGGCAGCCTGCGTGATAACAAAAAAGGAGCAGGGGAAAAGGGCGCAAGGTGAGTTTAAAGGAAGTGCGGGCAAAGGGGACCTGGTGAGCTAAGGCACAGCATCAAACAGAGCCCAGTGATGCAGAAGCCAAAGCATCAGGATGTCCAGGCCTGGAATTGCAGACTATCTAAGACCAGGGTAGCAGAGTGACACAACTGTTAGAGCTTTAACCTTACAGGGCCAGCAACCCTAGTTTGATCCTGACCCCAGGTGCTGTCTGTGTGGAGTTTGCACACTTGCCCTGTGGCTATTTGGGTTTCCTCTGGATGCTCCGGTTTCCTCCCCAATCCCAAAGACGTGCGGGTTTGTAGGTCAATTGGGCTCTGTAATTTACCCCTAGTGTGTAAGGAGTGGATGAGAAAGTGGGATAACATAGAACCAGTGTGAACGGGTGTCCGATAGTCGGCAAGCTCGGTGGGTAAAATAGTCTGTTTCTATCAGATGCTGGTTTACACCGAAGATAGACACAAAAAGCTGGAGTAACAGCGGGAGAGGCAGCATCTCTGGAATGAAGGAACGGGTGATGTTTCGGGTCAAGACCCTTTTTCAGCTGTATCTCTCAGCAAATAATCAAAGTTTTATGTAGAAACAAGGAACTGCAGATGCTGGTTTGCAGAAAAAGAGCTTTACAGTGGAAAGGCAAAGGGAAGTTGTTGAAGCTGAGGGGCCAGGAGTTGTAGTTACAGCTGGTCAAGGTTGGAACAGTTAAACCCCTGTCTCACTGTGCGAGTTGGCCCACGAGTGACCCCGAGTTTTCACTCGTGGTGATCACGTAGCGGGAACGTCGGAACTCGCACGAGCAACTTATCGACTCGTGGCGCTAACGGCAGGTAACTTCGGGAGTGAAAAAAATCAAACATGAGTCAAATTAACTGTTCAAGTTAAAAATGGAAACATTTTAAACTCGTTGTAATGTAGTGGCCCCGTGCGTTTACCTCTCGTGAGTCTACCGTGGGAACTTTAATAATCTGTTCTTTAGCTCGAGTAAAGACTGAACCAAAGATAGACACAAAATGTTAGAGTAACTCAGCGGACCAGGCAGCATCTCTGGAGAGAAGGAATAGAGTCGAGACCCTTCTTCAGACTTACCCGAAATGCCACCCATATCCTTCGCTCCAGAGATGCGGCCTGTCCCGCCGAGTTACTCCAGCATTTTGTGTCTATCTTCGGCCTGCCACTTGTCCATTTATTACTGAGGCGCCTGCCCCGTGGCTTCACTCTGTCTCAATGTTAAAGACCCTGCCGAAGGGGCAAGTCTGGGGTGGTGGGTGGGATGTGTACGTCTCCATCCACCCCCCCAGGGCCGAGAGTGTGGGATTGGGAAGGAACTGCAGATGCTGGTTCACACCGAGATAGACACACACAATGCTGGAGTAACTAGAGGGACAGGCAGCATCTCTGGAGAGATGGGATGGGTGAGATTTCGGGTCGAGACCTTACTTCATTCTCCAGAGATCCAGCTGAGCTTTAGTCCAGTAGTTGGTGTCTATCCCGGTGGCGGGGAGCCGGCTTGGCCGCCCGCCGCCTCTACTTTGCCGGTCAGTCCGGTGATCATCGCCCTCCCCCCGCCCGGAATGCAGCGGAGGTTTGCACCTGGTGAGTTTGTCCAGCGCTCACGGTGGACGAGGGAGGACAGCAATATGAATGAATACAGCACATAAATGAGTCGACCTTTAATATTTCTTGATTTTATGTTAATTTACAAGCTGCTCAAGCGAGGCAAGTGTCCGAAGAAGGGTCTCGACCCGAAACGCACCCCATTCAACGAAAAAGCTGGAGTAACTCAGCCGGGTCAGGCAGCAACTCTGGAGAGAAGGAATATGTGACTTTTCGGGTCGAGATCCTTCTTCAGAAGACAGCTTATCCAAAACGTCACCTTCTCCAGAGATGTTACCTGGCTTACGCCAGCTTGTTGCGTCTGCCTTCCGTTTCTGCCCCTAAAGCCTTGGGATCGTCGCCCTTTGTGTTGGCGTGGAGGGGAGGGGGCTATTGTGCTGCTTGAATGCCCCCTGCTATCATAGGGACAAGGGAAAACACAGCGGCTTTTGAGGCTGGTGGGCATCACTACAAAGTGTCTGCCTGCAGTCAGCACTCCTCTCCTACACATGTCTCCCGCGCTAACCATCCCACAGAGAATGATCTTCATCAGCCGAGGTCCCATAGTCTTCAGCTCATTAAAAGTCAGTGAAATTCGGAGGAAATTTTTAAATGCTGATTTTGTCCTCTTGGCACAGCACTTTAACAGCTTTTCCATATTGTCCAAAGCGAGATCTCCTTTCAAAGAGGGCTTCACCCACTGAGACTCTTCTTAATTTTCCTCTTTACTCTTACTCTCTCCCTTCTGATTTAACAAGCGTAGTTGCATCAGATTTTGGGCTGCTGCATACAGCCTTGAACAAAAAACAGCAACACCCTGCTCTCAAATTGCCTTGTTGCAGACATGTTTACCAAATGAGCCAATTTAACCAAGGGACGATTTTTAAGTGTGTGAATAAAAGATCATGACGAGTTTTCAACACGTCATGTTGCCTCTCTGTGTGTGTGTGTGTGTGTGTTTGTGTGTGTGTATCTGTGTGTATCTGTGTGTGTGTCTGCTGTCGGGTCCCGGGGCCGCTCAATTCAGTCACCCGAGCTGTTTCCTTCCTCTGAAGTGGCGGCCAGTCCTGCTGTCTGTGTGTATCTGTGTGGTGTGTGTGTGTGTGTGTGTGTGTCTCTGTCTGTCTGTGTGTATCCGTGTGTGTGTGTGTGTGGTGTGTGTGTGTGTGTGTGTGTGTGTGTGTGTGTGTCTCTCTCTCTCCCTCTCTGTCTATCTGTGTGTGTGTCTGATGTCGGTCCCGGCGGCCGCTCAAAGTCACCCGAGCTGCTTCCTTCCTCTGAAAGTGGTGGCTATCTCCGTGTGTGTGTGTGTGTGTGTGTGTGTGTGTGTGGTCTGCTGTCGGGTCCCGGCGGCCCCGCTCAATGTCAGTGAGCTGCTTCCTTTTTTAAAATTATTTAAAATAAGATCCATTGCAAAAAAGTATTTAAAAACATAAAACAACAAGAAATGCTTGGTTACTGGAGGATGCGCATTTTCCCATTGTAGGTCATATCAAATAGATGCCGCCGCGCTGAAATAACTCAAAACCACAGGATGGAGATGTATTCATTGTTGCTTTATTAAAACGTACCTTCATTCACGTTGGCTCAAGAGTTTGGTAACTCGGGAGAGGAACTCGCAGCAATGACATACCCGTGGGAACTCGGTTACACACTTGATCATAAACTTGCAGTCTCGTGCACAGCCACGAGTCTGTCACTCGGGGTACCTCGTGGGTCAACTCGCACAGTGAGACAGTGCCGTTAGTCTCAAGCAAGAGTCAGGCAAGTCCGGCACGTGTGTGCTGTGATTTCTCTCATTGTCCACTTCATCTCTATGTGTTACTGGAATCCTCTTTCCACAATTTATTTTAGTTAAAGAGTCATCATCAAGGGCGGCACAGTGGCACAGCGGTAGAGTTGCTGCCTCACAGCACCAGAGACCCGGGTTCGATCCTGACCACGGGTGCTGTCTGTGCGGAGTTTCTACATTTCCTCCCACACTCCAAAGACGTGCAGGTTTGTAGGTTACTTGGCTTGATAAAAATGTAAATTGTCCCTAGTGTGGTAGGATTGTGGTAGTGTGGTCGGCACAGACTCGAAGGGCCTGTTTCCGAGCTGTATCTCTAAACTAAACTAAACTAATCAACCTCTGCACAGATCAAAGCTTTGATTCGGAAGCATGTAGAACTGATTAACTATGCAGTAGCAGCTTCTGATTGAGGTGTAATCAGTTGTCTTCATTCATGCAAAGTCTTGGACTGTCTGCTCCAATCTGCCTGTGTTGACAAATATATTGGCTGAACATCTTCACCTATTTAATTTGGATGAAGTTATCAAAGAGTGATCTTAAATAATGCAGCAACTGCATGCATATCAGTTAAGTAGCAAAAGAAACATGGCTGATTTGCTAACAGTGTGGCCATTATTCTAAAGATATTAAGAAAGCAATAATTGGCTACAAGTTGAAGCGTACCAAGTTGTTCAACAACTCCCTCAGGGGGGAGTAGCTGCGATTAATGTAGAGAGTTGTGAAATTCTCTGCCTCAGAGGGCGGTGGAGGCCGGTTCTCTGGATACTTTCAAGAGAGAGCTAGATAGGGTTCTTAAAGATAGCGGAGTCAGAGGATATGGGGAGAAGGCAGGAACGAGGTACTGATTGTGGATGATCAGCCATGATCACATTAAAAACTTAGAAACATAGAAAATAGGTGCAGGAGGAGGCCATTCAGCCCTTCGAGCCAGCACCACCATTCATTGTGATCATCGTCCCCTATCAATAACCCGTGCCTGCCTTCTCCACATATCCCTTGACTCCACTTGCCCCTAGATCTCTATCTAACTCTCTCTTAAATCCATCCAGTGATTTGGCCTCCACTACCCTCTGTGGCAGGGAATTCGGTGAATGGTGGTGCTGGCTCAAAGGGCCGAATGGCCTACTCCTGCACCTGTTGTCTATTATCTATTGTCTAATGGAGGCCCCTGAGGCTTTATAGGGGGGGGGGTGGGAAGAAAATGGCGCAAGATCAGCCTGGGTTCAGGGGAGGGGATTGTGGGGGTGGGGGAGAAATGGAGGGGAAGTTCCTGGGGGAGAAAGGAGATGGAGAAGGGGACCGTGTGAGGTTTAGTTACCTAAGGTTGGAGAATTCAATTTTCATAAGTTGGGGTGTAAGCTGCCCAAGCGGGCTATGAGATGCTGTTGCTCCAATTTGCATGTGGCCTCACTCTGGCAATGGAGGAGGCCCAGGACAGAAAGGTCAGAATTGGAATGGGAAGGAGAGGTAAAATGATTACCCACCAGGAGATCCAACTGGCCTTGGTGGACCGAACGCATCTGTTCAGCAAAGTGTAGGCTGAGTCTACGCCTGGTCTCCCTGACATACAGGAGGCCACCTCGGGAACACTGGATGCAGTAGGTGAGGTTAGAGGATGTGTGCGTGAACCTCTGCCTCACAAGGAAGGACTGCTGGAGTCACTGGATGGAGTCAAGAGGGAGGAGGTATATGGACAGGTGTTACATCCCCTGCAGTTGCAGGAAAAAGTCCTTGTGGAGAGGGTGGTTTGGGTGGGATTGGAGTTGTAGAGGGAGCAGTCTCTGCAGAATGAGGAAAAGGGTAGGGATGAAGGTGGTGGGATCACATTGATGGTGACGGAAATCTCAGAGGATATTAAATTAATTTCTTACTTGCTGCATCTTAACAAGTCTGTTAATGCAATACTGCATAGATAAATTAAGATATTATTATAAAATAATTAATAATACAATATTATAGTAATTATTTTACAACTCAACAAATGATTGAGTCTGCATTTGCATGCAGCAAGACCTATTTGATCTACGGGGAAGGGTTGGTAAGTGGCAAGCCACATCAATTCACCAGTTTAGTTTAATTTAGTTTATTGTCACGTGTACCGAGGTGCAGTGAAAAGCTTTTGTTGTGTGCTATACAGTCAGCAGCAAGACAATACATGATTACAATCGATCCATTTACAGCGTATAGATACATGATAAGGGAGTAACGTTTAGTGCAAGGTAAAGCCAATAAAGTCCGATCAAGGATAGTCCGAGGGTCACCATTGAGGTAGATAGTAGTTCAGCACTGCTCTCTGGTTGTGGTATGATTCAGTTGCCTGATAACAGCTGTGAAGAAACTGTCCCTGAATCTGGAGGTGTGCGTTTTCAACACCATTTTGATATTTTGAATGGCTATCTCTCCACTGCCACCACCTAGCATTCACTCACAGCCTCATCTAATGCCCAAACAATGTCCAGCTTCATTGGCGCCATTCCAAACCCAACCTCCTCCGCCTCATCTCATCCCCTGAACCACCAGGGTTATTGTATCGCCACTGCAAACATATATATAGCAATAAGTAATAAATAATTCAGTTATCTGAAAAGCCAAATGTACAGTGCTCAGCCGAGTTCTCTACACGATGGCACATCATGTGTTCTTTCTACATTTACCGTCCTCCCAGCTTGCTAAAACATGTCTTCTCACCCCATCCAGTCTAATCTATTAGAGCTCTGCAGAATGTTGATGGCTGTTCCCAAGGCTCAACTTTAAGGCCATTATTATTCCATTTATTAATTAACGACTGCCAGTGATACCATGTTCAGCCGGTATGTCTGGACCTGTCTGTTTCTATGAGACCACTTCAGTTAATGGCTCCCTACACTTAGCATCAGGGAGAATGGATGAAGCTGTAAGGAGATGGAGAGGCAGGAGCTGCCCAGAGTAATGTTGGACAATCAGTATAGTGTATAAAGTTAGTTTAGTTTCAGTTTAAAGATACAGTGTGGAAACAGGCCCTTCGGCCCACCGAGTCCATGCTGACCGGTGATCACCTGTACACTAGTTCCATGTTATTCCAGTTTTGCAACCTACACACTAGGGACAATTTTACAGAAGCTAATTAACCCCAAAGATGTCCAGGTTTGTAGGCTAATTGGCTTCTGTAAAATAAATTATAAATTGTCCCTAGTGTGTGTAAGATAGTGTTAGTGTGTGGAGATCGCTGTTCAGTGTGGACTCAGCAGGCCGAAGGACCTGTTTCCGCGCTATATCACTAAACTAAATTAAGCCAAACTAAACTAACCTACGCACTTGTACATCTTTAAAATGTGGGAGGAAACCAGATCACCCGGAGAAAACCCATACGGTTACAGGAAGAACGTGCAAACTCCGTACAGACAACACCCATGGTCAGGATCGAACTCGGGTCTCTGGCGCTGTGAGGCAGCAACTCTACCGCTGCGCCACCGTGTTGCACCTCAGGAAGGCGTAGCCTGAAGATATGGAGCTTGCTGCCAACACAATATGGAAAGTCCGGAATGGGCTTCATTGCTCAGCGTTCAATTCCATTTGCAACTCCTCATGAATAGGTCCACATTGGTATGCAGCAAGACCTGGATGGTATTCAGTGCCGGGCTGAGCAGTGGCAAGCAGCATCCTTACCATGGAAGAGTCAATGCAATGACCATCTTCGATACAGAGGAACATACAATGATGTTATTGCTGCCAAATTCACCACCATCAACATCCTGGAGACCAGAAAGTCAGCAGATCAGCTAGATCAAGGCTGTAGGTTTGAGTGGAGGTCAGAGGCTCCGCAGCCTGCAGTAAAGTCAAACTCTCCATGACCACAATCTTAAATAAGTCCACCAATGGTGGTGTGACAATAGTAGACTTCACTTACGCAGTGCACAAACAGTTTCCATGTACCCAGCACCTCCTTGTACTCTTCAAGCTTCAAGTTCTTAAAATGGTCTTAACTCTGCCGTAAAGGCCTATTGTCCTGGTGGTGGCACTGGATCGTGGTTGCAGGGTCGGCCTGGCCTGGCAATGTTGTCGAAGGCCTCCACCGCTGCTCCGCCGCTCCATGTGGCTGCAGGCAGTGTCTGATCTGCGCCCGTCCAGCATCTGTGGGGCCTCCTGGCTGATCTCTTAACACTAAGTGGCATCAAGTTGGGAGAAGGGGAATTACAACGGGATCTGGGGGTCCTTGTACATCAGTCTATGAAAGTAAGCATGCAGGTACAGCAGGCAGTGAAGAAAGCGAATTGCATGCTGGCCTTCATAACAGGAGGAATCGAATATAGGAGCAAAGAGGTCCTTCTGCATTTGTACAGAGCCCTGGTAAGAGTCTTGTGTGCAGTTTTAGGCACCAAATTTGAGGAAGGACATACTTGCTATTGAGGGAGTGCAGCGTAGGTTTACAAGGTTAATTCCCAGAGAGAATGGAGCAGCTGGGCTTGTACACTCTGGAGTTTAGATGGATGAGAGGGGATCTCATTGAAACATATAAGATTGTTAAGGGTTTGGACACGCTAGAGGCAGGAAACATGTTCCCGATGTTGGCAGAGTCCAGAACCAGGGGCCGCAGTTTAGGAATAAGGGGTAAGCCATTTAGAACGGAGACGGGAAAACACCTTTTTTCACAGAGAGTGGTGAGTCTGTGGAATTCTCTGCCTCAGAGGGTGGTGGAGGCAGTTTTTCTGGATTCTTTCAAGAGAGAGCTAGATGGGGCTCTTAAAGATAGCGGAGTCAGGGGATATGGGGAGAACGAGGTACTGATTGGGTATGATCAGCCATGATCACATTAAATGGCGGTGCTGGCTCGACGTGTACTCCTGCACCTATTGTCAATTGTCTATTGAAGATCTACCACTGTCTTCAAATACTAGACGGCATAACTTTAAGGTGGGAGGGACAAGGTTTACAGGAGGCCTGCGGGGCAACTTCTTTACACAGAGGGTGGTGAGTGTTTGTAACGGCTGCCGGGGGTGGTGGTTGAAGTAGGTACGTTGGTGGCATTTAAAAGACTTTGAGATAGACATGTGGATATGCAGGGAATGGAGAGATATGGGTTACATGCTCTCTGGGGTTCTGAGGTTGACTGTGGGAACACTAGAGAAAAACTGTAGGTTACATAGGACTTTGCTTTCACATTTTTTTTTGAAGGCTTTTGTTTATTAGTTGGCGATATGTAGAACGCTGGCTGCTATTGTGTCAAGGGAGGGCCAGTCCTTACTATTAAGTGATGGTCTTGGCATCATGCGCAGCACAGACATTGTGGGCCGAAGGGCCTGTTCTTGTTCTGTACTGTTCCACGTTCTATGTACCTCTGTTCTCTGGACAGAGCACAGTTCAGGAGTGTGGGAGAATACTCTCCACACGCCTCGACGTGTACAGACCCCACAATTCTGAAGAAGCTCAACGCCATTCGGGACTAAGCAGCCCACTCGACTGACATCATGTCCACCAACCTGAATGTTCATCCCTGCGCCCACCACTGCACATGACTACAGTGTGTAAGGCCAGACAAATGCACTGCAGTTGCATGCCTAGGTGATTGTGACAGGGACTCTGGGGGTTCACCTCCCACATCCTCAGAGACGTTTGTCTTTGTTTTCACATTTTCTTTTGAAACCTTTTGTTTACTAGTTGCCAATATGTCGGGCGCTGGCTGCTGTTGAGTCAAGGGAGGGCAGATACTAACTGTTTCTGGCTTAACTCATTCCGACAGTTCATCCTACAAGAGGGATCATGTGATGTCGAGAGTTAGGGGCCCGAGGTGCAGGGGTGAAGTTCCTCAGCAAGGCAGCTGCTGGTACACTGTAGACGTTCTCCACTCTGGATGGCAGCGGTAGAGTTGCTGCCTCACAGCGCCAGAGACCCGGGATCGATCCCGACTATGGACGCTGTCTGTACGGAGTTTGTACGGTCTCCCTGTGACCACGTGGGTTTTCTCAGTGTGCTCCAGCTTCTTCCCACACCCCAAAGACGTACTGGCTTGTAGGTTAATTGGCTTGGTATATATGTGAATCCGAGCGTCCCTCAGCACGTACTGCTGCAGTCTGGAGCGGGCCAGTCAGCAACATTCCCCGACGGACATCTCGCTCTGCTGGGAGACCAGCACGTTATGGGCAGACCAACGAGCGTCTTTCAGAAAGCTGATGAACAGACAGAAACATGGACAGGAAAGGTTTAGAGGGATATGGGCCAAAGACTGGTAAATGTGATAGCATTGGTAGGGATCGGAATGGGCAAGTTGGCTCAGAGGGCTATTTCCGTGCTGCATGACTCCATATTTATTGTGGCCATTAGATCTACATCGTACTTGTACTTCTCTATAGCTGTTATACTTGCGGATGGCGTGATTGTATTCCTGCATAGAAAGTACTTGGAAACATAGAAATGCATTTTGCATTTTGGGATGTGGAACAAGGGCAGGAACTACACAGTAAATGGTAGGCCTCTGGGTAGTGTTGTAAAGCAGAGGGATCTAGGAGTACAGGTCCTTTAAAGGTCGAGCCGCAGGTAGATACGGTGATCAAAAAGGCTTTCGGCAATTTGGCCTTCATCAATCAGAGTATTGAATATAGAAGTTAGGAGGTCATGTTGCAGTTGTATAAGACGTTGGTGAGACCATGTTTAGAATATTGTTTAAGAAGGAACAGCAGATACTGGAAAATCGAAGGTGGACAAAAATGCTGGAGAAACTCAGCAGGAGAGGCAGCATCTATGGAGCGAAGGAAATAGGCAACGTTTCGGGTCGAAACCCTTCCTCAGACTGAATATTGTGTTCAGTACTGGGCACCATGTTATAGGAAAGATATTGTCAAGCTTGAAAGGGGTCAGAAAATATTTACAAGTTGTTGCCAGGAACAGAGGGTGTGAGGTATAGGGAGTATGCTGGGTCTCTATTCCATGGAGCGCAGGAGGATGAGGGGAGATCTCATAGAGGTATACAAAATCATGAGAGGAATAGATCGGGTAGATGCACAGTTTTGCCCAGAGTAGGGGAATCGAGGACTGGAGGACATAGGTTCAAGGTGAAGAGGAAAAGATTGAATAGGAATCTGAGGGGTACCTTTTTCACACAAAGGGTGGTGGGTGTATGGAACAAGCTGCCAGAGGAGGTAGTTGAGGCTGGGACTATCCCATCATTTAAGAAACAGTTAGACAGGTTCATGGATAGGACAGGTTTAGAGGGATATGGATCAAGCGCAGGCAAGTGGGATTAGTGTAGCTGGGACATTGATTGCAGTGTGGGCGAGTTGGGCCGAATGGCCTGTTTCCACACTGTATCATTCTATGACTGTGACTCTATAAACATAGAAACATAGAAAATAGGAGCAGCGGTAGGCCATTCAGCCCTTTGAGCCAGCACCGCCATGCAATATGATCATGGCTGATCATCCAGAATCAGTACCCCGTTCCTGCTTTCTGCCCATATCCTTGATTCCGTTAGCCCTTAGAGCTATACCCATCTCTCTCTTGAAAACATCCAGTGAATTGGCCTCCACTGCCTTCTGTGGCAGAGAATTCCACAGATTCACAACTCTCTGGGTGAAAACGTTTTTTCTCCATCTCAGTCCTAAATGGCCTACCCTTATTCTTAAACTGTGACCCCTGGTTTTGGACTCCCCCAACATCGGGAACATTTTTCTGCATCTTGCTTGTCCAATCACCTTAAGAATTTTATATGTTTCTATAAGATCCCCTCTCATCCTTCTAAATTCCAGTGAATATAAGCCCTGTCGATCCATTCTTTCATCATTTGACAGTCCCGCCATTCCAGGAATTAACCTTGTAAACCTAAGCTGCACTCCCTCAATAGCAAGAATGTCCTTCCACAAACTAGGAGGCCAAAACTGCACACAATATTCCAGGTGCGGTCTCACCAGGGCCCTGTACAACTGCAATAGGACCTCCTTGCCCCTATACTCAAATTCTCTTGCTACAATGGCCAATGAAGGCTACGAAGGCCATTTGCTTTCTTCACTGCCTGCTGTACCTGCATGCTTACTGTCAGTGACTGATGAACAAGGACACCCAGTTCTCAATAATATAGTTTGATTTGACAGGATAGCTTGCAAATGAAAGCTTATCGCTATATATCGGTGCGCGTAACATTAATAAACCAATCACCATACCAATTGCAGTACTGGCCTCAAGTTACCTCTCAAAATTTCAGACACATATTTCCATGTCTTTTTTAATCAAAGTATGTTAAAACCTGTGAAACCTATAGATCCCATCCTGATTACTCCATCAAAATAATTTACACCAACTTTAGCTATTCAGCTGCCTCCTCAAGAATTACTTGTGGGGGAAATCTCTAATATGCTATTGGGATTCATCCCTGCATCACTAATACCACTTCCCATCCAATGAAGCAGCAACACAGGTTCCCAGTGGAAAAAAGGAATCGGTGATGTTTCAGGTCACGACCCTTCTTCAGACTGTTCTGTAGTTGGGTCATGACCCGATACGTTACCCATTCCTTTACTCCGGAGATGCTGCCTGACCCGCTGAGTTACTCCAGCTTTTTGTGTCTATCTTCGGCTTAAACCAGCATCTGCAGTTCCTTCCTACACATCACAGGGTTGCAGCTCTGTACATTGCTGCAATTGAATGGTTTAACCTGGCTACACATGGACCAGACTCTCCCAATCATGTCAGGCCCATTTCACGTTGAACCTCACTTAAACGTCATTCTCATTTAGTACTAACAGGAAGACCTGCCTCAACAAGACAGGGAGTCATAGAGCCAAACTGTAGAAACAGGCCCTTCGGCCCAACTTGCCCATGCCGACCAACATGTCCCATCTACACTAGTCTCACCTGCCTACATTTGGCCCATTTCCCTCTAGGATCATAGAAACATAGAAACATAGAAAATAGGTGCAGGAGTAGGCCAGTCGGCCCTTCGAGCCTACACCGCCATTCAATATGATCATGGCTGATCATCCAACTCAGTATCTCTAAACTCTAAACCTATTCCATCCATGTACCTGTCTAAATGTTTCTTAACCTTTCCAATAGTACCTGCCTCAACTACCTCCTCTGCAGCTTGTTCCATACACTCACCACTCTAGGTGTAAACAAGTTACCCCTCAGGTTCCTATTAAATCTTTCCCCCCTCATCTTAAACCCATGTCCTTTGGTTTTCCATATCCCTACTCTGGGCAAGAGACACTGTGTTTACTCAATCTATTCCTCTCATGATTTTATACACCTTTATAAGATCACCCCTCATCCTCCTGTGCTCCAAGGAATAGAGTCGTAGCCTGCTCAACCCTCGAGTCCTGGTGACATCCTCATCAATCTTCTCTGTACCCTTTCCAGTTTGACATAGTCAAATTGTTTGTCCAACTGATCGGTGTGTATAGAAACTAGACAATTTCAATCATCAATCAATCAGATTTATTCATCGCATCTATATAATTAAAAGTCTCCTCTTGACCACTTCCTGTCTGCGCTGTATATTGATTTTAGAAAAAAACGCTACCATATATCGCTACGATCTTTATTAGGTCCAATTGTGTTTGGAAGGAATAAATGCTTTATTAGGTCCGACTGTGTTTGGTTCAAAAGTCCCGCTCATTTCGTGACTTCCGCTTAGTGGACAGGTCGTGCTGATTGCGTAATTTCCCGTAAGTGCAGAGATCACACTGATTGCAGAAATGTCGCTGACTGCGGAAGCCCTGCAGTGGAGAGGCCGTGCTCAACAGTGTGAGTATTCAAGAAAGTTTACTGCCATACATATGGTGTGTGAGTCAGTGGGTGTGTATGTATGTGTTTGTGAGTGTGTGTGTGTGCGTGTGTGTGTGTGTGCATGTGTGCGTGTGTGCGTGTGTGCATGTGTGTATGTATGTGAGAGTGTGAGTGTGTGTATGTGAGTGTGTGGGTGTGTGTGTGTGTATGTGAGTGTGTGTGTGTGTGAGTATGAGTGTGTGTAAGAGTGTGAGTGTGAGTGAGTGAATGAGTGAGTGAGTGTGTGTGTGAGTGGTCTCAGTGACTGAGCTGCCAGCCCAAATCCATTCGGCCCACAATGTCCATACTAGCCCTCTGGAAACCGTCCCTTTGGCCCACAGCACCATGCTAGCGCTCCAGAAAGCCACCTCCTCCCCCCACTGGCCAGCAATATTGGAATTGGTGGAGAGGTGGAATATTGCATTGGGGGACCAGCCCTCCTGTGTGAAGCTGGGACCCAACGGGTCCCACTCAGTCTAGTACGCAATAAAATGCAGTGAAATGAACTTGCCAGCAGCACACAATACACAATAAAAATACACAAAGAACACACAATACACAATCAAAATTTAACACCAACATCCACCACAGCATTGATCACTGTGGTGGAAGGAACAATGTACAGTCAGTCCTCCTTCATTGTTGCCTGAGGTCGGGGCCATAAACCTCCGCAGTTGCCGCTGCGGGCAGCAAGATGTAGAGACCCTCCCTTCAGGAAGGTAAGTCCCGAATCGGTGCTTCCCTCTCAGAGACCGCGGCTTCAGAATGTTGAATGCCGCGGGCCGGTAGTCCGAGCTCTTCTCCGGGGATTCCCAACGAGGGATGCCAGGCTCTGTACGCTGCGCCTGCGGCTAGAAGCTCCGCAGACCGCGGCATCTGGCTGAACAGTCAGGCCAACGATCGGAAAAAGTCCACGCTGTGCCCACTGCTGAAGCTCCGGGCCCGACTCCGGGAAAGGCCGCACCAATCCTTGGTGTTAGGCCGCGAGGGAGGCGACATGGACAAAGTCGCCTCTCCATGGAGGAGGCGACCTAAAGCGGTTTCCCCCTTATACCCCCACACCACCCCCCCTACACAAGACACACAAGACACACCGAGAGACATTAAAACACACATTAGGACATACTAAAAAAAACATAATGTAGAAATGACGAACATGCTGCTGGCAGGGCAGCCATCTCGCAGTGCCCCCACCGACCTTCTGTAACTCCAATGGTTCAACCGTGTAGATATTATAACTGTCCTCTCTACACGGGTAGAAAACATCAAAATGCAGAGGCACCCACCAGTCTGTGGAAACTTGCTCTGCACACCTGCTTTAAACTTCATCCTGGGGTCTACACATCCATATCTCCCTTCGTTATGACCTCTTCCACAGCCAACAATGGACCATTGTGGGCTCCACCTTTCCTTGGTCAACAGTGCTGGCTCAGATTTGTTGTGAACCTTTTCATACCTCTAGTTTCCCTCCCCCCTGACCCAGTCTGAAGAAGGGTCTTGACCCAAAACATCACCTATTCCTTTTCTCCAGAGATGCTGCCTGACCCGCTGAGTTACTCCAGCATTTCGTGTCTATCTTTGGCGTAAACCAGGATGTGAAGTTCCTTCCTACACAAACTCCTTTGAACTTTGAACTTTGCCCCTCTCTTCTTAAAGATGGTCTCTGACTTTAAGCTGGAAAGAGTGCAGTGAAGATTCGCAAGGAGTTTGCCAGGACTCGAGGATCTGAGCTATAGGAAGAGGTTGGGAAGGCTAGGGCTTCACCAGGATGACGGGTGATCTTATAGAGGTGTATATGATCATGAGGGTAGTAGATAGGGTAAATGCACAGTCTTTTACCCATGGTAGGGGAATCACGAACAAGGGCATATAAGTTTAAGGTGAGAGGGAGAAGCTTTAATAGGTTCAAGAAGGAGCTGCAGATGCTGGAAAATCGAAGGTAGACAAAAATGCTGGAGAAGCTCAGCGAGTGCGGCAGCATCTATGAAGCTAAGGAAATAGCTTTAATAGGAACTTTTTCGCACACTGGGTGATGAGGATATGGAACGGAATGCCAGAGGAGGTAGTTGAGACATGTACTATGGAAACATTTAGGGACTTTTGGGCAGGTACATGGATAGGCAAGGTTTGGAGGGATATGGGCCAAACACAAGCAGGTGGGACTAGTATAGATGGGGCATCTCGGTTGGCATGGGCAAATTGAGCCAAAGGGCCTATTTCCATGCAGACTGACTGCTTGACTATGACATTTACACCCTGGGAAAACGGTTCAGACCGTCGACTCTTTCTATTTCGGACTGAGATGAGAAGACATTTCTTCACTCGGATGATAGTGAATCTATGTGATTTCCAACCCCAGAGGGATGTGTCAGTTCAGTTAATGAATTCTTTCAAAACAGAGATTAATAGGTTCCTGGATACCAGAGGCATCAGGATTTATAGATGTAGAGCAGGTAAATGGCAATAAGGTACGAAATCATTCACGATCTTATTGAACAGTTGGGCAAGGTTGGATGGTCAGGCTCCAATGTTATGTCTTATGTTATATGCCGTACATCCAAACATGTGGTAAGAAGGAACTACTGATGCTGGTATATACCGAAGATAGGCACAAAAGATGTGGTCACAAAATGCTAGAGTAACTCAGCGGGTCAGGCAGCATCTCTGGAGAGTAGGAATGGGTGATTTTCGCGTTAATTCTAGGTTAATTCCCGGGATGGCAGGACTGTCATATGCTGAGAGAATGGAGCAGCTGGGCTTGTACACTCTGGAGTTTAGAAGGATGAGAGGATATCTCATTGAAACATATAAGATTGTTAAGGGCTTGGACACGCTAGAGGCAGGAAACGTGTTCCCGATGTTGGGGGAGTCCAGAACCAGGAGCCACAATTTAAGAATAAGGAGTAAGCCATTTAGAACGGAGACGAGGAAACACTTTTTCTCACAGAGAGTGGTGATTGTGGAATTCTCTGCCTCAGAGAGCGGTGGAGGCAGGCTCTCTGGATGCTTTCAAGAGAGAGCTAGATAGGGCTCTTAAAAATAGCAGAGTCAGGAGATATGGGGAGAAGGCAGGAACGGGGTACTGATTGGGGATGATCAGCCATGATCACATTGAATGGCGGTGCTGGCTCGAAGGGCCAAATGGCCTACTCCTGCACCTATTGTTCTATTGCCTATTGTCTATTATCTATTGGGTCGAGACCCTTCTTCAGACCCTAAATGTCATGCAGAGATGCTGCCTTTCCCACTGAGTAACTCTGGCATTTCGTGTCTATCTTCAGTCTAAACCAACATCTGCTGTCCATTTCTACGCAAAAGATGATGTTTTGGTTTCAGTGCAACTCACCTTCATTTAGAAAAAAAAGTCTTAATTTACTGTAAAAATTATCTTTTCTGCTCTTTAACTGGAAGCACAGTGCTTTGGTTTAGCTGCAATTATTTATTCTGAAGCTGACGCCTTGTACTTTTGTAAATGTCACGTGAATCTATTTTGACTCCACCACAAAGCTCCTCCAGCGTGAAGTTCAAAGGATTAATTGGATTGTTGTACATTTACACAGAACCCCGCAGAAAAAATCTGAATGCTGTCAGAGTGAATGCAAAATTCTATCAAATGTATGTAATTATCAAGAAACAATGCATTTGGAGATGTTAACATGGCATAATTAATAGATACATTTCAAAACAGTGGGACGCACACATCAAAAAGCAAGAGGGTTCAGATGCTAGGGATCTGAAATAAAAGTGGAAAGTAGCTGGGGATTAACCAGTGGATCAGGCAGCACCTACGGAGAAAGAATTAGAGTTGACATTTCAGGCCTACGATCGTTCGACAGGCTGGGATAATTTGGCAATTTAACCCAGGAATGATCGGGTTAACATATGAAGGTGGACAAAAATGCTGGAGAAACTCAGCGGGTGAGGCAGCATCTGTGACGTTTTGGGTCGAGACCGTACGACGGCACTGGGCCTGTACTCGCTGGAGTTTAGAAGGATGAGGGGGAACCTCGTTAAAACTCAGCGGGCCAGACAGACACCGTCCAGACCCAAAACGTTGTCCATCCATTTCCCTCCACGGACGCTGCTGTTCCTCCAGCACTTTGTGTTTTGCTCAAGATCCCAGCATCTGCAGTTTCCTTGTTTCGGGGTAAAACTGCAGGTTCTGCATCTTCAGCGGTCGCATGGGAAGTTGGGAGGAGAGAGGGAGTGGGTGTTGCCAGAGATAGAAGGGTGAATCAGGGAGTTGCAAAACAAACAGACTCTTTGTACTGCTGAGAGAGACATACAGATAATTCACATTCACATACGGAGAGGGATTAACGGCAGGTAAATCAAAGCAGCCCCCACCACTTTTCTTCTTAACACCCAGTGACACATTTCCAATCATTCTCAGTCCAGATTCACAGTATTTGAGTTTATAGTCTTTGACTTTATGCCAAGTCCTTCCATAATTATTCAGAGTCTCTCATTACAAAGAGAAAGCAGGAGAAGAGAGAGTCTGCGAGAGGGAGAGAGGGAAAATGGGTGTGAGGAGGGGAACAGGAAAGGAAAGACTAAAGGACTGATGGAGGAATAAGGGAAAGAGAGAGAAATGGAAGGTGAAAGAGAGATAGAGGGAGAGAGAGGGGGGAGAGGGAGAGAGAGGGAAACAGAGAGAGGGAAACAGAGAGAGAGAGAGAGAGAGAGAGAGAGAGGGGGGGGGAGAGGGAGATAGAGGGAGAGAGAGGGGAAGAGGATGAGAGGGAGAGGGAGGGAGAGAGAGAGAGGGAGAGACAAACAGAGGGGGAGAAAGAGAAAGAGAGTGGGAGAGAGGGAGAGAGACTGAGAGAGAGTGGGAGAGAGGGCGAGAGTGGTGGGAGAGAGTGAGAAAGTGAGAGGGGAGAGGGGAGAAGGAGAGAGGGAGAGAGACAGAGAGAGAGAAAGTGAGACAGAGGGAGGGAGGACAGTTTCATGATTTGTTAATGAAGAAAAAGGGATTTTATTTCCAGATTTGTTGAACTGAATTCCCATTTTAAATTGCAATAGTAAGATTTGCAATCACATCCTCTGATTAATTGTTCAGTAATGTAATTTAATTTAATCAGTCCCACTGGTTGCACCGAATGCCAAAATTGGCTGTCATTTATTCTGCAGCCTGGCAGTGTGTGCTTTTCTTTGTCATTTCTTCGTAGAGCGACAGAATGTGTTGCTAAAGTGACATACAATTACTTTTCCAGTACAGTTCAGCAAATATTAATTACTACCATAGAACACCACCCATGCAGGACAACATCTGCTGCAGAAAACAAGACTGAGTTTCACTTCAGAACACACTGGAAATTGAGCTGAGGGAAATAAAACTAAAATGTTAAAAAGCTCCGTGTAACAAATTGAACAGAACACAAACGAGGCAGAACGACTGATTGCTACAGTTAGCCGCAGCCGCCATCATTCACGTGCAGCGACTGGGTCCGGCTCCAAATCACACAAAAGGCTCCAAATCTCACAAGGAAGGTTTTCAATGAAATGCACGCACGCTGGCTGGATACGAGCCCAAAGCTGCGACTGCGTCGAGTAGAAGCGCGGCCGGTTGCATTGCAAGGAAAGCAAACACACAATATATTACAACTGCAGATGCTGGAATCTTGAAATAAAAGCAGAAAACCGGGAGAAACACTCAGCGGGGCAGGCAGCATCAATGGACAAACAAAAACAGCCCATGTGTTTGCAAACCTTGCCATTAGAGACCACACACCACAGACCACAAACAGTGGTGGCCCGGTGGTGTAGCGGTAGAGTTGCTGCCTTACAGCGCCAGAGGTCCGGGTTCGATCTTGACTACGGGTGCTGGCTGTACGGTGGAGTTTGTATGTTCTCCCTGTGACTGAGTGGGTTTTCTCTGGGAGCTCCGGTTTCCTCCCACATCCCATAGACGTACAGGTTTGCAGGTTAATTGGTTTGGTCAAAATTGTAAATTGTCCCTAGTGCAGAGGACAGTGCCATTGTACGGGGATCGCTGGTCGGTGTGGACTCGGTGGGATGAAGGGCCTGTTTCCACGCTGTGTCTCTAACCTAAACTAAACTAAACTAAACTGGTGGAGCTGCTGCCTCACAGCAGCAGAGTCAAGAGTTCAATTCCGACTCGGGTGCGTGTATGAGTGTGGACTTTGCACATTGTCCCTGTAACCTCGTGGGTTTGCACCAGGTGCTCTGGTTTCCTCCCACATCCCAAAGACATTGCTGGTTTGGGGCCTAATTGGCCTCTGTAAATTGCCCCTAGTGTGGAGAGTACAGGCGTGTAAGTAGGATTGTGTATAACTGGTGTGAACGGGTAGACACAAAATGCTGGAGTAACTCAGCGGGACAGGCAGCGTCTCTGTAGGGTCTAGACCCAAAACGTCACCCATTCCTTCTCTCCAGGGATGCTGCCTGTCTCGTTGAGTTACTCCAGCATTTTGTGTCTACCTTACATTTAAACAAGCATCTGCAGTTCTTTCCGACACATAGTGTGAACGGGTGATCGATGGACTCAGTGGGCCAAAGGGCCTGTTTCCATACTGTATCTCTCAACTAAAACTAAACTAATATATCATTATTGAAATAAAGAAATAAAGGTAAGTGTAATGTATGTTTTTGTATGCCATCTGAGTGTGGGTGATGCTGCTGCAAGCAACATCTTTATTGTACCTGTCCCTCACTGCGCTTGTGTATGTGATAATAAACTCAACATGACGCCTAACACTTATCTCTCTCTTCAGCTGCCATTTCCAGTGTTTTCTCTTTCTATTAATAGTTTTTGAGAACGTTTCCAAATGCTTTGACAGCTTTGGCAGGAGATGAGGCTCATCCAGCAGCTTTGAGTCTTGTTGGGGCTGTTGGGATTTCAGGATCTCAGTCGAAATGTTGGTTGAGGCCTAGTCACTACAAAGGCCTCACCCAGCCTAATGCCAGAGTCAGGAGGCCCAGAGTGATACAGTCACCAAGACATTTAGTTTAGTTTAGTTTAGAGATACAGCGCGGAAACAGGCCCTTCGGCCCATCGAGTCCGCACCGACCAGCAATCCCCACACATTAACACTACCCAATACACACTTGGGACAATTTACATTTATACCAAGCCAATTAACCTACAAACCTGTATGTCTTTGTTGTATGGGAGGAAACCGAAGATCTCGGAGAAAACCCACGTGATCACGGGAGAACGTACAAATTCCGTACTGCAAGTGCTGTAAGGCAGCAACTCTGCCGCTGCGTCACCTCGCCGCCCTTGTGTCATAGAGGACCGAAACAAGGTCCTTCAGCCCACAGGGTCAATGCCGACTGCTTTTTACACTAATAGTATCAAAGTCATGAAGCTTGGAAACCGGCCCTTTGGCCCACCTGCCCGTGCCAACCAGCTACACGAGTCCCGCCTGCCTGGCTTTGGCCCAGATCTTTCTAAACTGTACCTGTTAAATCCTATCTTTTGCCCATTTATAGTCCCCCACATTCCCCACGGAAGGCTGTGGAGGCCAAGTCATTGGATATTTTTAAGGCGGAGATTGACAGATTCTTGATTAGTATGGGTGTCAGGGGTTATGTGGAGATGGCAGGAGAATGGGATTAAGAGGGAATGATTGATCAGCCATGATTGAATGGTGGATTAGACTTGATGGGCCGAATGGCCTAATTCTGCTCTTAGAACTTATGAACTATTCCCATTTGCTTCCTCCCATACAGATGCACCTACCCCCCTGTGCACATGGGACATTTACAGCAGCCAGCCATGCATTATTTTGGGATGTTGGTGGATCGGGGGAAAATCCATGAGGTCACAGGCAGAACGTGCTAACTCCACACAGGGAGCAGTGGTGTTCAGGACTGAACCCGGGTCACCAGAGCTGTGCGGCAGCAGCTCTTCTCCACCCATTGTAGGGCAGAGGCAGGGAGAACAGCAGAGACATTCCTGGCCAAAACGTGCACAGTTCACCCCCCTGTCCATCTCTGTCGTTCCTTACAGGTAATATTTAGCCCCGAGCTGATAACAAGATGGTGGAAGTTCATAAGGGGGCAGTCACGTTGGCACAGCGTTAGAGTTGCTGCCTTACAGCTAAATGCAGCGCCAGAGACCCGGGTTCGATCCCTACTACGGGTGCTGTCTGCATGGAGTTTGTACGCTCTCCCCGTGATCTGCGTGGGGTTTCTCCGAGATCTTCGGTTTCCTCCCACACTCCAAAGACGTACAGGTTTGTAGGTTAATTGTCTTGATTAATTGGCTTGATAAAAAGGTTAAATTGTCCAATTTGGCGATATACAGAGTACTGCCCTGCCGACTACAAAATTCAGAAGGTTCAGATGGTAAGTTCTAGCAGAATTAGGCCATTTGGCCCATCATGTCTACTCCGCCATTCAATCATGGCTGATTAATCTTTCCCTCTCAACCCATTCTCCTGCCTTCTCCCCATAAACCCTGACACCTGCACTAAATAAGAATCTATCAGTCCCCGCCTTAAAAATATCCATTGGAGAGAATTGAGACTTGTCCTCATGGACAGGTTAGATCTCTTCAAGGAGATATGGTCTCCCTATATTAAAATATCTACAGGTCACAATGGTTCGGCGCAGGGACTTTGACTGAGGCCTGAATATCTGAAAGGATGAAGAAATACACATAACACATAACAAATCATAATGTATCCTCCAAGATGGGATTACCTTAGTAATACTTTCAATCTCCATCAAACTTTCACATTTTCTTTTCTATTTTCTATTCTTTTTCTCTATCTCTCTATCTTTAATTAAGAAAAAATTATAGAAACATATTATAATACATTTTTAATACGAACGACACCTTATTTCTGTTCGTATGAAAAAGATTATAGATGTCTTAAACACTTGTAATTATCTAAAATATGTATTTTCAATTTATACAATAAATTATGAAATATAAAATTAACAATAATACAAACATAAATTATTAATTTTTTTGATAACATTATGAATCAAAAAAACTTTGGTTTAAGATTGGGTACTACGTAGTTAAATTAGCGGGATTTCTATTTGGTAAATTTGAAGAATATCTATGATTTGAGAAATCAATGTATTAGTTCTTATTTTAGGAATATACTACATATACTCCCCAATTATATAAAATAAAATAATAATGAAATGTATAATGGATAATACTACAATTATCATAAATAGTACTAATCATAATCCAATATGTTTAATAATTTTATATCATTATAAAACTCTCCAATGTCCGTATAAGAAGTGTACTTGGATATATTGTTTCTACAATAAAAAAATATTAAAAAAATAAAAAATAAATTCAAAAAATATTCCATCCCCTTTGCTTCTACTGCCCGTCTGTGGCAGTGAATTTGTGGAAGCGTCGCTGAAACTGCGCCGTTTCTCACGGCGACTGTAAATGCCATTCCTGCCCGCTGTGGAAAGTTTCAGATGTGCCCATCGGCAGCGGCATACAGAGAACCACAGACAGTGTCACACAGGGGACGGGGGAAGATGGCCACATCTTTTACTCTGTTCAATAAGCATTCATAGGATGGAACGGTGACCACAGCGGTAGAGTTGCTGCCTTACACCGCCAGTGATCCCGGTTCAATCCTGACTACGGGTGCTCTCTGTACAGAGTTTGTACGTTCTCCACATGACCTGCGCGGGTTTTCTCCGAGATCTTCGCTTTTCTCCCACACTCCAAAGACATACAGGTTTGTAAGGAAATTGGCTTGGTATAAATGTAAAATTGTGTCAGAGTCAATTTAGTGTCAGAGATTGCTAGCCTGTGTGGACTCGGTGGGCCGAAGGGCAGGTTTCCATGCTGTATCTCTAATCTAAACTAAACTAAACTTCAGAGTGGATGTTGTCTCAACCCGAAACGTCACCCATTTCGTCTCTCCAGAGACGCTGCCTGAGTGATTCCAGCATTTTGTTTCTATGTTTGGTTTAAACCAGCATCTGCAGTTCTTTCCTACACAGACGGAGATACAATGAGCTCCCTGGAGGTCAGACCTTACTCCGGGTGCTTAGGGGGTTAAGTTACAAGGGAGGGGCATCTTCTATCGATCAGCAGTTAAACTTCCAGATAAAATGCTGCGTACAGCTGGCAAACACTGCCAGAGAGAGGATGAGAATGCAATGGTGGAGGAAATTGAATGAGCTCTCAGGAATATCGGAGGTAATCATTCTGACACATCTATCATTCCTCTGCAATTAGCATTACACTACTTGTCGCCTCATAAATCTCTCTCCCACGATTACTAGCGTTCTCCAACAATCGTGCATCTTCTCCCTGCCCTCCTGCTATTTTAGCAGAACAGATGAACCTCAGGGTACAAATACATAATCACCTGCAGTGACACGGAGAAGCAGGACAGGCTACAACTGCAAAGGGTGTTGGTGAGATCACACGTGGATCAATGTGTGCAGTTCTGGTCAGCTCGCCACAGAAAGGATGGTTTTAAGTTGGAAAAGGCGCAGAAAAGATTCACAAGGCTGATACCAGAAATGGTGAGCTTGGACGAGCGTTGACACCGTAACCGTAGACTTGATGTCAGGTATCCCGACAGGCTTCGGGAGGATGTTACCAACTGGAGAGACACGGAGAGAAATGCTGGGACCAGGAAAACAAAGAGGCACAGTGAATCACCACGTTGACATCCAGTGGGAGCAGAGGTGAAGGTAACCTCATGGCTGTCAGTATGGCCTTGAGAAGATAAGGTGCCCCGTCCAGACAGTTTGCAAAATAATTGTACAATGGGAAGCCGATATGTACAGGCAACACAATTAAGAACTCTCTAACCTGACGAGGCACGAAGATGTGCTTTGAAATGATTGACTTCATACCCACGAGAGCCTTGGCTTAGAACGAAGGCTTCTTTTAGGAAGGAAAAGAGGGGAAAAATTAGTATAAAAGACAGGCACAGAGGCATTGGCTGCGACAACCTGGGAACAACCATCACAAGAAGAAGGGACCTGAGTATGAAACTCAGAGAAGACTACCCCCCTACCTGGCCAATTCATTCATTCTGGTAACATCTGAGTCCAAGTCATGAGTTTTGTGATTCAGTTTAAGATGTGATAAGTTGTGACTAGTGCCTCAGGGTTCAGTGCTGGGCCCGTTACTGTTTGTCATCTGATTTGGATGAGAACATACAGAGCAAGATTAACAGGTTTGCTAATGATACAAAAGTGGATGGTTTTGCAGATGGTGAAGATGCATGTGAAAGATTGCAGCAGGATCTGGATCGATTGGCCAGGTGGGCTGAGGAACGATTGATGGCATTTAATACAGAGAAATGTGAGGTGTTGCATTTTGGGATGTCTGACAAAGGCAGGACCTACACAGTAAATGGTAGGGCTCTGTGGAGTGTTGTAGAACAGAGGTATCTAGGAGTACAGGTGCATGGTTCCTTGAAGGTCGAGTCGCAGGTAGATAGCGTGATCAAAAAGGCTTTTGGCACATTGGCCTTCATCAGTCAGAGTATTGAGTATAGAAGTTGGGAGGTGATGCTGCAGTTGTATAAGACGTTGGTGAGACTGCATTTAGAGTATTGTGTTCAGTTCTGGGCACCATGTTATAGGAAAGATGTTGTTAAGCTTGAAAGGGTGCAGAGAAGATTTATCAAGATGTTACCAGAACTAGAGGATGAGCTATAGGGGGAGGTTGAGTAGGCTGGGTCTCTATTCCTTGGAGTGCAAGAGGATGAGGGGTGATCTTATGGAGGTGTAAAATCATGAGAGGAATAGATCGGTTAAATGCACAGAGTCTCTTGCCCAGAGTAGGGGAATCGAGGACCAGAGGACATTGGTTCAAGTTGAAGGGAAAATGATTTAATAGGAATATGAGGAGTCACTTTTTCACGCAAATGGTATGGAACAAGCTGCCAAAGGAGATAGTTGAGGCTGGGAATATCCCAACATTTAATAAAAAGTTAGACAGGTATATGGATAGGACAAGTTAGGAGTGATATGGACCAAGTACAGGCATGTGGGACTAGTGTGGCTGGGACATGTTGGCCGATGTGGGCAAGTTGGGCTGAAGGGCCTGTTTCCACACTGTATTACTCTGTCACTCTGACTCTGTTGGAATAGTAAAGTAAATGAGAAGTTATTAGAGGACAATCGTTTGCTTGCATGTTTAAGTAAATCGAGTGTCAATAAAGAATAAATTGTACTAAACCACGGTTTAGAGTCTTTTGTTTGACATGGCAGTAATACCCTAGCGAGGTAATAGGATCGACAACACAGTGGTGCAGCTGGTGGTGCTGTCTGTACTGTCTATGTGGAGTTTGCACATTCACCTTACCGGACTGAAGCACATGACAATAAATTCCAGGTGACGACTTAACCCTCGTGCTTATCAATAATCTGTCCAGACTGCCCCCAGAAATGTTAACTGTTTCCAATACATTCTGAGGAAGATAGTGTCAAGATATCTGGACCTCTGAGAGGAAAAAAGTGGCTGATATCTGTCTGTCTGGAATCTCCAATCCACACGATAGATGGTGAAATAGTAAGATTAAACGAGAAGTTACGAGGAGTTACGATGAGGGATTACGTGAAGACCCCGCCAGCACGCATGCGCAACATACTTCAAAGTAGCGGTGTGAAATCACAGATAGTAGAGTTGACTAAAGATAGTAAGATAAGAGAACTAACATACCAGTTGACCTTATAATAGAGGGTTAGGAGCGGAGGGCACAAAATCCCTCATTGTAACTCCTCATAAAATAAGGATCAAACTTCAAACTGGTAAGTTCTCGTTTAATATTAATATTTTACTTCGGAGTCACGTGAATGACTACGTGAAGACTTCAAAGCTCTGTCATGCCCTGGAAATGAGCCCATGCTCACACACTGCCATAATAACCAATGGAGGAAGTATGTAAACATATTTCAGACTTTAAACAGTGTTTAAAAAACAATAATGTATTTAGTTAACAAATAATAATAACCCCTAACTTTGGGGAAAATTATAATACAGAACTCAAAATAGTGTCTGCAAATATTTCAGTAGTGGCCACAGGTTTGTTATAAAAACGCTGGAAAGTTCTTTCATTAGACCAACCCGCTGTTGCAAGGATGTGGTGCATAGGAACTTCCATCATCCTTGCCGCCGATGTAGCTGCAGCCCTGGTGGAATGAGATTTAAAAACATCAGTGTCCACCCCCGCTGCACCTAATACCATCCTTAGCCATCTTGAGATGGTCTGCACGGTTCCTCTATGATGAGGACGTTTATGGCTTATCAAAAGAGCCATTTCCGTGCCTCTGAGACTTTTGGTGACCTCCAGGTAATGTAGAAGGTGGGTCACTATACATAGGCGACTATTTACGGCGTAAGCTAGGAACTCCAATTTGACGGCAGATGGTCCAGGCCTGTTCTGTTTAAGTAACTCATAAATGTGAAAGGTTACCTTAATTTGGGATGTTACTAAGGTGTCCAGTCTTAGTTTGTGCAGAGACTGGACACGCTGCGCTATTGCAAGAGCCATCAGCATCACCATTTTATACGTGTTTAATTAGTGAAAGGGACGAGACTGGTGCCCAATCTCTGAGCACGGTTAGGACAATGATGCCTTTTATCCATTGCCAATGCCAAGTGGAGTAACGGTCCTTTTCACCAATGCAGTCAAACTATTGGATAACCCAGGTCTGCTGGGAGCTATTTACAACATATATAATGAATGAAATTGAAGCAATATCTCCAAGTTTTGGCGGGAGACACTAAGCTGGGGGGGCTGTTTCGCTTGATTCAATGCTAGGAGACTGCAAGGTGACTTGGAAGCTGGGTGATGGGCAAATTTTGGCAGATGTAAAGGCTGTATAATGGATAAATGTAGGTTTATCCTCTTTGGGGCAATAACAGAAAGTAACTTATTTAAATGGTGCCGATTAGGAAAGAGGGGGAATGCAGCGAGACCTGGGTGTCATGGTACACCAGTCCATTGAAAGTAGGCATGAGGTGCAGCGCATGAAAAAAGCGAATGGTAATGTTAGCTATAGCAAAAGGATTTGAGTACAGGACAGGGAGGTGTTGTTCTTTCCTATGTACCGGTTCTTTGGTGAGACCACACCTGGAGTAATTTGCGTGCATTTGGTCCTCACAATCTGAGGAAGGACATAATTTGCCATAGAGGGAGTGCAGAGAAGGTTCACCAGACTGATGCCTGATGTCAGGAACGTATGATGAGAAAGACTCCGGGCATAGACTCTCGTTTATACTCTCTGGAATATAAGCACAGTAAGAGGGGATCTTTATAGAATCTTACAAAATTCTTAAGGGTTGGACACAGATAGGAAAGATTGTTCCCGATTTGGGAAGTCCAGGACAAAGGGTCAAGCATAAGATAAGGGGGAAATCTTTAAGACCGAGATGAGAAAACTTTCTTCAAAATGGTGAGTCTCTGGAACTCTCTCTGCCACAAAGCCAGTCATTGGCTAAATTAAGAGTGAGTTGGAAGTGCCCTTGTGGCAAAGGGGATCAGAGGTATGGAGAGTAAGCAGAATCTCAGCCAATCACGACTGTGAAATGAATATCAGTGAAAATACCCCTCAAAGGTTTTGACACCAGAGGTGAGATATCTACTTCCATTGTTCTAGCCCCTGTTCGGGCTCTTCTAGCACAGTTGATGGCACATAGCTCGATTTCATCAAAATGTAGGCTTTTCTGTCTGTGTTGTATGTATATGTTTGTCTTGTACAAAATACCTCCCATTTTTTGATATAGGTGAGGTACTGTTTCCTAGTGCACTCTCTGCATGATGCCGTGATGATGTTCATAGTTCGGTCCGACAGTCCAAATTCCAGGAGTGGTCTTTTCAAATCCTGCAAACCAATACGTTCATTTGGTCATGGCAAGGGGTGACTCTCCCGTCACAGGATGTACCAGCAAACCCGGGCGTTTGGAGATCGGAATACATGGTTCTGAGACCATGTCGAGTACCACAGGGAACCATGGCTGAGTAGGCCAATCGGGTACCACCAAAATATCTGATGCGGAGTCTTGTTGAATTTTTCACAAGACCCGACTGATGAGGCAGAAGGGGGGAAATGCATAGAAAATCAAATCCCCCCAGTGTAGCGAAAAAGCGTCCATTGCTACTGCCCCAGAGTCTGGTTCCCATGCAACATATGTAGGTATCTGGTGATTAAGTCTGGATGCAAAAAGGTCGATATCTGGTGTTCCATACTGAGCTACAATGTCAATAAATACCTGGTGGTCCAACATCCATTCGGTATTGTCACTGAATTTGCGTGACCTGGTGTCCACCACTGTATTGAGCTTACCCAGAAGGTAAGTAGCTGATATCCAAATGTTTCTTTCTATGCACCAGTGCCAGATTGAATTGGCCAGTTCATCACAAGATATCGACTTAATTCCACCCTTATGATTAATGTATGCCACCACAGTGGTATTATCAATTTGTAGGCGAACATGCAGATGGTGCATGTCTGAACAGTAAGCCTGAAGTCCGTGAAACGCTCCCAACATCTCTATATGATTGATGCCCAGTGTGTGAAGTAAGGTTAACTCGTGCGCATTCCATCTACCACCGCAAATGGAGGTGGTATTGGTAGCTCCCCAGCCGTGAGCGCTGGCGTCAGTTTGTAACACAACCGAAGGGTTTGTGACTGTAATGGGATTAGAACAATGTCGAACATTGCTAATCCACCATCACAATTCCAATTTTGCTTTGGCTGGTAATTGCATTGGCCTGTTAAAGTGGCCAGCATGGTGTTTGAATCCTGCAATTTTGGCCCTCTGTAGATTTTGGTAATGTAAAAGGCCTGTCTCACTGTGCGAGTCCACCCACGAGTGACCCCAAGTGAAAGAAAAAAAACAGACTCGTGGTTGTGTAGGAGACTTCAAGTTTATGATCAAGTGTTTAACCGAGTTCCCACGGGTATGTCATTTCTGCCATGTTCCAAGTTCCTCTCCCGAGTTACCAAGTTTCTCTCCCGTTACTCTTGAGCCGACCGTGAATGAAGGTATGTTTTAATAACTGTTCTTTCACATCAGATTGTTGGGAGACGGAGCTCAGGGTTCGCCTCCTGAGCTGCTTTGGTGCCCAGGCGTGAGTTCAGGTGGAGGGAGATTGGGGAGGGAGGGGTGGGGGGGGGCGTCATTAATCTGTCTGGGGTGACAAGGCGCTTGGGTTAGGAGTGGTGTGCGAGGGAGCGTTAATTCTCTCCGATCTCTCTCGCCCCGGACGAGAACAAAGGAAACCTCTCTTGCCACCGTGTACAAGCCAATTGCATATAACTTTGCTGCTGATGCGCACACGCACTCTCTCTCCCTCTCTCTCTCTCTCTCTCTGCTCTCTCTCACTGCAGCTCAGAACCCAACCTCGCCATCCTATAATGGTAACATTCACATTGGGTCACCTCCACACCCACACCCTCTCTCTCCGACACACACCCTGCACAAGACAACAGGCAGCGTGAGAGACAGAGAGTTTGTAGGGTGTTGGTTTTGTATAAGGTTTTCTTTTTAAATTATTAGCCAAGGTCGCATTTACTTATTTTAAACGAAGTTTGGAGCGCTTGACAATACTTTTTTTTCTCTTTGCACTCGATTTCAGAAAGGGTTCAGACCACTGCCCCCTTTGAACCAAGCCCTGCGAGAGGGAGGGAGGGAGGGAGGAGGGAGGGTGTGAGTGAACAAGAGCGCTGAGGAGGAGAGGGAAATAGGGGGGGGGGGTGGGGGGGTGGAGGAGAAATAGGGAAGAAGTTAGTTGTTCAGATCAGAAACCTGTAGGCTTGGAGCCATAATGGTGAAGAGTGCACCCAGTTCTTCTGAGGAGTGCATGAGACAACGATTGGAAGCAATGTTCCTCTAGAACTATGACTGAAACCGTGTCCACATCACCTCCTCTTGGCCGGACCGCAAGACCCAGGGTTACCGGTCAGCACTCTCCGCCACAAAGGAATCTCAAGAGGGCAATGCCAATGTAAACCACGGCATCTCCTAAAAGATGCCTATTCACACACACATTAATTCTCTCTCTCTCTCTCACACACACACAATATCATCCAAGACTGTTCGTGTAGAAGGCAACATTTGCCCAGAAGACGCCAAGAAAGGAATAAAGTGTAGGATAGGAACTGCCTGCAGGTGCTGGTTTAAATCGAAGATAGACACAAAAATCTGGAGCTGACAGGGGGCGATCAAACAGCACAATGTCACCCCGTCACCAATTCCTTCTCTCCAGTGATGCAGCCTGCCCGCTGAGTAAAAAAAGAGCGAGAATGTGATCTGAGAGGAAAGATAGTGGAGAGAAGTGAATCGTACACTGATGGAAGGGGAGGGAAGGCTCCTGAGCGAAAGATAGAGCGGAGAAAACCCAGCAATCGATTTATAGAATGTACTTGGAAGAGGAAAAAAAATCCCTTTGTGAATACTCTATTCACGCTGATGATGTTAGTTCGGACTGATCAACGTGGGCTGTGACGGGGCGATGGTTGTGATCGTTTACAGGTTGTAAATCAGGACACTTGTGATCTTGTGATCGCTATTGGTTGTAAATCTACGCGTCAGGAAAATCCAACGTTCATTAATTCATCTCAGAAAGCAGCGACGCACGGCCCGTTGCAGTCCTGAAGTTCGGACACCCTTCCTGAAGTCTGATTTCACTTTTCGGATGCAATGCGCTATATCAGTGCTTCTTAAACTGGTGAATGGTTCACCCAAGCGCGAATGAAATTGTTTTATGGAGTGAATGAAACTAGAGGGGTGGGTGAAGGGTGAATGACATAATTTATCCAGATTTTGTTTTCTATACTTAAAAAAGACATTGCCATTAAAGTGGTTAGTAAGCTCATTGGTTTTAATGGCAGTGGAGCTGGAACTTTGATATGTTTTTTTTAATCTATACCTATGTTTTCTAATTTCAAAATAACAGGATATTTCCCAAATTTACTGTAATATAACCGTTTAGGGAAGACCAGACGAGCTAGTGTGATCATACATTTATAAATGGCAACACTGGAGGATCACCGTATGCAACTGATGAACGTAACTTTATATACCAAAGTATATAGAAAAAAAATTAATTAGTTGGATATAATAAATCGCACACTCCATGGTTTTTATAGCTAATTTTCCAAGAAATAACTGCAGTAATCAAAGCCCGAAAGGGTAGGATCGGGCTGAAGCCCAGTGTTTAGACGTTGGAATGTTTTTTTTTATCATTATAATAGAATGATTTTCCAATTCCAGTGGTAATTAAACTTTTTTTTCACTCCTAGTTTTTTTAACATATTTTTAGGATGTTAAAAAAGCTGAATAAAATAAACACTTACGAAATGAGTTCATTCATGTATTTTGCTCATGTGACAAAAATACATTATGTATAAAATTGTACACAGGGGAAAATAAGACGAAAATTTCCAAAAAACAAAGAAAATTTAGTCGAGGGTGAATTAAATTTTGTGATTGAGACTCGAGGGTGAATGGCACTGAAATAATTTAAAGAGTGCCAACGGTAGACTCACGAGTCACTAAGGTAAACGCACGGGCCACTACGTTATTACAACGAGTTTAAATGTTTCCATTTTTAACTTGAACAGTAAATTTGACTCGTGGAAAACATCGAACATGTTTGAATTTTTTCACGAGTTAGCAAGTTTCACGGGTGCCTGCCGTTAGCGCCACGAGTCGCTAAGTTGAGCGCGCGAGTTCCGACGTTCCCGCTACGTTGACTGTACGTGATTACCATGAGTGAAAACATGGGGTCACTCGTGGGTCAACTCGCACCGTGAGACAGGCCCTTTAGGGTCCAAATTGTGTGGCTGGAAAGGCAGCCACGAGCTTCCCAATTACCCTGGCTACTTGCCGAATAGATGGTTTACTGACACAAACATGGCTGTTGCTTGCCTCTATCAAGTCTGTTGCTTTGTCCTTTGACATATGAATAGAGTCAATCGTGAACCCCAAATAGTCCATAGTCACAGAAGGCATTAACTTGCATTTGTCTGGATGGATGATAAATCCCAATTTTTGAAATAGGAGTTGGTGGCTGAGACAGCTAATTTGGCCAACTCCAAGGTTTTCCCCACAATTAGGATGTCATTGAGATATGCCATGACAATATGTTTTTGTTTCCGATGCCGGTTTCAATATTTAGGTAAACATTCTGGGGGCTGATGTTAATCCATTAGGCAGCGCTTTATACTGCCAGAGCTGCCCCATCCAGATAAATTTTAAATATCTGCGGTGATCTTTTGCTATTGGTACTAAATAGTATGCATCTTTTAGGTCAATGCAAGCCATGAAGTACCCCTTGGAAACTAGTTGTTTGGCAGTAATAAAAGTTTCCATTTTGAAGTGGGTGCACTGCACAAAAGTATTCAGTTGTGCAAAATCAATAATGATGCGGCATCCACCATATTTTTTTGTTTTTGGTGAAGATGTTTGATACAACTCAAGAGGTTCATGTTTGGTTTTCTCTATTACTCCTTTTGTATGTAGTCTTAACAGTTCCGCATGACCTTCCACTTTCTCTTTTTGTGAAAGCACAAACTTTTGGCTAGGTGCATGTTGAACTGATAGGAGGAGTTTATCAACCAGACCCACCTACCTCCATGGTAACTGGTGGTGCTGTGTTGGTTTTCTCCGTCCTTGGTTCCTGGGAGGTGGAGGCGCTGTGGTGTGGGGTTGGTGCATTTTCCAGGAAGGCCGTTCTGGGACATAGCCTAAAATAGACCTTTGTGTAGGATGTGTGGCCTTCGTGCTTTCACCAGCTGTTCTTTCGCTGTAATAACACGGCCTGCTGGTGGATGCGTAGGGGTGCTGCTGCCGAGTGTACAAGGACCTGGTAGCGGCCGGCACTTTAATCATGCCGACGGCCTTTGCCTCTTTGTCGAGGTCTTTTACCTGTTGGGCAGGTTGTTCCCGAACAACAGAGTAGGCGGCTGTGCGTTGCTGGTTCTACACAACCCCGCGAACTTTGGGTTTAGAGTAGGTCGGATGACACTCTTCCTGAAACAGTTGATCTCAAACTGTGCAGTACAAAAGAGTGCCAGGGCATCCTGTTGCTCCTCCGACATATCATTCCCGTCTACTGCCAGTAGTTTCAGGATTTTCTGCATTTTAACTTCCTGGCTCCCGATGCCAGGACTGATATTTCCCCAGATGTGGTTATTTATCGCAGGCACGTTGAGGGAGATCCAGTTTTCTGGAGCTAGATATTTGGCTTCTGTGTTGTTCATGGCCTGTTCCTGTAGTTGATTTGTTGTCAGGTAATTTATACTGGCTGCCAGCTGTGGCTGCAACGGCAGTCCCTTCTGTGAAGGCATCGCGAGCTTGGACACCATGCCGAGTAGCTCCTGTTCTTGCACCCCTAGCAAGTTGGACGATTCTTCTGCCAAATCCCCCTGTTCAGAGTCAGCTCAGATCTGACTCCTTATGCTCCCCTGCGAAGAGGGTGAGACATTTGTCAGCCCTGTAAAGGGTGCTGCCGTGGGTCTGCTAGAAGACCCACGGTGACCAGACTCCTGCTGCAGTAGGTCACGTTGGAGCGACTGCTCCACCATCCGCTCCATGCGGGATAATCGACCGCTGTCGCTTCCCGCAGGCCAGTGAGTCCTCCAGCCTGGACTCTGCCGAGTCAACGGGCTTGCCCGACGTGCGGGTGGCTTTGCCGCCAGTCCGAGGTGTTCCTGCGGGCTGTTGCGGTATTAAGTCTGGGGCTGCTGTTTGAACAATGAGCAGCTCTGGAGAAGCTGGCTGCTGCTGACTGCCCTCGTTCCCGCGATCCTCCGCAGTCCGTCTCGGAGCGGTCCGTTTGGACTTAGTTCGTGACTTGTCCATGATGGGAGTACTCTGTAAGAAAAATCACAACAGAGTGCTCGCAAAACGATCGCAGGATAGTAAGTACTCACCTGTAGGTGCGTTTTAAACTTACCGGTGGAGGAGCGACCCTCCTCCCTGCCTGTCGCTTCGCAATGCATTCGATGATATGTCGCGCATGCGTGCTGGCGGGGTCTTCACGTAGTCACTCACGTGACTCCAAAGTAAAATATGCTTTAGTAGCTGACATGCCTGATCGATGCTGTGGTGGAGGACACCTCAGATCTGTTTCTGAGGACCAGTGGTTTAGACTGTGCAAACTCTTGGTCATGCACATCACCCACTGCATCAGTTCTTGACCTTGAACCTTGGTGGTGCAGCGGGAGAGTTGTTACCTTGGTGTCCAGGTGGCTAATCAGATACTGAGATGAGTGCACTTAGAGTCATGAACTTCATCAGCCACAGTATTGAGTAGAGAAATCGGGACGTTATGTCACAGTTGTAAAACAAGTTAGTGAGGCTGCGCTTGGAGTATCGCGTATAGTTATGGGCCTGCCCCTCTTAAGCGATTTTTCAGCGGACTGCAGGCGACTGTCAGAGTGGAACACACACACATCGCAAATGCGGGGGCCAGGGAAAGTGGGGGAGCGCTGTCTGAAATTCACATGGTACAAAGCCAAGGTGATACAGCCACACACCGCGATGAACAGGAAGGTTGGCACTGTAATTAAGACGGCTAGCAGTGTATGGTAAGTCCTTTAAAAGAGGGGAGAATGTGGCAGAAGGGGGGAGAGGGGGGGAGAGGGGGGGAGAAGGGGGGAGAAGAAGTGGAGACAACTTTTAAGAAGCCAGACAACTTTTAATAAGCCAGAGATACACAGCTGTGAAGTTTGGCGGGCATTTAACATTACCGGTCAGTTATCCTTGGTTCTGAAAACTCCTGCTTACGTTTTCTTACCCCAATAAGCCAATGAAAATGACCGGTCAGCAAAGGCGATTAACTAAAACTACCTATGACTACCTCAACTACCTATAACTACATGGTGACCCCACTGCAACTGTACCTACGACGACAGGATTATCGATTTTCTCCAGTGCGACCAATTTTTGGTCGCAGAAACATTTCCAACATGTTGGAAAATTTGCGGCGACCATACTAAGGCCGCGACTAGTTCCCAGAATGCGGGAACTCCTCGCGACCATGAAGGAGACTCACCAGAGACCACCAGCGAACAAGCGGCGACCATGTGGCGAGCGCAGAGTCACCTCAGTGGGACAGGCCCTTAATGGTAACCCTGCTGTAGGAAGGATATCATTAAGGAGGAGAAAGTACAGAGAAGATTTATGAAGATGTTTCCCGGACTCAAGGGCTTGAGCTACAGGGAAAGGTTGGGCATGCTGGGACTATTTCTTAGCAAGCAGGAAGCTGAGGGGTGATCTTATTGAGGTGCATAAATCAATAATACCAGGAGAAAACAGACCCAGCCTGTTCAGTCTTTTAGTTGAGTTTAGTTTTGAGTTACAGCATGCAAACAAGCCCATTGGCCCACCGAGTCCACAGACCACAAATCACCAATTCCCACTGGTTCTATGTTATCCCAGGAATAAATAGGGTGAAGGCACAACCTTTTACCTAGTGTGGGTAGATCATGAATAGGTTTATCATAGGACATATGTGTAAGTTAAGAGGGGAAAGGTTTAGTAGGAACCTGAGGGGCTTCAGACACTTTCAGTCAGAGGGTGGTGGGTGTATAGAACCAGCTGCCATCATTGCTGAGGTTGTCAACAGGGCTTGCTTAAAGAGGACACTTCCAAACTATCGTTAGCATAGCTCCTGCATCAGAGGATCAAACACTCTCGACCACTGCTGATCCACCATCGAGAGATGAGGCCATTCCATCCCTCGGCTACGCTTTGGAAATTCTGTCTGAGCTCCTTCCTCTGGTGTATGGACAACGACTGAAGAGCGTAGCTCCGATCAAGAGGGTTGCACAGAGATGGTCAGGGAAGGCAGAGGACAACTCCTTGTAGGTAAATTGGCCTCTGTTCAATTGCCCCTGGTGTGTAGGGAGTGGATGTGAAAGAAGGATAACATAGAACCAGTGTGAATCGGTGCAGACACACTGGTTCGAATAGCTTGTTTCCATGCTGCATCTCAAAACTAATCTAATCTAAACTGGATAGGCTGGGTCTTTTTTCTCCTGGCATGTAGGATGACCTTATAGAGTTATATAAAATCATGAGAGGCAGGGGACCCGTTTCCATGCTGTACCTTTCAATCAAAAGCTGCGGCAAGAAAAATGTCATTGCTCCTCCTCATATTGAATTGAATTGAATAGATTTTATTAGCCAAGTATGCATACAATACAAGGAATTTGCCCTGGTGCTTTGCTCGCAAGTAACAACACGATATACAGTAGACAATTAAAAATAAAATATTATAATTTAAACGTGAAGAATGAAATAAAATACCACAGCAAAAGGAGGGTTCAGACTTTTGGTTATTGAGTAGAGCTACTGCTAATGGAAAAAAGCTGTTTTTTTGTCTGGCTGTGGTGGCTTTGACAGTCCGGAGTCACCTTCCAGAGGGAAGTGATTCAAAGAGTTTGTGGCCAGGGCGAGAGGGGTCAGAGATGATCTTAGGTTGCAGCCAATAACCTTCTCGGCTGATCGGACAATTTGCTGCAGCCTCCAGGTGTCGTGCTTGGTGGCTGAGCGAAACCAGACCCTGATGGAGAAGGTGAGGACTCTACGATGGCAGGATAAAACTGGACCATCATTGCCTTTGGCAGATTGTGTTTCCTCAGCTGCCGCAGGAAGTACATCCTCGGTTGGGCCTTTTTGACTATGGAGTCGATGGTTGCCCCCCCATTTAAGGTCCCTGGAGATTATGGTGCCCAGGAACTTAAATGACTCCACAGATGTGAGTGTGTGTTGTTGATGGTGAGTGGGGGGGGGGGGGGGGGGGGGGGGGGGGGGGGGGAGAGGGAGCTCTCCCAAAGTCTACAATTAATTTCACTGTCTTAAGAGCATTGAGCTCCAGGCTGTTGCGATAACACCAGGACGCCAACTGTGACACTTCCTCCCCATCCTGGATCAGTCCAATCAGGGTTGTGTTGTCTACAAACTTGAGAAGCTTGACAGAGGTGCAGTCATTGGTATAGAGAAAGTAGAGGAGAGTAGAGAGTGCGCATCCTTGCGGTGCTCCTATGCTGAGGGTCTGCAGGTCCAAGATGTGTTTTACCAGCCTCACATGCTGCTTCCTGTCTGTCAGGAAGTTGGTGATCCACTGACAGAGGGGTTCAGGCACAGTCAACTGGGAGAGTTTGGAGTGTGGTAACTGTGTCACAATGATGCTGAATGCTGTTGAGTGTTGAATCATATCTGGTGTAAATGACAAATAAACGCTTGGCTCTTGATGCTTGGAGGGGTGTGAAGCACAGGCTGGTCCTGATGGTTTTCTGATGTGAGTAGATAATGCGAGAATTTTATTTTTCCTTACTGGTGTTGCTCAGTTTAGTTTCGTTTAGAGATACAGCACGGAAACAGGCCCTTTAGCCCAGTGAGTCCACACCGACCAACGATCACTCATACACTTGTTCTATGTTATCCCAGTTTCACATCCTACACACTAGGGAGAATCTACGCAAGCCCTTAGAAAACCCACGTGGTCACGGGGAGAACGTACAAACTCCGTACAGACAGCACCCGGGGTCAGGATCGAACCGGGATCTCTGGCGCTGTAAGGCAGCAACTCTATCGCTGCTCCACCGTTCCGTCCAGTATCCCTGGAGAACGTGGACAGGTGACATTTCGGGTCAGGTCTATCTGTCTAAAGAAGGGTCCCGGCCCCAAAATGTCACCTGTCCATGGTTCTCCAGAGAGGCTGCCTGACCCGCTGAGTTACTCCAGCACTTTATGCCTTTCTCTGATAACAATTTAGCCAAGCTGACATTTAGTGTGATTAGTAAGACACTGGACAATCTGATGGCATTAAACTGTGCAGGAGATGCAATTATTCACATGCTGCCTTGGCAAGTTCTCACACTGCAGTGATATGTCTTTGTAACTATTTACTTCAACCTTTCTATTTCTGATTTTTTTATTAGCTGTGGGGATGTATGAATTTATTTTCTTATCAGCAGTACTTTGTTCTGCAGTTTTAACTGTTCCACGACTGCTGATAATTCAAACCGTTTGCATCTAGGCAGAGATGCATATAAAACCCACAACAGTAACAATTGACAGCAAAATCTATTACCCTTCGGTATCAGTCAGATATCTTATCAAGGCAGCTGATTCCTGTGTCATTATCCTTCACAACTTGCTGCTTCATCTATTGAAGCAAAATCAAGGTGTGTTTAATTGTATGGTGGTGTTGCTGCCTTACAGCACCAGGGACCCAGGTTCAATCCTGACTATGGGTGCTGTCTGTATGGAGTTTGCACATTCTCCCCATGACCTGCATGGGTTTTCTCCAGAAGCTCTGGTTTGCTCTCACAATACGGACAATAGACTATAGACAATAGACAATAGGTGCAGGAGTGGGCCATTTGGCCCTTCAAGCCAGCACCGCCATTCAATGTGATCATGGCTGATCATCCCCAATCAGTACTCCGTTCCTGCCTTCTCCCCATATCCCCTGACTCCGCTATTTTTAAGAACCCTATCTAGCTCTTAATAAATTCCACAGATTCACCACTCTCAGTGAGAAAAAGCATTTCCTCGTCTCCGTTCTAAATGGCTTATTCCTCATTCTTAAACTGTGGCCCCTGGTTCTGGACTCCCCCAACATCGGGAACATGTTTCCTACCTCTAGGGTGTCTAAGCCCTTAACAATCTTACAGGTTTGCAGGCTAATTGGCTTTGTAAAATCCTGTGCAGCGATCGCTGGTCGGCGGTGGGTTGAAGAGCTTGTATCTCTAAATAAAACCAAATTAAACTAAACTAAACCAAGCTAAACTTCCCAGCTGCTATTAGGCAACTGAATCATTCTACCACAACGGGAGTAGTTCTGAACTACTATCTATTTCATTGGTGACCCTCAAACTATCTCTGATCGGACTTTACTAGCTTCACCTTGCACTAAACATTATTCCCTTATCATGTATTTGTACACTGTGAAGGACTCGACTGCAAACATGTATTGTCTTTCCGCTGACTGGTTAGCAGGCAACAAAAGATCTTAACTGTACCTCGGTACACGTTTCAATAAACTAAACTGAAACTGAACTAAACTAAACTCACTGTTTCAAGGAATAATTTGCATCCACTAATTATTCATTCTGGACACATACCCACTGGAGATCATACCATCGTTTAAATATAACACAAAAGTGGGGTCTGAGCCAAGCAGCTAAGCAATCAGAGTGCTGAGGTTAAACGTTAACACTAAATGACAAACCACCCAGAGGAATGAATGCAGTCACAAGAATGAAGACAGCACCCACTCACCCCTGCGATCCTCGCTTCTCCACACCAAACCTCTCCTCAGAGTTCCCACTGATGTTCAGTTAAGAAGACTGCAAAAAAGTGGTGAGCACTGCCCAGTCCATCATGGATTCTGCCCCCAAACCATCGAAGGGATTTACAGGAGCCACTGCCTCATGTAGGCAGCCATCATCAGAGACCCACACCACCCTGGCCACGCTCTCATTACACCTCTGCCATCAGGAAGAAGGTACAGGAGCCTGAAACGCTTTGTCTTTTTGCACTATTCTTGTTTGTTTGTTTTTAGGTATTTTTTATACATGTAAAGTTCAAGTTCAAGATCAAGTTTGCGTTTTTTGTCACTTAACAAATTAAGGTACAGTGAGATTTGAGTTACCATACAGCCATACTACGTGAAAAGAACACAATACACAAATAAAATAAAATTTAACATCAACATCCACCACAGTGGAATCCACGTTCCTCACTGTGATGGAAGGCAATAAAGTTCAGTCATTTTCCTCCTTTGTTCACCCGTGGTCGGGGCCTTTAAACGCTCCACAGTTCGCCGCTACAAATGGTCCGATGTTCAGGCCCTCTTGTCGGGATGATCGATACTCCGACGTCGGGACGGATCGGAACAAGGAGTTCCCGAGTCGGCCGCTTCTTACCGGAGACCGCAACGTCACGATGTTAAAATGTCCACAGGCCCCGCGGTCGGAGCACTTCTTCTGGCGATCCTCAGCAAAGGATCGCAGCTCCGTGATGTTAAAGTGAGCGCTGCGCCTGCGGCTTGAAGCTCCAGGTCTCCAGGAAAGGCCGCACCACTCCAGTTGTTAGGCCGCGTGGGGGGGGGGGGGGGGGGGGGGGGGAGGGGCGGAGATGAAACGCTGAGAAAGTCGCATGTATATATGTGTGTGTGTGTGTGTGTTGTCTGCGCATGTGTGTATGTGGCGTGTGTGTGTGTATAATGTGTGTGTATATATACGTAGATATATAATATATATAAATATATATAGATTTATTTATTTTTTCTCATTTATTGTATTGTTTGCAGAGTACTATGTTTACATATTCTGTTGTGCTGCTGCAAGTAAGAATTTCATTGTTCTATCTGGGACACATGACAATAAAACATTGCCTCTCATCGCAATACAAATGTTTTTTATTAAATTGGCCAGTTATACACTGTCATTTTAAAGATTACCAATTAATCTCACTCTGAGCAGAGTTCAAGTCAATACACAAATGGACAGCCTATTTGAACATTTCATTTTTATACTGGATTATTATATTTAAAAAAGTGTAATTTCTTAAGCAGTAGAAGAATCAAAACAATTTTTAATTAAACTTTATAACAAAGCAGACAAAAGCGGGGAAATCAGCAGCTGCTTTCATTTATCTTAATTACTGTCCTTCAACATGTGGGATGCACCAAAGCACGACACTTTTAGTTGGGAGACACAAGGTTCAATACATGTGTTTTATTGTCACACGTGCGATGTACATACTGTGAAATTAATTTCTTACAAACATTCCAGTCGAGTATTGCCATACCTAAGCAAAGTGTACAGAAATAGTCGACTGAGCCCGCATGCAAGAGGCGCCATCTTATGCCGCCATTTTCAGTCTCGTCGGCGCTCTAGTTACGAGCGGTGCCCGATCCACGCGAGCCCCAGGCTGTTGCACGGCCCTTAGCCGTTGCCTTCCTTTGGATGTCTGGATCGATCAGCGAACCATTGTCCCTGTCCTCGCCCGTCCAAGGGTAGCACGGTGATGCAGCAGTAACGTAGCTGCCTTACAGCGCCAGAGACTCGGGTTCAATCCTTATTATGATCCTGACTATGGGTGCTGCCTGAACAGATGTTGTATGTTCTCCCCTTGACCTGCATGGGTTTTCTCCGGGTTAACTGGCATTGGTAAAAGTATAAATTGTCCCTTGTATGTGTAGGATAGTGCTAGTGTGCGGGGATCGCTGGTCAGTGCAGACAAAACATGGACCTCTCCTCATACCCAAAGCAGAAGGTAGCTGTATGTGGCCAGAACACCTTCACAGAGATGCAGCCTTCACCATCTCTATTGCAGGTGATACACTCCTGACCGACATCCACTACAAACCCACTGACTCCCACAGCTACCTGGACTACTCTTCCTCCCACCCTGCTTCCTGTAAGGACTCCATCCCCTATTCCCAATTCCTTCGTCTACGCCGCATCTGCTCCCAGGATGAGGTGTTCCACACCAGGTCATCACAAATGGCCTCATTCTTCAGAGAACGGGGATTCCCCTCCCCCACTATTGATGAGGCTTGCACCAGGGTTCTCACCTCCATACCCCGCACCGCACACTGCCCTCTCTCCCATTCCCCCACTCGCAAACAGGGCAAGTCCCCCTGGTCCTCACCTTTCACCCCACCAGCCGGCAAAATAACAACAGATAGTCATCCGCCAGTTACGCCACCTCCAACGTGACCCCTCCACCCGCCACATCTTCCCCATCTCCCCCCCTGTCTGCCTTCCACAAATACCGCTCCCACCGCAACTCCCTTGTCAATTCTTCCCTCCCCTCCCACTCTAACCCCTTCCCCGGGCACTTTCCCTTGCAACCGCAAGAAATGCAACACTTTTTGTCCCTTCACCTCCCCCTCCACTCCTTTCAGGGACCCAAGCAGTCCTTCCAGGTCCGACAGAGGTTCACCTGCACCTCCTCCAACCTCATCTACTGCATCCGCTGCTCCAGATGCCAGATGATCTATATTGGTGAGACCAAGCGGAGGCTTGGCGATCGTTTCGCCGAACACCTCCGCTCGATCCGCAAAAACCAACCCGACCTCCCGGTGGCTCAGCACTTCAACTCCCCCTCCCATTCTGTATCCGCTCTCGGTCCTGGGCCTCCTCCACGGCCAGAGTGAGCAACACCGCAAGTTGGAGGAACAGCACCTCATATTCCGCTTGGGGAGTCTGCATCCTCTTGGCTTAAACATTGAATTTTCTCAATTCTGTTAACCCTTGCTGACTCCTCCCCTTTCCACCTCTCCCTCAGCCCTCGGGCTCCTCCTCCTTTATCCTTTCTTCTCCCCGCTCCCCCCCCCCCCCCCCCCCCCCCCCACCTCCCATCAGTCTGAAGAAGGGTTTAGGCCCGAAACGTTGCCTATCTCCTTCGCTCCTTAGATGCTACTGCACCTGCTGAGTTTCTCCAGCTTTTTGTGTACCCATAATCAAGGACCTTTCTCACTCTGGTCAGTCCCGCTTCTCCCCTCCCCCATTGGGCAAAAGGAACAAAAGCTTGAATGCACGCACCATCAGAAACAGCTTCTTCCCCACTGTTATCAGACTATTTAATGGTCCTCCCATACGTTTTTTTTTCATACAAAATACTTTCATTCAGAACAAACAAAAATACAAAGTAGTTACACGATCAAAGAATGCCTATATCGGCATTTTACAAACAAAGTTATCAAATAATAACATTTTTATCAACAATTCATTCGACCTCCCGCGGTGACCATCGTTCACGGAAGGCCTCCATAGTCCCCGTGGACACTGCGTGTTCCCTCTCCGCCCTCCCATATGTTAGGTGGGCCCGATCTTCCAACCTACCTCATTGCAGATTTTGGATTTTTTCCCTGGACCTGCAATGCTATGGTGCTGAAAACTGTATTCTGCACGCTGGTATTTTTCTCTTTGTACCTATTGTACTTGTGTATGGCTTGACTGTGTTCAGCTTTAATTGGATAGCACACAAAAGCTTTTTGCTGTATCTCAGTGCATGTGACAATTGGTGTGGTGCTGTCTCGAAGGGCCGAATGACCTCCTCCTGCACCTATTTCCTATGTTAACTAATACACCAAAACAAATAATGACACATGTGAATATATATATGCACATGTGTGTATGTGCACATGTGTGTTTGCATGTGTGCATGCAAGTTTCAGCAAAAAAACTGCAGTATTTTCGTTGGTCTAGGGTTTTCCCTGACATAATGTGGTTTCCTGTTGCTTTAGTTTAGTTTAGATTAGTTGAGAGATACAGCACAGAAACAGGCCTTTCAGCCCACTGAGTCCGCGCCGACTAGCGATCCCTGTACACTAACACTATCCCACACACACGAGGGAGAATTTACAATTTTACCAAAGCCAATTAACCTACAAACCTGTACGTCTTTGGAGTGTGGGTGGAAACTGGAGGACCCGGAGAAAACCCACGGGGTCACAGGGAGAACATACAAACTCCGCACAGACAGCGCCCAGAGTCAGGATTGGACCCGGGTGTCTGGCGCTGCAAGGCAGCAACTCTACTGCTGTGCCCCCGTGCCGCCACATTCTTCCATAGTTTAGTGATTCCTACTCTTGGTTCTAACAGTTTCCCTCATAGCTGGTCCCGATACCAAACTCTCACTCCCAAACCCAGCGGTCTGAAATTCACTGTTCTCCTCCAGTTCACACAATAGGCAATAGAAAATAGGTGCAGGAGTAGGCCATTCGGCCCATCGAGCCAGCACTGCCTGGATCTTCTCTATATCTCTCACCTTTGTAGCAACTACAGTGGGTACTGCTGCTTAGATTTTAGTTTATTGTAGAGATTCAGCGCGGAAACAGGCCCTTAGACCCACCAAGTCCGCACCGACCAGCGATCCCCGCACATTAACACAATCCTACATTAGGAACCATTACCATTAGGGAACCCCCATTGCAGTATACCGTCTGGCTAGCCAATTAACCTAGAAATCCCCTACCCCACGCCAACTGTATGTCTTTGGAATGTGCGAGGAAACCAAAGTTCTTGGACAACATCCATGCAGGTCACGGGGAGAACGTACAAACTCCATACAGACAGCGCCGCTGATCGGGATCAAACCCGGGTCTATGGCGCTGGAAGCGCTGGAATCCAGCAACTCCACACATTGCCGCTGTCTGGCTAAGGTACATGGTAGGTCTTTGCACCAGTGCCTTCTGTAACTGTTGTGCAATGATGTGTCTGCAGCAGTACTGCGATCACTTTGTAACTGTCGACGCCCTACATGTGGCGACCCTTTGCATACCTTGTGCACGGTGTCCAAAACAAGGAATTTGACACGTGATATGTCATACATGTGACAAGTACGTTATAATAATAAAGTATCAATCAATCTTATCAGGAGCCGCAAATCTCTCATTTTAGTGCACGCCCTTGGGGAGAGCGTTGGTGATTTTCCACATGTTTTTTGGCTAAAGTCATTACTATTTCAAGGGCACTCCATGAGGATTAATGCTACATGCAGCAGCAGTTTAGCACATGAGAACAAAAAGAGCAAAACCATTTTCCTTTTTGTTAACATCTGACATTTATAGAAATATATAAGGTACAAGCTTTGGAGCACAAGTTGTTTTATAACAAAACATATATTTTACAGCTATTCATTATGTCCTTCCAAACAGCTTCCCATACACGGGATTATTTTTAAAGTGCATCTATTGGTGCGGCAGACACAACCACAGCCCAGGGGCATGGCAGCAAAATGGTTATGATCATCAAACGATCCAGAGGCACAGCTTCAAATCCCACAGTGGGAGGTGAGGAGTTTACATTTATCTAGTTAAATAAATCTAGAATAAAAGAGGTTGTCTTGATAATGGTGACTGAGGAACTACTGCATTGTTATAAGGTCATAAGGAATAGGAGTAGAATTAGGCCGTTCGGCCCATCAAGTCTATTCCGCCATTCAATCATGGCTGATCTATCTCCCCCTCCTAACCCCATTAGAAACTTAGAAATATAGAAAATAGGTGCAGGTGAAGGCCCTTCGGCCCTTCGAGCCAGCACCGCCATTCATTGCGATCATGGCTGGTCGTCCCCAAGCAATAACCTGTGCCTGCCTTCTCCCCATGTCCGTTGATTCCATCACATCCCTTGATTCCATTCTCCTGCTTTCTCCCCATAACCTCTGACACCTGTACTAATCACAAATCTATCTATCTCCACCTTATTAAAAACCTTAAAAGCTTAATGGAGAAAAATATGTACAACTTTCACTGTGTCAGGGGTATAATTGTCTCCACAGCAATGCAATCACATCTGAAGTAACCCAGTCACTCAGTTCAGACGTGGATTGTTCTCTCTGGAACACCAGAGGCTGAGGGGAGATCTAACAGAAGTATATAAAATTATGAGAGGCGTAGATAGGGTAGACAGTCAGAACCTTTTTTCCAGGGAGGAAGTGTCAAAAAACTAAAGGGCGGAGCTTTAAGGCGAGAGGGTCAAAGTTTAGAGAAGATATACGGAGCAGGTTTTGTACACAGAGGGTGGTGGGTGCCTGGAACGTTGCCAGGGGTGCTGGTGGAAGCTGAGATCAGTATTCTTGATTAGTATGGGCATCAGAGCTTAAGGGAAGAAGACAGGAGAATGGGGTTAGGCGGGAGCAGCCATAATTGAATGGCAGAGTAGACTTGGTGGGCCGAATAGACTAATTCTGCTCCTTTCACTTATGAACATATTGGGCATGTAATTCGGCCATCCGAGCCTGCACCGCCATTCAATGTGAATATGGCTGATCATCCAAAATCAGTACCCCGTTCCTGCTTTTTCCCCATATCCCTTGATTCAGTTCACCCCAAGAGCTAAATCTAACTCAACTAACGAAAGCAACCTGGTGTCACCCTCTCGGAGATTTTGTTCCTGTCATATCCATCCCGCTCCTGCCCACTTTGCAGCATAAACCAAATTTGTTTTCTCTCTCCCAGCTATGCTGAGGCATCTTCGATATGAAACGTGTTTTCATTTCCACAGACGTTGTTGAACTTGCTGCGATCTGGATTGTTTCTGGGCTTTATTGATTTCCCCTCCCCTCCCCTCGAAGGCTCAACACAGTTACAGCGCAGCAAAGTGCCGGCCATGTAAACACATTCACTTCCATCCTGTATCCACTCCTGCACCTATTTTCTACACCTCTATGTTTCTTGCTGTTGGTGAACAGAAGTCATCCGCTTGAGAGATGAAGGAGGACTGTTGCAGAGACATTAAACCATCATGACCAGCTGTGAGGTGGAGGCTCAGAGCTTTGGGATGATCAGGCAGTGTTAGTGGAGAGGCAGATAGAGGGATAGAAAGATAGAGAGAGAGAGGGAGAGAGGGAGTGACAGGTAGTTCAGTTTAGTTTATTGTCACGTGTACCGAGGTACAGTGAAAAGCTTTTGTTGTGTGCGAACCAGTCAGCAGAAAGACAATGAATGATTTAAATAATGTCGCCTATCTCCTTCGCTCCTTAGATGCTGCTGCACCCGCTGAGTTTCTCCAGCCTTTTGTGTGCCCTCGATTCTCCAGCATCTGCAGTTCCTTCTTTAACACATGATTATAATCGATCCATTTACAGTGTGTAGATACATGATAAAGGAATAGCGTTTGGTACAAGGTAAAGCCAGCAAAGTCCAATCGAGGATAGTCCGAGGGCCATCAAAGAAGTAGATGGTAGTTCAGCACTGCTCTCTGGTTGGGGTAGGATGATTCAGTTGCCTGATAACAGCTGGGAAGAAACTGTCCCTGAATCTGGAGGTGTGCTTTTTCACGCTTCTGTAACTTTCGCCTGATGCGAGAAGAGAGAGTGGACGGGGTGCGACTCGCCCTTGATTATGCTGCTGGCCTTGCCGAGGCAGCGTGAGGTATAAATGGAGGCAATGGAGGCAAGGGAGGTTGATTTGCAGTGATGGTCTGGGCTGCGTCCACAATTTGCTGCCATTTCTTGCAGTCTTGGACGGAGCTGTTCCCAAACCAAGCTGTGATGCATTCTGATAAATGATTTTTATGGTGCATCTGTAGAAGTTGGTGAGAGTTGTAGGGGACATGCTGAACTTCCTAAACCTCCTAAGGAAGTAGAGGTGTTGGTGTGCTTTCTTAGTCGTTGCTTCAATATGAGTGGTCCAGGAGAATTGTTGGTGATATTGACTCTTCGGAATTTGAAGTTTTTAACCATCTCTACTTCAGCGTTATCAATGCAAACTGGGCTATGTGCAGCGCTCTGCTTCCTGAAGTCGATCACGATCTCCTTTGTCTTGCTGACATTTAGAGAAAGGACACAGGTTTCTCAATCTCCTTCCTGTACTCTCATCATTATTTGATATCCGGCCCACAGTGGTGATGTAGTTAGTGAATTTGAAAATTGAATTAGAGTGGGAGGAGAGAGATGGGGGGGGGGGGGGGGAGGAGAGAGAGAAAGAGAGAGAGAGAGGGAGAGAAAGAGAAAGAGAGAGAGAGAGAGAAAGAGAGAAAGAGAGAGAGAGAGAGAGAGAGAAAGTGAGAGGGAACGAGAGAGGGAGCGAGAGAGATCAGACAGAGAGAGAGAGAGAGAGAGAGAGTGAGGGAATGAGGAGAGGAGAGAGGAGAGAGAGAGAGAGAAAAGAGAAAGAGAGAGGAGAGAGAAAGAGAGAGAGGGGAGAGAGAGAGAAAGAGAGAGAGTAGAGAGAGAGAGAGAGAGAGAGAGAGAGAGAGAGAGAGAGAGAGAGAAAGTGAGAGGGAACGAGAGAGGGAGCGAGAGTGATCAGACAGAGAGAGAGAGAGGAGAGAGAGAGAGAGAGAGAGAGATCAGAGAGAGGAAGAAAGAGAAGGAGGGAGCGAGAGAGATCAGACAGAGAGAGAGCGAGAGAGAGAGAGAGAGAGAGAGAGAGAGAGAGAGATCAGAGAGAGGAAGAAAACAGAGAATTAAAGATGTATAATCTGATACAAACTGAGAAAGCAAGTTACCTGGAATTGTTGAATTCTATATTGAGTCTGAAATATTGCAATGTTCCCCCAGAGGAAAACAGAGTGTTCTTTCTCAGGCTTTATTACAGCAGAGGCCACTAGCCGACAGACTGGAATGAAAATGAGATGGAGATTTAAAGTGACATGTAACTAAAAGCTGGGGCCAGGTGCAGGCTGGATGCTGGCACCCCCTCCACACTCCATGCTCCATGTTGACTTTTTCCAATGTCCATGGGTGTCTCCCTGGTATGATCAGCCCACATTGTGAGCAGCCTTGGCAATGCACCAGGTTAGGGGAGGTGCAAGTGGACGATTGCTCCACTGAACACGATCTGATCACGGGAAGGAAGGAGACAGGCTTGATGGCTTGATGTGTGTGTAAATTGTCCCCAGTGTGTGTTGGGTAGCATTAATATGTGGGGATGGCCGGTCAGCACAGACACGGTGGCCTCAAAGGGCCTTTTTCCGCAATGTATCTTGGAACAAAACTTAACTAAACGTTCTGATAGAACATGGTGAGAGAACTGGGTTGGCTCCCAGGCGAATGAAATCAATAGCCGTGGGAAGATTGATTGGGGTGGGAGAGTAGACCTGATTAATTGATTGAAAATTTATTATCATGACCATGTTGAGAATTTTCGGCGACCTGCTCCAGCTATGACGGGTGCCGGCAAGGGGGACAGGCCGTCAATGGTTCCTCTATGTTCTCTCGGCAGCTCCCCTACACCCTACCCTCCTCCTACCCCCCCCCCCCCCCCCCCATTGCAGTTAATTGAAATCGGAAATGAAAAAATAATTGTTGGAAACAGCCAGAAGATCCAGAAAGAGAAACGGACATTTAGGCTAGACACAAAATGCTGGAGTAACTCAGCGGAGCAAGCAGCATCTCTGGAGACAAGGAATGGGTGACGTTTCGGGTCGAGACCCTTCTTCATTTAGGCTGATGTTCCTGAGAGAGAATGTGTCTCTCACTGGTGGGAAGTTTGAAATGTCGACAAGTCCAGGTGTCTGACCTCCACTGAAATCAAAGCAGAGAAAACCATTTCTCAGGAATAAAAGGACGTGCCTTTAGAAAGGAGGATGACTTTCTTTAGTCAGAGGGTGGTGAATCTGTGGAATTCATTGCCACAGACGGCTGTGGAGGCCAAGCCAATGGATATTTCTTAGGTGGAGATTGATAAATTCTTGATTAGTACGGGTGTCAGTGGTTATTGGGGAGAAGGCAGGAGTATGGGGTTTAGAGGGAGAGATGGATCGGAATGATTGAAGGACAGAGTAGACTCGATGGGCCAAATGGCCTAATTCTGCTCCTTGAACTTAAGAATTGATGACCTCTCGGTGTACAACTACTATACACTTGAACTGTATCTGAGATGCTTATCTAAGATGTGTCTAACTGTTTATGTACAGTGATGCTGATACTGAACCGTATAATAAAATTAATTTCACTGTCGGTCTATGTGAAAAATAAAGTACCGTTGAAAGAACCAATGAACCATAAAACCAAGCCTATGACTTCAGAATTCATGAACCTCTTCATCAAAACAGGATCTGGGTGATGAGACCGAGTTTGATTTTTAGTTTAGAAATACAGTATGGAAAGAGGCCTTTCAGCCTACCGAGTCTCATCAACCATCGATCACCCCTTCAATCTAGTTTCTCTGAATTCCCACTTTCGGGTCCACTCCTTTACAAATTAGGGGCCATTTACAGCGGGCCAATTAACCTGCAAACCCGCACGTCTACGGGATGTGGGAAGAACCCGTAGAACCCAGAAGAAACCCACGCAGTCACAGAGAGAATGGGTAATCTCCACTGAGACAGCACCCGCGGTTAGGATCGAACCCGGTTTAAGTTTAGTTTAGGGATATAGCGCGGAAACAGATCTTTGGTGCACCGGGTCCACACCGACCAGCGATCCCCACACATTAACACAATCAATACACCCACAAGGGACAATGTTTACATTTACCACGCCAATTAACCCACAAACCTGTACACCTTTGGAGTGTAGGAGGAAACCAAAGATCTCGGAGAAAACCCACACAGGTCACGGGGAGAACGTACAAACTCCGTACAGACAGCACCCGTAGTGGGGATCGAACCCGGGTCTCCGGCGCTGCATTCGCTGTGAGGCAGCAACTCTACCGCTGCTCCACCGTGACCACCGCTCTACCCGCTGCACCACTATCCGCCATGTTTCACGACAGTCATGGCTTGGAGCTATGACCTCCAAGTTATGTTGGTATGAACGGAATTTTGACACATCGTTTAATGCACAACTGAGATCAGGAGAAGATGAAATTGACCAGAAGTTCCCAATCAAATCTGAGGATTGATGCGATTTCTCCTGGAAAGCATTATTAGTGTACTTAATCAAAATTGCAATGACACTAAATCTGTGACGAAAATGTGAAATGGCAAAATGTAATTCACTCCAGTCATAAGGGCCCCGACCTGAAACAACTCCTGTCCATTCCCTCCACAGATGTTGCCTGACCCGCTGAGTTACTCCTCCTATCCTGTATCCAGTGACTCTGTGGACGGAATAATACATTGTCTTTCCGTTGGCTGGTTAGCACGCAACAAAAAAGCTTTTCACTGTACCTCAGTGCACGTGACAATAATAAATAAACTAGACTAAACTAAATAAACCAAACTAAGACAAAATGTTGTAGGAAGGAACTGCAGATGCTGGTTTAAACCGAAGATAGACACAAAATGCTGGAGTAACTCAGCTGGACAGGCAGCATGTCTGGGGAGAAGGAATGGGTGGCATTTTGGGTCGATATCCCAGGATGTTTTTTTGCTTTTGGTCCCAGGTTGCTTTCAAGAGAGAGCTAGATAGGGCTCTTAAAAATAGCGGAGTCAGGGGATATGGAGAGAAGGCAGGAACAGGGTACTGATTGGGGATGATCAGCCATGATCACAATGAATGGCGGTTCTGGCTGGAAGGGCCAAATGGCCTACTCCTGCACCTATTGTCTATTGTCTATTGTCTATTGATGGAAGGAATGGGTGATGTTTTGGGTTGAGACCACAAAGTCGCCCATTCATTCTCTCCAGAGATGCTGAGTTACTCCAGCATTTTGTGTCTATCTTCAAACTAAACTAGAACTATGTGCCATTGAATTTTTAGGTATATTGTGCAATCTACCTTCCGCCAACTTTGTAGAGATGAAAGAATGCAATGTTATGATAGAGTGCCAGATTACATTTCCCATCTGGAGTCCTGACAGGATTCATATCCTGCAGGAATGCTTTATTTCTTATTCTGTGCTTTGACAGTTAAAGCTGTTTACCTCTGCACTCAAGTTCCAGCAGTGGAACGTGAATGCGATTCTTTAATAGAATGGCTGGATACACCCGCTCCCTGCTGCATGGTACCTGACTAAAGATAGACACAAAATGCTGGAGTAACTCAGCGGAGCACACTGCATGTCTGGAGAGAAGGAATGGGTGACGTTTCGGGTCGAGACCTTTCTTCAGACTGACTCAACTGCAAATGTGATAAACACATCATAGGCGGAGTTGAACTCGTCACACGCGGCACAGTGGCGCAGCTGGTAGAGCTGCTGTCTCACGGTGTCAGAGACATGGGTTCCATACTAACTTTAGACTTTAGAGATACAGCGTGGAAACAGGCCCTTGGGCCCACCGACTCCACGCCGACCAGCGAGCACCCTGTGCACTAACACTGTCCTACACACAGGGGCAACTTACAATTTTTATCAAAGCTACATACCTGTACGGCTTTGGAGTATGGCAGGAAGCCGGAGCATCCGGAGAAAACCCACATGGTCACAGGGAGAACGTACGAACTCCGTACAGAGAGCAACCGTACTGATAGCAACCGCTGCGCCACTGTGCTTCCACTGTGACCTGGTATGCTGACTGTGTGGAGGTTGCATGTTCTCCACATGGGTTTCATCCGGGTGCTCCGGTTTCCTCCCACATTCCCCAAAACGCGTGGATTTGTAGGTTCATTGGCCTCTGTAAAGTGGTTCTTGTGTGTAGGGAGTTGATACGAAAGCTGAGATAAGATAGAACTAGTGTGAATGGGTGATCAATGGTCGGCATGGACCCAGTGGGCTATAGGGCCTGTTTCCCTGCTGTATCTCTAAACTGAAACTAAATTAAGTTGACTGAAACAGAAGCATGCAACAAAATAAAATGTCCGACAGGGAGCAGAGACATCTTATGGTTGACTTCAATGTTATTATTAGTGTCAGTAAGGACCAGCATTCAATGGTCACATAAATAACACACAAAGAAAGCACAATAGAAGATAAGCCGGTCATGATTAATGTTGCAGCTGTAACCATTGTTTCCTCCAATGTTTAGTTTATAGCAAATTATTACACTTGAAATTCATTCACGCAAATTCATTCAAATAAAATAGTATCATGCTGTTGAAAGTCGAGCAGACACAGCATGGAGCTATTTTACACACAGTGCATTCAGAAAGTGTTTAGACCCCTTCACTTTTTCCACATTTTGTTACGTTACAGCCTTATTCTAAAAGGGATTAAATTCATTTTTTTTAATCATCAATCTACACACAGTACCCCAGAATGAAGAAGCAAAAACAGGTGTTTAAATTTTTTTGCAAAGTAATTAAAAATAAATAACTGAAATATCACATTTACATATGTATTCAGACCCTTTGCTATGACACTCAAAATTGAGCTGAGGTTCATCCTGTTTCCATTGATTATCCTTGAGAAGTTTCTACAACTTGATTGGAGTCCACCAGTGGTAAATTCAATTGATTGGACATGATTTGGAAAGGCTCACACATGTCTATATAAGGTCCCACAGTTGACAGTGCATGTCAGAGCAAAAACCATGAAGATGAAGGAATTGTCTGTAGACCTCCGAGACAGGATTGTGTCGAGGCACAGATCTGGGGAAGGGTATAAAGCAATTTCTGCAGCTTTGCAGGTCCCGAAGAGCACAGGTAGCCTCCGTCATCCTTAAATGGAAGAACTTTGGAACCACCAGGACTCTTCATAGAGCTGGCCACTCGGCCAAACTGAGCAATCGGGGGAGAAGGGCCTTGGTCAGGGAGGTGACCAAGAACCCGATAGTCACTCTGACAGAGCTCCAGAGTTCTTCTGTGGAGATGGGAGAACCTTCCAGAAGGACAACTATATCTGCAACACTCCACCAATCAGCACTCACCTTTATGGTAAAGTGGCCAGACGGAAGCCACTCCTCAGTAAAAGGCACATGACAGCCCGCTTGAAGTTTACCAAAAGGCACCCAAACAAGATTCTCTGGTGAGATGAAAGCAAGATTGAACTCTTTGGCCTGAATGCCAAGTGTCATGTCTGGAGGAAACCAGGCACCGCTCATCACCTGGCCAATACCAAACCTCAAGTGAAGCATGCTGGTGGCAGCATCATGCTGTGGGGATGTTTTTCAGTGGCAGGAACTGAGAGACCAGTCAGGATCGAGGGAAAGATGAATGGAGCAAATTACAGAGATCCTTGATGAAAACCTGCTCCGGACCTCAGACTGGGGCGGAGGTTCACCTTCCAACAGGACAATGACCCTAAGCACACAGCCAAGACAACGCAGGAGTGGCTTTGCGACAAGTCTATGAATGTCCTTGAGTGGCCCAGCCAGAGACGGACTTGAACCCGATCGAACATCTCTGGAGGGACCTGAAAATAGTTGTGCATCGACGCTCCCCATCCAACCTGACAGAGCTTGAGAGGATCTGCAGAGAAAAATGGGTGAAATTACCCAAATACAGGTGTGCCAAGCTTGTAGCGTCATACCCAAGGAGACATGAGGCTGTAATCGCTGCCAAAGGTGCCTCAACAAAGTACTGAGTAAAGGGTCTGAAAACCTATGTAAATGTGATATTTCAGTTATTTCTTTTTAATTACTTTGCAAAAAATTTTAAACACCTGTTTTCGCTATTTTATTATGGGGTATTGTGTTTAGATTGATGATTAGAAAAAATGAATTTATATTTTAAAATACGGCTGTAATGCAACAAAATGTGGAAACGTGAAGGGGTCGGAATACTTTCTAAATTTATCACCATGCCTTTTGTCCCAATTTTACATAGAATACAGAACAGTACAGCACAGGAACAGGCCCTTCGGCCCACAATGTCTTTGCCGGTCATAATGCAATATCAATTATTATCCGTTTGCTAATAACCTGTGTCCCTTCATTCCCTGCACATCCATATGCCTATCCAAAAAATCTCTTAAATGCCACGGGGGTACACAAAATGCTGGAGAAACTCAGTGGGTGCAGCAGCATCTATGGAGCGAAGGAGATAGGTAACGTTTTGGGCCAAAACCCTTCTTCAGACCCTTAAATGCCACTGTCGTATCTGCCTCCACCAGCAGGCATGGCGGATGAGTTCCAAGGATGAATTTCCAAGCAGCCTGTGAACAGCCACTATTATCTCTGGCACCACGACCATTCAACGGTTCGCTGCTTCAATGGTTCTTTGTTGTCACATATGCACGGCACAGTGAATTTCTTTTGCACAGCCCATACCAGCACAGTAACCATATTTTTGTGCCTTTTACAAAGAAAAAGTTCTCGGTCCAACATCAGAAGTTCAGCCCAGTAAAGGAAATACTGCAGAGCCCCTAATCCAGGTACACCCAGGTAATCCTCAGTACGCTGAAGGCTTACAACACAACATTCCTCTCCTCGCCCGAGCGCCTTTATGCTCCTGGAGCGCCTTTATGCCCACTGGTGCAGTAGAAAGAACACGCAATTCCAAACTCAAGAAGAGATGATTTGATCTTTGTACATGTCCGCTGAAGCAGGTAGAGTGGACGCAGTCACTTCCTGCATTGCACACCTCCACATAGTGCAGATGCATGGAGAAAGCATTGTGTCCTTGTGGAGATCTCCTTGGACACGGCCTGCCCAGAGCACCTGGCTGCGGCTTTAGAGGTCTCTTTGCACACAAGACATGCCTTCTACATGTTGGAAACACTCAGCCACCTCCTCCCTTCGTTGCATCTGCCTTTCTTCCAGTTCTAGAAGGGACCCGACCTGAAAAAGGAAAAGTCACCTCTTCCTTTCACTCCACAGATGCTGCCTGACCCTCTGAGTTATTTCAGCACTTTGTATCTATCTTATTTCCAGTAGCAATGCTCCCCTCCAGCTCGAAGAGTGGTGCTTGCATTGTGGTACATCGCTCTCAGGGGCAGCATGGTGGCGCAGCGGTAGAGTTGCTGCCTTACAGCGCTTTCAGGTTTGATCCTGACTACGGGTGCTTGTCAGTACAGAGTTTGTACGTTCTCCCCGTGACCTGCGTGGGTTTTCTCCGAGATCTTTGATTTCCTCCCACACTCCAAAGACGTACAGGTTTGTAGATTAATTTGCTTGGTATAATTGTAAATAGTCCCTAGTATGTGTCGGATGGTGTTAATGTGCGGGGATCGCTGGTCAGTTCAGATTCGGTAGGCTGAAGGGCCTGTTTTGCGCTGTATCTCTAAACTAAGCTAAACTAAAGGGCCTGTCCCACGGGGGTCATTTGCACGTCATTTATGCGACATCATTTACGCATCATGACGCACGACACGCGCATGGTGATGTAGGCAGTGACGCATGGTTGCGCGCGGCGCCCCAGGATTTTAGGATTCACAAAATCTTCGCGCGCCACCTGCAAATGATGCCCAGGTGGGACAGGCCCTTTAGAAGCCTCTAAAGGTCCTTAATGTGTAACATCGTTAGAACTGCAGGACCTCACCACTCCTCGGTGTCAGTGTAAGTACAGCATTATGCAGCAACACCCAGCAACTGTGAATCTGACATTGACGTTCTCATTCTTTCTGCAAATTTCACAGTTATCATTAACACCAAAAACATGGATTGGCGCCAATTCTAGGCTGTAGGTTACACAACAATCTTATTGCTTAAACGTCACCCATTCCTTCTCTCCAGAGATGCAGTCTACTCCAGTTTTTGAGTTACTCCAGTTTTTTGTGTCTCTTCGGTTTAAAACAGCATCTGCAGTTTCTTCCGACACAGTCTTGTTTAGTTTAATTTGCTTTAGAGATACAGCGCAGCAACAGGCCCTTCGACCCACTGAGTCCAAGTTGACCAGCGATCCCTGTGCTCTAACATTATCCTAAACACCAGGGACTAGTTACAAATTTTCTTTAAACCAAAGCCAAATTAACCTGCAAAGTACAAGTACGTCTTTGGAGTGTGGGAGGAGATTGGAGCACCCGGAGAAAACACAGTCATAGGGAGAACGTGCAAACTCCGTACAGACAGCACCCATAGTCAGGATCGAACGCGGCCCTCTGGTGCTATCAGGCTACCACTGTGCCATCTTGCTGCCCTAATTGCTGCCAATGTTTTGATGGGTAATATTTGCCTTGAAAGTAGATTTGGAGATGTGCTTCTGATAGTGTCTTGGCATCTGCCATGTTTCCAGTACATGGTGCATTTTACCTTCATCTCCCTTCCATTTATATTTCTCATGTAGTTGTCCCACCATTGACCACTTCCCAGTCGCACTCTTGTCCCACCTTCCATCAACATGCAATCACAGAGACTTGATCTATCAACAGTGGCAGGACTGCTAAGACGTTGCCAGGACTTGAGGGCCTGAGCTATGGGGAGAGGTTGGGCAGGAGAGGATTGTGTTCCTTGAAGCACAAGAGGATGAGGACTGATCTTATAGAGTGGTGTAACACCACAAGGGGAATAGATAGGGTAGATGCACAGCCTTTTACCAAGAGGGACAGAATTAACAATCAGGGAACATAGGTTTAAGGTGAGAGGGGCAAGATTTAATGGGAAGCTGAAGTGCAGCTTTTCCACACAGAGGGTGATGAGCGTATGGAACGTCGTACCAGAGGCAGTAGTTAAGGCAGGTACTTTAACAACATTTAAAGGGAATTTGGACAAGTACTTGGATAGAAAAGGTTTAGAAGGATATGGGCCAAACGTGGGCAGATGGGACTGGCGTAGATGTGGAATCTTGGTCAGCATGGGCAAGTTGGGCCGAAGGGCCTGTTTCTGTGCCGTGTGACTCTATGACTATGACTGCAGCCGTGTTGAGAGACATGAAGGATTCTGATTAGATAACTCAGAACAGCTCTGAAAAGAAATCTCTGGGATGATACAAATAACCAGGCAAAATAAGCAGTGCAACACAATCTTAGATAAATGCCTTGGAGAAAATAACATTCTGGATGATTTAAATTAATCTGCGATTTGACTGAGTTTGAGATCAAATAGCTTAATCAAATTTATACTCAACATCTTGTTAACATCTCCCTGAGACCGTGGGGTCGCATTTGTTCAGGTTTCGTTTCTTCCCAATTGCAGCAAAAAATTGTTTGCAAAAATATATGTTTGCATTGAAGTTTACAACAGTGCGCAGATGGAGACTGAATGTAGAGCCCACTGTCACTGGACAGATATGTGTGCAATGTTCCACTTCAAAGAGATAGAAACATAGACAATAGTTGCAGGAGTAGGCCATTCAGCCCTTCGAGCCAGCACCACCATTCAATATGATCAAGAGTTAAAAGAGTTTCATTGTCATGTGTCCCAGATAGGACAATGACATTCTTGCTTGCTGCAGCACAACAGAATATGTAAACATAGTACAAAACGGAAGATAAAAGTTCAGCATGTCTATAGACCATATATACACAATAAATAAACAGATATAGTGCAATAATAATAATAGACTGTTAATAATAGATCATGGCTAATCAACCAAAATCAGTACCCCGTTCCCGATTTCTCCCCATATCCCTGGTTAGCCCGAAGAGCTATATCTAACTCTATCTAATACATCAAGAGAGAGTACATCAAGTTCTTCAAGAGTCACTGTATACTAGTCACAATTACGAGGATATGGGAGCGGGGTAAGCCCTGTGGTTCCTCACGCCTGTTCACTGTTCAGTCATAGAGTTGATTCCTTACTATTGGCAGGCTAGGACTGGATTCCTTGGAGTACAAAAGGCTGAGGACTGATATTATACAGGAGTATAAAACCACGAGGGGAATACATAGGCACAGTTCTTTTACCCAGACTAGGGGAATCATGAACCAGAAGTAGGAGTAAGGTGAGAGGAGGGAAGATTTAATAGGAATATGAGGTGCAACTTGTTTCCAGAGAGGGTGGTGGATATATGTGACAAGCTGCCAGAGGAGATATACAGTACGAGGCAGGTACTGTAACATTTAAAAGACATTTGGACAGGTATATTGACAGGAAAAGCTTAGATGGATGTGGACCAAACGCAGACATGTCGGTTTGTTGGAAAATTATCCTCTATAAAAATATTGCTGCTAATGTGTTGGAAGTGAATGTGTACATGGGAAATGGGGCAGCTTAGATGGAGTATCTTTGTTACAATGGAAAGGGCCTGCTTTGAAGTTCAATAACTGCATTAGGTATTCATAAAAGCCTAATATCCACACCTCAATTGGCATAATAACTAAAATCCTCAGAAATTAAATGATATCTCTTGGTCTTGGGAACTTGGCCTGTAAACATCTTCCCTACAATACATTCCCCAGTATGGATGAACCCCTAAGCTAGAAACAAAATGCGGGAGTAACTCAGTGGGTTAAGCAGTAACTCTGGAGAAAAGGGATGGTTGAGTCCTTTCTGCAGACTGAGAGCCGTGGGAGAGGGAAACTAGAGGCAAGAAAAGGTTCAAAGAATAAAAGAATGAAAAGTATGGAAAGAAAAAATCAAGGCCTGCAAGGATGATTAAGGAAAAATAGAGCCAACAATGGTCCATTGTTGGCTGAGGAAGAGGTGATAACGAGGGGGTATGAACAGTGAATCTAAGCAGGACGACAGTGAAACTAGTAGGATAACCAGGGTGCAGGAGGGACAGAGAAAGGGGGAATTCAAGGGTTATCTTGTTAAATGATAATGAAATGGTCCACATCTTTCATATGTTCGTGTAAGTTAAAAAGGGATAAAGAGTTAAGCCTGAGCTTTCCAATGTTTCTTGCACTGATGTTGATTGCAATTCAGCAACATTTAAAAAAACTAAATTAGATATCTGCAGCACACATGTAAGCTGGCAAACAAAGAGATTCATCTCAAATCTGTTCCCTTCTGTAACTCAGGAACAGGATATGCTTCTGAAAGAGGACCATACTCCCTGGAGTTGAGAAGGATGCGAGGGGATCTCCTCGAAACTTACCAAATAGTGAAAGACCTGGATAGAGTGGATGTGGAGAGGACGTTTCCACTCGTGGGAGAGTCCAGGACCAGAGGACACAGCCTCAGAATAACAGGATGTACAGTTGGAAAGGAGATGAGGAGGAGTTTCTTTAGTCAGAGGGTGGCGAATTTGTGGAATTCATTGTGGAGGCCAAGTCAATGTATATATTTAAGGTGGAGAGTGATAGATTCCTATTTAGCAAAAGCCCTGTCCCACTGGACGAGTTCATTCCAACAGCTCTCCTGAGTTTGCCCTGATTCGAACTCGGAGATTTACCGTAATGGCCGCTCGTCGTTACTCGGGGCTCTCGTGGACATTTTTCAACATGTTGAGAAATCTTCACGAGTATTCCCGAGCTTACCTGCTGTTAGCGAGTCTTCCCAAGTACCTGCCGTTAGCGTTACGAGCCGCTAAGAGACGTCCCCAAGCTCCGAGGTACCCACTACGTTCATTCTCCGTGCTTACCATGAGTTTGATTTTTTTTTTAAACTCGAGAGCGCTCTTGGAATGAACTCGCATTGTGGGACAGGGCCATACGGATGTCAGGAGATATGGGGAGAAGGCAGGAGAATGGGGTAGAGAGGGAAAGATAGATCAGCCGTGATTGAATGGCAGAATAGATTTGATGGGCTGAATGGCCTCCTTCTGCTCCTAAAACATGAACTTATATGCAGTACACATATAAGCTGGCAAACAAAGAGCTTCATCTCAAATCTGTTGCTACGGCTTTGGTATCTGAGGAGTAGAGTTTCTGAAACGAGCCTCAACTACATTTAACACAAGTCTTTGCCATTATTTCATTCAAGGGCAAGGTGCTGCAGATGCGGCAAATTCGACTTATCAACAGAGTTTGCTGGAAATAATCAGTAGGCCAAGCATTAGCAAAGGGAAGAGACAGAGAAAATGTTTCAGGTCAGTGAACGACTGTAGCAACATTAGTTAGTCTTTGTCACTTTGTCATTTGCTCCACTCATCTGCCAGTTGACCCTCCCCCCCTCCATTCGCCTGTATCCACTTATCACTTGACAGGCTTGACCCGCCACCAAAGATAGACACAAAAAGCTGGAGTAACTCAGCAGATCAGGCCGCATCCCTGGAGAGAAGGAAAAGTTGACATTCCGGGTCATCATCCTTCTTCACCCATACAGACAGCACCCGTAGTCAGGATCTAACCCGGGTCTCTAGCGCTGTAAAGGCAGCAATACCGCTGGACCACCATTCCGTCCCTGTCATTGTCTTTTAAATGTTGTTACAGTCCCTGCCTCAACTATCTCCTCTGGCAGCTCGTTCCATATACCCACCACCCTCTGTGTGAAAAGAAGCCCCTGGTAAAATGTGCTTCTAAATTTTCTCTGGTGACTATGAAGAAGGCAATTGTTGGTCCGCAACCAATCATTTGGATAGTCAGTCGTTGGAGATGTGACAAATCTCTGGACGCAAATCCTTTACCCCATCTCCCATTTCTAGCATCATGACCTCATCTCACTGCATATCATCGAGGATGCCTTGGAAACAAGAAAAATTGCATTTTTATAAAATAGACCTTTCTTTCAAAACACCACACGACATAAAGTGAGCACTTAGTTTATTTGATGAATGCATCGGTTGTTTCCTCTGTCTCTCTAAAAATACAGATCATACTGCAGATGCAACGTTTCATTACTGAGTGCTGATGGTCATTTTCAATGCAGTGAGTTGATTTGTGGTGATCTCATAGGGAAAGGTTTACGGGTGACTCATCGGATCAGCAAACGTTGGCATTTGTCATGGAGGAAGTCCGTAACTATTTCAAACACACAGCCCTCGAATTGACAGTGGTACAAGCTGGTAGAGCTGCTGCCCCACAGCACCAGGGACCCGGGTTCCATCCTGACCTCAGCGTGGAGTTTGTACGTTCTCCCTGCGATCAGATGTACCATACATAAATATTATCTGTTCAAACACAATAGACAGAGCAAAGGAGAAGATACAGATGCAGAATATAATGTGTAGAAAATAACTGCAGATAGTGCTTTATACAGTTGCTAAACACACAATGTTGGAGTAACTCAGCGGCTCAGGCAGCATCTCTGGAGAAAAGGAATAGGTGATGCTTCGGGTCGGAACCCTTCTTCAGACTGAAGAATAGAGTTCACAGCTTTGCCGTGCCGAGACAGTTCTAGAGGCAAAGCCATTATCCTCAATGGGGTCGAGGTGAATCAGACAGCGCCCTAGCTCATGGAAGAACTGTTCAGAAGCCTGATAACGTAGGGGAAGAAACTGTTCCTGAGTCTGGCAGTGTGTGCTTCCATAAGATCATAAGGGATAGGAGTAGAACTAGACCATTCGGCCCATCAAGTCTATTCCACCATTCAATCATGGCTGATCTATCTCTCCCTCCTAACCCCATTCTCCTGCCTTCTCCCATAACCCCTGACACCTGTACTAATCAAGAATCTATCTATCTCTGCCTTTAAAGCTTCTGTACCTTCTGGCAGATGGGAACCCAAATAGCCCTTGCTTTCCCTCTCGCTCCATCCCTCCTCCTTCTCAGTTCTCCGACCCTTACTGTCTCCGACTACATTTTATCTCTGTTTGCTTTGTCGTTAACTTCCCCCAGCTAACAATGATCTGTTCCTTGATTCTTATTCCCTTTGTCCTGTTTTCATGCCTTACACTACCTTATCTCTGCACCACCCTCTCCCCTGACATCAGCCTGAAGAAGGATCTCCACCCACAACGTCACCCATTCATTCTCTCCAGAGATGCTGCCTGTCCTGCTGTGTTACTCCAGCATTTTGTGTCTATCTTCAGAAGAAGGAATTGGGGAGCAGATTGGCCTGTTTCCGCGCTGTAGCTTTAACTAAACTAAAGTGATCAAGTGAAGGTACAGCACAGTGAAGTGACATTGCTCATCTTCTTCTCTCCTGCTTTGTATTGTCCCATTACTCATTATCTTTAACCCTTCACATTGGACAGTGAAAGTGATATTTTCCTTCTTCACTCAAGGCCTCCGCTCCAATACACACGAACAGGGACCTTAACTACTACTTCCCATTTTCAATCCTTCAACTAATAATGAAGTGAGAATTTTGTTTAAGGTCGAAAACTATTCAATGGAAAATTGCATTTTGTGGAAGTGATTAAACTCACAGCGAGCGTACAACATCTGTTTATTAACACGAGCATGTGAAGTGACTGCATTTCCTGCATAATGTAACCCAATAAAAAGTGCAAAGAAGGAATTGAACACATAAATATGAATAATGGTATTTATCAAGGCAGCTAGCAGTGGTTAGGGTGGTCCACCAGGTGGCACCGTCAGCGATGGCAGCCTCGCCAACGTTCTGTCTGTCTTGTCGCCTTTTTTTGTTATTTTTGGTGTATTTATGTTAATGTTTGTGTTCGTGTTCTTTGCTTTATGTGGAGGGTGGGGGAGGGGGGAGGGGGGAAAACTTTTTTTCAATCTCTTACCTGACCGGAGATGCGATTGTTTTCCAGATCGTATCTCCAGTCGCTCAGCAGCCTAACATCATGGAGCTGGCGGTCTCGCTCGGGACTGACTTTGAGCCCCACCGCGGGGACGTGGACTTACCATCGGAGCCTGCGATCCCTTGCCTGGGATCGACGCTCCAACCACGTCCTGCAGATTTCAACATTGAGGAGCTCGCAGTCTCGGGTCGAGACTGATGTCTAGGAAGCTTCAAAGTCACAGAAATTTGACCAGCCCCGACCCGGGGTCCGATCGCCCGGCGCGGGGCAGCTGAGATCCCCCCGGTGCAGGAACTAGATCGCCCCGATGCGGAGGGCTTGACCGATGGCTGCGGAAGCCAAGATCGCGGCAACAACGGAAGGTTCGAGTGCCCTGACCGCGGGAGGACAAAGAAGGGAAGAGATTTAACTTTCTTTTGCCTTCCATCACAGTGAGGAATGTGGAGGAGTCACTGTTATAATGTATTTTGTGTGTTTTGTTGCTTTTTATTGGTATGACTATGGCAAATCAAATTCCTCGTATGTTGCAAAACATACTTGGCTAATAAAATATTAGTATGATTACGATTATGATAATCAGATGTTAATCAATCATATTTCATAACATCGTTGTATAAAATCATGAGAGGAATAGAACACGTCGATGCACAGTCTCTTGCCCCGAGAAGGGGAATCGAGGGTCAGAAGACATAGGTGAAGAGGAAACGATTTAATAGGAATCTGAGGGGTAACACTTTCACACAAAGGGTAGTGGGTGTATGGAACAAGCTGCCAGAGGAGGTAGTTGAGGCTGGGACTATCCCAATGTTTAAGAAACAGTTAGACAGGTACATGGATAGGACAGGTTTGGAGGGATATGGACCAAGTGCAGGCAGGTGGGACTAGTGTAGCTGGCACATGTTAGCCGGTGTGGGCAAGTTAAACCGCAGGGCCTGTTTCCATGCTGTATCACCCTATGACTCTACATCAACAATCGATTGGTTGAATCAGACTTGCACAGTCAGTCAGGATGAAACTTTCAATTACGACTTTATTGGACCAACTTTCCATTTGATATAATTTGGCTTCAGTATGGTGATCTGCCGAATGAATTGTTTGACAATAAGTGCACAATGTGAGCCTTGTCTGTCCCATTGGTACGAGCAATACACTGGTATTGAATAACCAACTAACTAAAAGTAATGACAGCTAGTTCCACTTGATTGGCTTTCCACCACCTGCTCCCGAGAATCCATCCATCTCATTGCAACATCTGCTGCAAAGAAATTTATCTGCTGCTCCTTAACTAAAATAAATATTCTCACAGTCACAGGGCTCAGCTGAAGCATTGTTCCACCCTATAAATTCCTTGCATTCTCAGGCTCGACAAATGCAAAAATCATTTCCCAGGATGTCGTGTGATAAGAAAACACAGAGATGATCAGAGCGATCGATCGTTTCCCCGGCAGGGAAGATGCATTGATCTTGCGGTTTTTTGTACTGTGACAATTGAACATACAAACTAGTCAATACGAGATCAATATGCAAATATGAGGAATCAATTTTGGAGGGAAACATGATGATAATCATTCTAGAATTGTTTGGGGCCGTCAAAATAAGGACAGTGGAACTTGTGTGAATCAATAATACATCATCCACCAGTGGGTTGGCGTCACTGCCAGTGGGTTTAAGTCACTGCCAGTGGTCCAATGACCCTCTGGCAGTGCACCAACAACTGTGCCAGTGGATCTGTGCCACGGCCTGTATGTTGGTGCATCTGCAAGTGGTTCAATGTCACTGCCAGTGGATTAGCACCACTGCCAGTGGGCCAGTGTCACTCTGCCAGTGGATCAACGTCTCTGCCAGTGGATCAGCATCACTGCCAGTGGATCAGCGTCACTGCCAGTGGATCGGTATCATTTAAGAGCAAAGAGTCAAAACTCTCTCCAGACTATCGGGAGTGTTTAATTGCCACCTGCACTGACAACTGAACATGGAAATTCTTGCCTGCTGAAGCTTAACGGGCAAATAACTTTAATAGTGCATGGATGAACATGTAATAATCAAAAATGAAATACAATTAATAATAGTGATACTAGCTAACCGTGGTGGTGCAAACACCAAAGTCCTCGGTGCATCAAAGACACAGTCCATGTCCATGGAAGATCATAGTGCTGGGATGTGTGTGGTCAAGAGCCTGATTGTTGTGGGGAAGAAGCTGTTTCCAGTCTCCTGTACCTTCTTCCCCATGGTAGGAGCCACATGAATGTGTGGCCAGGGTGGTGTGGGTCTCTGATGACGTTGGCCGCCCTTCAGAGGCAGCACCACATACAGATCCCTTTGATGGTGGTGAGGTCAGTACCAGTCAGCGACAGAGTAGCACGGCGGTAGAGTTGCTGCCTTATAGCTCCAGAAACCCGGGTTCGATCCTGACTACAGGTGCTGTCTGTACGGAGTTTGTACGTTCTCACCGAGACCTGCGTGGGTTTTCTCCGAGGTCTTCGGTTTTCTTCCACGCACCAAAGGCGTACATGTTTGTAGGTTAATTGGCTTGGTGTAAATGTAAATGTAAAATTGTCCCTAGTGTGTATTAATGTGCGGAGATTGCTGGTCGGTGCGGACAGAGTGGGCCCAAAGGGCCTGTTTCCATGCTGTATCTCTAAACTGTGATGGACCAGGCAGTGTCTACCACTCTCTATCGTCACCTTTGGTCCTGGACATTTGAGTTTGTGAACCAGGCTGTGATCAACCTGAAGAAGGGTCTCGAACTGAATGAAGAGTCACTCCAGCATTTGGTGCCTATGCAACCAATAGATATGCTGGGAGACACATGGAACTGCAGATGCTTGTTTGCAAAGAAAGGCACAAAGTGCTGGAGTAACTCACTGTGTCAGGCACCACTGTTTCTTTAGCATCACTCGATTTGTGGTTCAATATCAGTCCACGGAACACAAACCAGCTCCAATTCCCAGAATATTGAGTTCTAATATAATTGAAATGCCATTAAACAAGAATTCCACACCAGTGAGCAGACAGTGTGTCTTCTACGAGAAGTATTTTTGTGTCTTCAAACAACCACACGCTGCTTCAGAATTCCACTCTAACCCTTGCAATGTTTGAGCTTCCTAACATCGCTCCTTAAAACCCAACTCAATAACCACACCTTCATTCATTCTTCCAAACTATTCTCTTTGGCTCTGAGCCCAAATTGCTTTTAATACTTTGGTGTCCACCAATGTACAGTGTTTCTACAGTAAAGATGTAGCCGACAGTCTGCAGAATGGTCCCGACCCTGTATCTATCCATGTTCTCCAGAGATGCTGCCTCTTTCTCCCTCTCCCTCCCCCTCCCACTGCCCACTCCCCCTGCCCCCTCCCCCCTTCCCCCATTCTCCCCCTCTCCCTCCCCTGCCCCTCCCCCCTCTCCCCCCCCCTCCCCCCCCTCCCCCCTCCCCCTCCCCCTTTCCCATAGAACATACAACATTACTCACATTCCATGCATATCCATGTGCCTATCCAAAAGTCTCTTGAACACCACCATCATACCTGCCTCCACCACCACCCCAGTGTGTTCCTGGCACTCAGCACCCTCTGTGTAAAAAACTTGCCCAGACATCTCCTTTAAACGTTGCCCTCTGGTATTTGAATTTTCCATCCTGGGAAAAAGGTTCTGACTGTCTACCCCATCTCTGCCTCTCATCATTTTATACACTTCTATCAGGTCTCCCCACAACCTTCTGCATTCCACAGACAACAATGAAAGTCTGTCCAACCTCTCCCTGTAGCTAATACCTCCTGATGCTGGCATCATTCTAGTGAACCACATCTGCATCCTTTCCAAAGCCTCCACTTCCCTTCCTCTAATGGGGTGACCAGATTGTCACAATACTCCAAATGCACTCAAAACTACAAACTCTAATACTACATCGTGGCTTCCTGACTCAAATATAATCAATTACCCTGAAACTAGAAACAAAAGTTAACCATATGTTTAAGACATCTGATGAAGGGTCTCGACCCAGAACGTCATCTATTCCTTTTCTCCAGAGATGCTGCTTGACCCGCTGAGTTACTCCTGCACTTTGTGTCTATCTTCATGCTTTTAAAAAACTAGTAGTTCTTCTCAGAACGAAAAGCAAGGGTTATTTATTAAAACAAAGCACCGACCTAGTCTTGAAGGCCTCTGAGAAAGAAAAGTTCTTCTTATATGTAGTAGTCGTGACCTCTTGATTTACTGCTTATACTAATTGAGCCCAAGCATTTTCCCAAGCAGGATAATGAGGAAATAATAGTGAGGGCAAATGCCTCGGTCTCCCATTAATCCCTGCCTCTCGTTCGTGCTGTCAATTCTGTAGAGGTTCAGAGTATTGCGGGCAGATACTGCTGACAATGGCTGGGTGACAAGGCAATCACTGGTTAACCTTTACTTACCGCAACAATCAGCGCATGATGAGGATATCAACGTTCAGTCATTATCTGCCAGATTTGCCAAACATCTGCTTGTGTTCAGGGCCTGCCGCCAAGCACACTCCCTCAACTGAAGGACTACAGCTCTATCGGTACACTTCCAGTTGCAATGTTAATCTGACAGCCATCTCCTCTTACCACACTCGAACCCTTGACAGCGTGCGGGGCCTTGCCCTGTTGTCCCGATAAATATACGCTCCGTTTAGTTTAGTTTAGTTTAGAGATACGGCACGGAAACAGGCCCTTCGGCCCACTGAATGCATGCCGACCAGTGACACTACACTGTCCCCGCACACTTACACTATCCTACACACACTGGGGACAATTTTACATGAGGTTGCTTTGGCCCACCAAGTCCACACCCTGTACCTTTACCTAAACCAATTAACTACAAACCTGTACATGTTTGGAATGTGGGAGGAAACAAGAGCACCTGGAAAAAAATCCATCCATTCACAGAGAGAACATACAAATCCATACAGACAGCACCATTAGCCCAGTTTGAACCCGGGGCTCTGGGGCTGTGAGGCAGCACCTCTACCGCTGCTCCACTGTGCCCCCCACAATGATTTAGCGACCGGGATATCCAGCAGGCCTTGGTGGACCAAATGTAAGCTTTCAGTGAAACAGTCGCCTAGTCTATGCTTGGTCACGCCGTTGTACAGAAGCCACATCGAGAGCACCGAATGCGGTAGATGAGGTTAGAGGAGGTGTATATAATATTCATTTGGATTGTCTTTGCTAATGCCAAAAGCTTCAGGACTGGTCTTTTTCTCATAAGGAATAGGAGTAGAATTAGGCCATTCGGCCCATCAAGTCCTCTCCATCATTCAATCATGGCTGATCTATCTCTCCCTCCTAACTCCATTCTCCTGCCTTCTCCCCATAACCTCCAACACCTGCACTAATCAATCTGCACAATCCCCTTCTTGGATCCACGGATGAGCTGAATGACCACTCCTACCCTTGTACTGATACATTTTGTGCCCACAGTCCCCACCGTGGGAAACGTGGCCCCAAGCTGACCATTCAACAACATGCCCACACAACCCAGTGGTGGGAAACCACCAACACCTTCCATGGATAGACGCAAAATGCTGGAGTAACCCGGCGGGATCGGCAGCATCTCTGGAGACCCTTCTTCAGACTGAGAGTCAGGGGAGAAGGAGACATAGAGATATGGAGGAGTATGGTGTGAATACAAGGGATCAAATGGGACGAAGTTCAAGGAGAATGTAGAATGTTAGTTCTGGGGAAGAAGACAACCAGTAACATTTAATCAGGAGGCCAGTCACACCAGTCGGACAACTAGGATGGGGAGGGATGGAGAGAGAGAGAGAGAGAAAGCAAGAGTTACTTGAAGTTAGAGAAGTCAATATTCATGCCAATTACTTTCCACAGCATAGCCAAACACAGGTGCCACATAAGGTTGGGGGAACATAATAAGGCTTGAGTTTAAACAGTAGCCTGACTCACAAGGTATTGTGATTGTTTTCTCTGGGGTCTGAGGGATGTCCTGGTAGAGGGATATAAAATTATGGGAGGCATAGATAGTGTAGACCGTCAAATCCTTGTTCCCAGAGTGGAAATGTCAAAGATTAGGCGACGTTGTTTTTAAGATTTAGTTCAGTTTGTATATACAGCGTGAAAACATGCCCTTCGGCCCACTGAGCCTGCGCCGTTGAATCTTTACCCATTGCGTACCTGCAATCTTGTACGTCTTTAAAATGTGGGAGAAACCGGAGAAACTGGAGAAAACCCACGCGGTCACAGGGAGAAGGTATAAACTTCATACAGAACCATCTGTGGTCAGGATCTAACCTGGGTCTCTGGCGCTGTAGGGCAGCAACTCTACCGCTGTGCCACCGGGCCACCCCATGTGAGAGTGGCACAACTTAACGGGATGAGTGGTATATGGAGTGGTTTTACACAGAGTGGAGGGTGCAGCCTGAGGAGGTGGTGCAGGCAAATACTATGGTGGCCTTTAAGACTTTTAGACACAAGGATGCACAGGGAGAGGCAGATATGGATCATGTCCAGGCAGAGGAGATTAGTTTATTTTTGCTTTATGTATAGCACGGGCATTGTGGGCCGAAGGGCCTCGTCCGGTGCTGTACTGATCTATGTTCTATGTTCAATGTATAACTTTCCAAGACCGAAACCAAACTGAGCGAAGGATTTCAAATGGATGGATAGTAGCATAGCAACAGAGCAAATAGCATCGTAGCAACGTGGCACGGCAACAAGCCATAGCAACAGGGAAGGGGTGGCATAGCAACATGGTGGAGGCAGGACAGAAACAGGGCAGAGGACAAATTGAAAGAGCATGGAGCTGAACAAGTACAAAACAACAAGGCCGCTTTGGCATAGACACAATGCATAGCAATTGGGTATAGCTGCCATGGTAACTAGGTAGTGAGCTCTTTCATGTTACGTGGCATGTTGCTGATGGAAATCAATTAAAAGTTACTTTGCATCAATGCTAGCGAGGAAGTCATAGAGTGATGCGGCGTGGAAACTGGCCCTTTTGCCCAACGTGCCCACTCCTGCCAACATGCCCCAGCTACACTGGACCCACCTGCTTAGCCCACATCCCTCCAAACTTGTCCTATCCATCTTCTTCTTTCGTGTGGCGTGCACAGCCTAAAGTTGTAGGACAACTTGTTCCATTTGATCTTCTGTTTGTGCACGTCGAGTTGATTGCATTAGTCGAAACAGGGTGGATCTTCCACCCCGTCCTATCCATGTTCCAGCCGAACTGTTTCTTAAATATTCAGATAGTCTTAACCTCAACCACCGCCCCTGGCAGCTCGTTCCATCAAACTCTGTGTGAAAAAGTTACCCTTCAGATTCCTATCAAATTCCCCTTCACCTTAAACATATGTCCTCTGGTCCTCGATTCCCCTACTCTGCGCAAGAGACTCCGTGCATCTAACTGTTCTATTTCTCTCAGGTCTGAAGCATTTACAGTTAGAGTATAGAAGTGAGATCGACCAATTGACCAAATGGTGCCAGCACACAACCTGACTCTCAATATCAGTAAAACCAATGAACTGAATATGGACTTTGGAAGAGGAAAGATGAGGACCCACAATCCTGTTTATATTAACGGGACGATGGTCAAAAACTTCAAATTCCTGGGCGTGCATATTTCTGAAGATCTTTCCTGGACCCTGATGCAATTATAAAGAAAGCACATCAACGCCTTTACTTCCTGAGACGATTACGGAGGTTCGGTATGTCAGAGAGGATTCTCTTGAACTTCTACAGGTGTGCAGCATACTGACTGGTTGCATCGTGGCCTGGTACGGCCATGAACGCCCAGGAGCGGAAAAGACTGCAAAACGTAGTGAACACTGCCCGGTCCATCACCGGCTCTGACCTCTCCACCGTCAAAGGGATTTATCGGAGTCGCTGCCTCAAAAAGGCAGCCAGCATCATCAGAGACCCACACCAGCCTGGCCACACACTCATTTCACCACTGCCATCAGGAAGAAGGTACAGGAACCTGAAAACTGTAACGTCAAGAACAGTTTCTTCCCTGCAGCCATCAGGCTATTAAACACTACAACCTCCAAATAAGCTCTGAACTACAGTAGACTATTATTATTATTATTATTATTATTATTATTATTGCACTACTGTTGTTTGTTTATCGAACTATCGTTTGTTTTTCATGTGTGTATGTGTGTATATATATATATATATATATATATATATATATATATATTATATATACACACATACATATGTGTGTGTGTGTGTGTGTGTGTGTGTGTGTGTGTGTGTGTGTGTGTGTGTGTGTGTGTGTGTACCTTTTATTAGAGCGTACTGTGTTTACATATTTTGTAGTGCTGGTGTAAGTAAGAATTTCATTGATCTGTCTGGGACACATGACAAAACACTCTTGACTCTTGACTAAATGGAATTGTCAGAATGATCCTCATGGATTCTTTACAATAGATCACCAAACACTGCACCTAGTGTTAAACTGGGGAGAGGAAGCGATCTATAAGGGAGCATTCTCTGCTCCACTACTGTACGTGATCAGCCTTTGAACCCGGACCTGCCCTGCCCTATGCTAGGCTCCGGAAGGAGATGAGATGATCCCGTATATAACTTGGACAGGAATGCATGAGGCCACTCTGGGATCATGCCCATCGGCATTTCTAAACCAGCCCTGAAACTGAGATTATGTGTTTCTGGCAGGTGTCATGCCTGTAGCTCTGCACGTCTATCTCCGGGTTGGAACGTTCTCAGGTCAGGAGGCTGCAATGGCCATGTCCCGCCACACAGCGTTAACAAAGCACCAGGAGTGGAGGTCACTGCCTGACTTTCCATTGGAAATGTTACATGGGGCTGAGCAATGAGCAGATCAAATGGAACACATCATTCATTTTGTGGACTGAAAATGGGTAACACAACCTCGACAGCTCTTGGGCAAAGGAAGTCTTTTATCAGGATGCATCACAGCATGGTTTGGGAACAGCTCCATCCAAGACCTTGTAGAATTGTGTGTCAAGTCACAAGTCACTTTTATTTCTATAGCACATTTACAAAACAACTCTCGTTGACCAAAATGCTTTACATTGGTGGAGGTACTAACGTTTTACAACAGTGGTTCATAGATTAAGTACATACATAAATACATACATATAGCCCTCCCTCAGAGGACATCAAGTAAGGCTTAAGTCTCGACTTAAAAGAGTCGATGGAGGGGGCAGTTCTGATGGGAAGAGGGATGCTGTTCCACAGCCTAGGAGCTGCAACTGCAAAGGCGCGGTCGCCCCTGAGCTTATGCCTAGACTGCAGGGTGCGCAGCCAAGACCATCACAAAAGCTAACTTTCCTTTCATTTACTCCATTAACAGCTCAAGCTGCCTCGGCAAGGCCAGCAGCATAATCAAGGACCAATCTCACCCCAGTCACTCCCTCTTCTCCCCTCTCCCATTGGGAAAAAGGTACAGAAGTGCACACCTCCACATTCAGGGACAGTTTCCTCCCAGCTGTCATCAGGCAACTGAACCATCTACAACTAGAGTCCTGATCCACCATCTACCTCAATGGAGACCCTCAGACTATCTTTAATCGGACATTATCTTGAACTAAACGTTATTCCCTTTATCCTGCATCTGTACATTGTGGACAGTTTAATTGTAATCGTGTATAGTCTTTCCACTGACTGGATAGCACGCGACAAGAGCTTTACAATGTAACAATAAACTAAACTAAATGGTTTCCAAAGAGTCACGGAGCTTGCTATTCTCAAACACCACACCTACCTGCACAGTTAGGAACCTCCCCTCCACATGGTCGAGTCTGCTCCTCTCACCGGCCACCGCACAACCCACAAAAACCACCCTCAATGCTGAGAAAAGAAGAAGGAATATACGAATGTATCAAATCAATTAATTTAGTTTAATTTAGAGATACAGCGTGGAAACAGGCCCTTCGGCCCACCGAGTCCGCACCAACCAGTGATTCCCCCGTACACTAACACTATCCGACACACACTAGGGACAATTTACAATTTTACTGGAGTGTGGGGGGAACCGGAGCACCCGGAGAAAACCCACGTGGTCAAAGACGACCAGGGGCGCCGGGGAGATGGCAGCCCTGCCGGCAGTCTGTTTGTCTTTTCACTTGTTTTTTTTAACGTTTGTTAAAAGTTTTAATGTTCCTCGGTTTGTTTTATGTGGGGGGAGGGGGGAGGGGATCGGGGGGACCTTTTTTTCAAATTCCTACCTTCCCGGAGATGTGATCAAGTTTCGGATCACGTTCTCCGGGCTCTGCGGACTACCATCGCTGGAGCTGGAAGCCTCCTCGGACTGTCGTGAGCCCCACCACGGGGCGCGGACTTAACATCGGAGCTGATCCCTTGCCTGGGATCGCTCCCACCGTGACCATCGCGGACTTACCATCAAGGGCTCGCCGTCTCGGGAGAGGCTGAGTCGTGAGCTCCAACATCGCAGAAGGTTCGACCAGCCCCGACGCGAGGTTCGATCGCCCAGCGCGGGGAGCTGACATCCCCCCTGATGCGAGAGCTTGATCGCCTCAACGCGGAGGGCCCGAACGCCACCGGCTAAGGGAGTCAAGACCATACCGTCAACGGGGGCTCAAGGCTCACGACCGAAGAAAAACTAAGGAAGAGACTTGAACTTTATTACGCCTTCCATCACAGTGAGGAATGTGTAGGAGTCACTGTGGTGGATGTTTATGCTAAAATACGTTTTTTGAGTGATTTGTTCCTTTTAATTGTATGACTGACCTGGCCAGTGAAATACCTCGTGTGTTGCAAAACATACTGGGCGAATAAAGTGTGATTCTGATTCTGATTCTGATTCAGGTCACAAGGAGAACGTACAAACACCGTATAGACAAGCACCCATAGTTAGGATTGAATCCGGGTCTCTGGGACAACTCTACCGCTGAGCCACCATGTGAGAAGATCTGGAGCACACGGCCAGAGGTGGTGGTAGAGGCACATACTATAGTGCTGTACCGCCAATGTGTGAATTACTGTCACATCGTTAGCACATCATCACACTACAGATGTTAAATCCCAGTCGGTACAAACTGAACATCGCACCTCAAAGTCTTGCAATTCACACTCAACAAACAGAACCAGTTTTAAGCTTGTGTTTGGAATTTGTGGCCCCCTGACAGGATTTTCCCTCATCTTGACCAGTAAAAGACTAATGTTCAAGTCAGCATGCAAAAGTGAAAATCTTACCTCAGAATAAAACCACGTCAACAATCTTGGGGAGGGGAAGCGATCAGACAAAATATGTTGTCGTTTAGGAACTTTATTCGTAAAGGAACACACACAAAACATAGAGCGGTACAGCACAGGAACTGGCCCTTCGGTCCACAATGACTGTGCCAAACGTCATGCCAAGACACACAAATCCCTCTGCCTGCACGTGATCCATATCCCTCCATTCCTGTATGTGCATGTGGTGAACTGAAAGTCTCATACATGGCACAATCGTGTCTGCCTCCACCACCACCCTCACCCGGCATTGCAATCCATGCACCCACCATCCTCTGTAAAAGAAGCTTGCTCCTCTTACTTTAAAGCTGTGCCCTCTAGTCTTTGACTTATCCACCCTGGGAAATAGGTTCTGCCTGTCTACGCTTTCTATGCCTCTCCATAAAAAATCAATGCAAAACAAAAACTGTGCAAAATTTATAATATATCCTTAGTGTGTCTCTACATTTATAGCCACGACTATTGGTACTTCTTTCCATTACTCATAGGACCATTGCCACACATGTGCCCCCCTGGGATGATACCCCTTCCCTTGGGTGAGGGCTTTTCCCACCGACCAGAGTGCCGGGACCACCCTTCACCATATTGAGGACAGGTAGAACCTCAAGATGCAGTGACGCTGGGTGTCCAGGTACTTTGGCTCAACGACCAGCCTGATGCAGCCACGCATGAAGGTGTGGTTGGAGATGGAGATGTAAGGAACTGCAGATGCTGGAATATTTTACAAAAAAGTTGCCTGGACTCGACGATCTGAGCTATGGGGAGAGGTTGGGCAGGCGAGGACTATTCCTTATAGAGTGAGGGGAATAGATAGAGTGGAAGCAGAGAGCCTTAGACCCATACTTAAAAACCAGGGGAATCAAGAACCAGACGATGCAGGTTTAAGGTGAACACGTAAATATTGAACAGAAACCTGAGTGGTAACTTTTTCACTCAGAGTGTGGTGGATATATGGAACAAGCTGTGAGAGGTGGTAGCTGAGGCAGATACTTTAACAATATTCAAAAGGCACTTGGACAGGTACATGGATAGGAAAGCGATAGCAATATCATCCAAATACAGGCAAATGGGACTAACTTAGATGGGGAGTCTTAGTTGGATGGACGAGTTAGGCTGACGTTCCTGCTCCTGTAGAGTCATAGAGTGACACAGTGTGGAAACAGGCCCTTCGGCCCAACTTGCCCAGTCCCAGCTACACTAGTCCAACCTACCCGCGTTTAGTCCATTTCTCTCTGAACCTGTCCTGTCCATGTACTTGTCTAACCAGTTCTTAAATGTTGGGATAGTCCCAGCTTCAACTACCTCCTCTGGCAGCTTGTATCATACACCCACCACCCGTATTAACCATCTGTAATACATGACCTATGAGCAAAACACAAAGTAGAGGAGTGACTCAACAGATCAGGCAGTGCCTGTGGAGCAGATTTTCATGTTCATGTTCATAAGAGATAGGAGCAGAATTAGGCCATTCAGCCCATCAGGTCTACTCCGCCATTCAATCATGGGTGATCTATCCTTCCCTCTTAACCCCATTTTAAGCTGTTTCCCCATTCAGCATGGACCTTCCGCAGCGGTAGATTAACCACTCATCAGGTAGTTGCTTGCTGACGAAGGACCTTTGAGGTCTGCCCTCCTTCATCTCACTCTGGGAGATGGGAGTCAATGATCAACGACTCCTCCCTGACAGGTATGTATCTGTCCCGTGACCCTCAGTAGTATCAGGCCGCAGAGTAGAGAGCCCAGGCAGCTCACCTGTGGGAGGTAGGTGCTCCATCTCATATGTCCAGACCTTTAGGCTATGGTTCAATGGTTCTTTCAATGCCACATGTAACAGTGAAATCCATGTTTATATAGTCCCACGAAACATAAACAGTTAGATACATCTTAGATAAGCATCTCATGTACAGTACAAGTATATAAGAAGGAACTGCAGATGCTGGTTTAAACCAAAGATAGACACAAGAAGCTGGAGTAACTCAGCAGGACAGGCAGTATCTCTGGAGAGAAGGAATGGGTGACGTTTCGGGCCGAGACCCTTCTTCATACTGGTTATCTTTAGTTCATGTTCATAAATTATAGGAGCAGAATTAGGCCAAGTGGCCCATCTAATCTATGCTACCATCCATTCATGGCTGATCTATCTTTCCCCCATTCTCCTGCCTTCTCCCCATTGGTTCTGACACCCTTAGTAATGAAGAATGTGTCAAACTCTGCATTAAAAATATCCACTGACGGACTCCACAGCCCTCTGTGGCAATGAATTGCATATGCTGAGTATGCATCACATTGCACCTGTAGACTGTGGATGGCTCGACTGTAATCATGTATTGTCTTTCTGCTGACTGGTTAGCACGCAACAAAAGCTTTTCACTGTACCTCGCGACAATAACCTAAACACAAACTCAAACTCACTGGATTTGGCGCCATTTTCAAGTCCCAGTTATTATAAATGTCGGGAGGTGTAGGTCATAAGGTCATAAGTGAATTAGGCCATTCGGCCCATCAAGTCTACTCCGCCATTCAATCATGGCTGATCTATCTCTCTCCCCTAACCCCGTTCTCCTGCCGTCCCTCCACAACACCTGGCGCCCGTACTAATCACTGCGCACCTGTGGTCGAACTATTTAAAGACAAGTATGCAGAGACTAAAGGTGGCATATAACGATGCCATGAGAACACTGCTAAGGCAACCAAGATGGTGTAGTGCCAGTAATATGTTTGTGGCTGCAGGAGTCAGTACTCTAGAAGCTATCCTAAGACACCACAAGTATAAATTCATTTGCAGGATAAATGACTCTAAAAATGTGCTTATTGTGGCCTTGACAAACATAAGGGTTAGCACTACACGCTACGAATGCCAGTTGTGGAGACACTGGTATCGTTGTCACGTTGTATGACATTGATCATTTTTTTACTCTGGATTTTTAACTTAAGTATTGTGGGGGTTTTTTTAATATATAAATTATGATGTTTTTATGTGATTTACCATGATTTTATATATAATTATGATATTTGAGATGCAATGCATTTTTAATGTAATGTTGCCCCTTGTCTGGACCTTGAGTCCGTAATAAAGTTATTATTATTATTATTATTATTATTATTATTATTATTATTATTATTATTATCAAGATCTTGTACAGGTTATTGAGTATAGTCCAGTGGAGTGTGCTCTGAGTATATGAAAGGGAATTGCTGAACGAGCGGGCAGTGAAATCATTGTTCACTCTGTGGAATAAATAGAAATGAAAGGAGCACTACATTGTGCATCAACGCACTAATGGAATCAAGAACGTCTGATGCACACAGCAAAACAGTGACTACTATGATCCAGGACTGCCGTTTCATTCTCATAGACAGCTGTTATTTTGTTCCCTGTTCAAAATCATTTGACTCTGAAGACTGCACTATTCCAGTTCCATTGCTCCATACGATTAGTGCTGCATTGGAATCCATGTCACTGAGTGTGTTTATTTGCTTGCTCTGGTTATCAGTGTTTATTTATTCACAACAAGCCTCACACAAAGTGGCTCAAAGCGACGATCAAAAGGAAGGAAAATGGACGACATCATTTCTGCGTAGTTTCTGTGATTCGCCGTTATCGGTGAGCAGACCCCCCGAGACCACTCTGCCCCAAACTCCAGTGGGGCTGCACGGTGGCGCAGCAGTAGAGTTGCTGCCTCACAGCACCCGAGACCCAAGTTCGATCCTGGCTACAGGTGCTGTCTGTACGGAGTTTGTACGTTCTCCCCGTGACCGCGTGGGTTTTCTCCGAAATCTTCGGCTTCTTCCCACACTCCAAAGACGTACAATTCATTGGATTGGTATATATGTAAAATTGTTCCTAGTGTGTGTAGGATAGTGTTGGTGTGCGGGGATCACTGGTCGGTGCGGACTCAGTGGGCCGAAGGGCCTGTTTCCACCCTGTAGCTCTAAACTAAACTAAACTAAGCTGTCTGCAGGCCCGAGTTGACACAAGAACAGTCCGTGATGTCAGGTGTAGAGACATTCCTCAGCACGATGACAACACATGAACAAATGATCAGGTTTAGTTTAGTTTAGAGATACAGCGCGGAAACAGGCCCTTCGGCCCACTGAGTCCACGCCGACCAGTGATCCCCGCACACTTACACAATCCTACACACACAGGAAGGACAATTTTACAATTATACCAAGCCAAATTAACCTACAAACGTGTATGTGGGAGGAAACAGGAGATCCTGGAGAAAACCCACGCAGGTCACGGGGAGAACGTACAAAGTCCATACAGACAGGTCAGGATAGAACCCGGGTCTCTGGCGCTGTGAGGCAGCAACCCTACCGCTGCGCCACCGCGCCGCCCATGTATCTGGGAATTCACAATAAAGTTCCCAGAGGCCAAATGATGTCGATCAATTATTGGGGACTCTGGGCTTTGCCTAGAGTGAAAACCACACAGTGGCACAGCTGGTAGAGCTGCTGCCCCACATCGTCAGCGACCCCGGTTCAATCCTGACCCGCTGCTGTCTGTGTATAGTTCACGTATTCTCCATGTGTCCACGTGAGGTTTCCTCCAGATCCTCCAGTTTGTTCCCACATCCCAATGGCACGTGGCTGTGGGTTAATTGGCCTCTGTCGATTGCCCCTAGTGTGAAGGGAGTGGATAAGAAAGGGGGATACCATAGTGTGAACGGGTGATCGCTGGTCAGTGTGGATGTGATCGGCCAAAGAGTCTTTTTACATGCTCTATCACTAAACTAAAAAACACGAATGTCCTTCTAATTATCAGGAACTATCATGCATGCCTTTAACCGTGGCATTTTAAACGGCTTAAAATGGGGTTAAGAGGGAAAGATAGATGAGCCATGATTGAATGGAATCTTAATGATCGTGCATGCCCTGCCTGTCTCAACCAGGTGTTGAAGAGATGAGAGACAGATTTCAATCTACATGCTTTGCAAACTCAATGGATTTTACTATAATCTCAGATTTCTGCCATTTAGTTTAGTTTATAGATACAGCACGGAAACAGGCCCTTCGGCCCGCGAAGTCCGCGCCGACCGGCGATCCCCACACACTAAAGGGCCTGTCCCACTTATACCCGATTTTTTCCACGACTTGCTGGCACCCGTCATAGTCGCAACAGGTTGCGGGGTGATGCCTGTATGGTCGTGAGTAGTCGCCCCAAAGAGTCGTGCCTTTTTTCTGGTCGTCGCTGGATTTTCAACATTCTGAAGATTTTCGGCGACCTGCTGCGAATGACGGGCGCCCACATGTCACCGAAAATATTTGCTTAAGTGGGACAGGCCCTTAACACAATCCTACACTCACTAGGGACAATTTACAATTTTTCCAAGCCAGTTAGCCTACAAACCTGTATGTGTTTGTAGTGCGCGAGGAAACCAGAGGACCAGAATTTCCATGCTGTGTCTCTGCAGTAAACTATTCTAATTGACTCTACAACAGGGCACCACAGTCAGACAATGTTCGGATCCTCTACATCCAAGACGCTCCCTCACTGCTTGGCCCAACCCCCTTCCCCTCTCCCCCCAAACAAACCCCACTCACCCAAACAAGGCCTCCACACAAGGTCACTCTCTGGACGGCTGCCACCGCGTGGTGACTAACCTGACCATGGGGCACACCCTTAGCATCGACCAAGCCTGGTGGCACAACAGAGCTCCCGGCGAGAGCTGCCAAACCTTGCGGAGCTGACAGGACCGGGCTCGGCGAGAGTGGAGGTACGTCGATGAGAGTGGAGGGGAGAGGGATGTCGGTGAGTCGTCGCCACATGAGCCGCATGTGGCAAAGCCCCCCCCCCCCATGTCCCCTTTCGTTGTTCTCGATGGCAGCAGTAGATCCTGATCAGCGGTTTGATCCTGACCACGGGTGCTGTCTGCACGGAGTTTGTACGGTCTCCCCGTGACCTCCTGGGCTTTCTCCGGGCGCTCCGGTTTCCTCCCACACTCCAAAACCGTATAGGCTTGTAGGTTAATTTGCTTTGGTTAAATTGTTAATTGTTCCCAGCGTGTAGGGTAGTGTTAATGTGCGGGGATCGCTGGTCGGCGCGGACTCAGTGGGCCGTAGGGCCTGTTTCTGCATTGTATCTCCAAACTAAACAAATGTAAACTAAACAGTCCTATCTCCTGGGCAGACAAAAGTGCTGGAGAAACTCAGCGGGTGCAGCAGCATCTATGGAGCGAAGGAATAGGCAATGTTTCGGGCCGAAACCCTTCTTCAGACTTCGTAGATGCTGCCTCACCCGCTGAGTTTCTCCAGCATTATTTTCTACCTTTGATTTTCCAGCATCCACAGTTCCTTCTTAAACAGTCCTATCTCCTGCCTACCTCCTACCCCCACCCCCCTCCCCCCTTTCCAGGCCTCCCTTCATTCTCAGCGGCCCCGCTTGCTCTCCGACGGCCCTCTTTGCTCCCAGCAGTTGATCGCGGTGGGCGAGCCGGGCCTAGCGGGTCTACTGGAGTCCTTGGGCTCGCTCGCGGGACAACAGCCTCACCTTGAACTTAGGCCCTCCTATATTTCCATTCTGAAATGAAGAATCTCGACCCAAGACGTTGGCCGTCCATTTCCCACCACAGGTGCTGCCTGGCCCACTGAGGCTCCCCAGCACTTTGTGTTCAGCTTAATTTCCCCGAGTCAAACTTCCCTTCAAGAAAGAAAATCATTAGCATCGCTGCTCCAGCTGATGTTTCTGATTCAATTTCCCCCAAGTCCTGAACTTAAAACTGGGTAAGGTTGATTTGAGCTGTAATGAATGACACCAAATGGTAATGTGCAGTCAATGAATTAAATTAGGTTACTTCTGCACAAATTAATTGGCGGACATGATTTGATTAACAATGGTATTGAACTCTGTCCAAGTCACTGCAATGATGGAGGTGTAATTGGCTGGCTCTCCACTCAAAGTTCGTTCCAATCAACTAATCAATCTATTCCTAAGCATCCCGAAGAGTAAATATGAAATACTTTTGCTTATTGATTGACCATGTTTATGAAGCATAATTAATCATTGGTTACACTGTCGTTCTACTATTGGCTCAGCATTGTAGGTTGTAAATACGACATAGTTCTCCTAATTTAGCTCCACAAATTAATCCTTCAAAGGCTCTTTGACAAATAATTCAATGCCCTATTAAATGAATTTCACTTGCGGAAGGAAATGAGTAAGAACTGCCTGCCCCCTCAGCTCTGCACAATTTCATAAGCACCCATACAATCTCCACTGTTACGGACAATTCTTGGCTCATTTAATTTCACGGTGGAAACAAATAACCAAATAAAATTGAAAAATGTCATCAGTTCCCAAAGGCAAGACTCAAACATCAGAAATTGCAAAGATTATGATAAATATGTCCTAATGTTATGCTCAACATCACTGGAATGAAGATAATATGCGATTGATTGAGACACAAATATTGCAGGCAGAGATTCATCTGGGATAGACATAAAATGTCATCTGTGTTGATTATTTACTCATTAATAAATGCCGAAAGTTAGAAATAAAGCTCGAAAAATGTGGTCAAATGTGTGGTGAGAGAGAGAGAGAGAGAGAGAGAGAGAGAGAGAGAGAGAGAGAGAGAGAGAGTAAGAGTTTCAGAGAGAGAGAGAGAGAGAGAGAGAGAGAGAGAGAGAGAGAGAGAGAGAGAGAGAGAGAGAGAGAGTAACTGTTTCAGGCAATGACCTTCCAACAGAAGAGGGTAGATAAAATTGCTGGAGAAACTCAGCATGTGAGGCAGCATCTATGGACGGTCTCTGGCTCATCAGAAGAGTGTATTTACGTTAATAGCGAGCTTTCTCTTTGGTAAAGCACAAAGTGCTAGAGTATCTCAGCGGGTTCGGCAGCAACTGTGGAGGGAATAAGCAGCAACGTTTGGGGTTGGGGTCCTTCTCGTTGGGTGGAAAGTATTGCTTGTTGACTGGGCTCACTGCTGAATGATAGACACAACATGCTGGAGGAACTCACAGCGGGTCAGGCAGCATCTCCGGAGAAAAAGAATGGGTGACGTTTTGGGTCGGGACCCTTGTTCACTATCCATTCCCTCCATAGATGCTCATGACCCGCTAAGTTACTCCAGCACTTTGTGGCTTTTGCTCAAGAGCCAGCATGTGCAGTCTATGGTCATTTTCAATCTTGCCTCTTGGGTCTCCGGCTTCTACTGACATCGAATGACCATTTGTAAAGTTAGAGCTGAGTTTAGTTACTTTGCAGTTGCTGTTCAATGCTGTGTGGATTGGTGCATGGCAGGATTACAGATTACATTTGAATTGAAGATACAACATAGTAACAACCCCTTTGGCCCACTGAGTCCACATCACCCATTCACACTCTCTGCTCATGGGGGGCAATTTGCAAGGGCCAATTAACCTACAAACCTGCAAGTCTCTAGGACGTGTGAGGCAACCGGAGCACCTGGAGAAAACCAGCCCAATATGCCAGCTTGGTCAGGACAACATTTACGTTTGTGGTTGTAACGTGACAAAATGTGGAAAAGTTAAAGGGGTATGAATACTTTTGCAAGCCACTGTAGTTTAGGTTAGTTTAGTTTAGTTTAGTTCAGATATACAGTGCGGAAAAAGGCCCTTTGGCCCACCAAGTCCTCGCCGGCCAGTAATCCTTGTACACTAGCACTTTCCTACATTGGGGACAATTTACAATTATACCGAAGCCAATTAACCGACAAACCTGTACATCTTTGGAGAGTGGGAGGAAATCGGAGAACCTGGGGAAAAAGATTGAGGTCACGGGGAGATCAAACAGGATTAATATAGCACCTGTAGTGAGGATTAATATAGCACCCCTAGTCAGGATTGAACCCGGGTCTCTTGCGCTGTGAGGCAGTAACTCTACCGCTGCGCCACCATGTTGCCCATTAATTGTCAATACAGGAGCCATATCTTGCTAGTCCAGACACACAACTCCTAAGCAATGCCCAAGGGCCGCTCCCAATACCTGCACAGGATGCAGACAGCTTAAGTCCAGGAAATGATGACCCACTATACTGCTGAGGGCTCCTGCAAACCCAGAGCCCTATCACTCAATCCATCACTAAATACCAGAATTCTGGATTTCACAATAAATCTCCTGAACTGACGTCAGTCTCAGCAGCCAACCCATACTTGTAGTTTTCCAGCATCAGTCATATGGTCATACAACGTGGAAACAGGCCCTTCGGCACAACGTGCTCACACTGGCCAACATGTCCCAGCTACACTAGTCCCAACTGCCCACGTTTGGTCCATGTCCAACCAAACCTGTCCTATCCATGTACTTGTCCACTGTTTCTTAAATGTTGGGATAGTCCCGGCCTCAACTACAATAGACAATAGACCATAGGTGCAGGAGTAGGCCACTCGGCCCTTCGAGCCAGCACCGCCATTCAATGTGATCATGGCTGATCATCCCCAATCAGTACCCCGTTCCTGCCTTCTCCCCATATCCCCTGACTCCGTTATCTTTAAGGGCCATAACTAGCTCTCTCTTGAAATTATCCAGAGACCTCTTGAAAGTATCCAGAGAACGACCTCCCCTGGCAGCTTGTTCCATACACCCGCCACCCTTTGGGTGAAAATGTTACCCCTCAGATTCCTAATAAATCTTTTCCTCCTCACCTTAAACCAATGTCCTCTGGTCCTCGATTCATCTGCTCTGGGCAAGAGACTAGAGTGTCTGTGCATCTACCCGATCTATTCCTCTCATGTTTTTACACATGATATGTGGAGTTTAATGGGTAATTGGAGCACATATTGTACATTGGAAATACACAAGGCAGCAGTATGACTCGGTAGCTCCCAATCCCTGCAATCCCTCTGTCCCAAAGTACCAACATATATACTCAGATGAATAGGCTCCTATGGCAGGCTCTGCCATTCATTATGATAATGATTGATCTATTTTAACTTCAACCTAGCATTCCTGTCTCCCTGGGATAAACTTTCATCCTCACAACTCATTAACAACCTCTGACTTGAAATATATTCCAAGACCCTCCTTCCAGCCTCTTTTGAGAGAAGTTTCAAAGACCAACAACCCTCTAAGAGGAAAAGAATTATCCCATCTCTGGTATTAATTTTAACCCTTGGCTCTAGATTCTCCTCAAATAAAATGGTTTGTAGGTTAATTGGCCTTTTGTAAATTGCCTCTCAGTTGTAGGGATTGGATGCAAATGTGGGATAATGCAGAGCGACACAGTGGCGCTGCAGGTAGTGCTGCTGTCTCATAGTGCCGGAGACCCAGGATCGATCCTGAGCTCGGGTGCTGACTGTACGGAGTTTGCAAGTTCACCCTGTGACAGCGTGAGTTTCCTCCAGGTGCTCCAGTTTCCTTCCACATCCCAGAAAATGGGTTTGTAATTTAATATGCTTCTGTAATTTACCCCTAGTGCAAAAGGGTGATTGATAGTCAATAGACAATAGACAATAGGTGCAGGTGTAGGCCATTCGGCCCTTCGAGCCAGCACCGCTCAGGACCCAATGGGCGGAAGGGCATGTTTCGATGCTGTATCTCTAAACAAAACAAAACTAAGCCAGGTTGAACAGGTGATCGATGGTCGACATGGATTTGGTGGGCTGAAGGGCCTGTTTCCATGCTGTTTCAATCAATTAAAATCCCTCTTCCCATCCACCTCCTGAAGACCCTTAAGTCCCCTCCCACTGTACCAAACTCTGGCAAATACAAGCATGTTATTCATCCTTCACACATAAGGCAATCCACCCGCTCCAAGCATCATTGTTATAAAACATCTTTGAACCGCTATCAATGTATAAAAATTCTTCCTGAAATAAGGAGAAGCAATATTGTACACAGTACTTCAGATCGAGTCTAACCAATGCCCTTTATAAATGAAACATAACCACCTTACTTCAGTATTCAATTCCCCTACAATAAATATATCATGTTTCATAACAGAATGTTATTATTCATTGTAGGGGAATAAATAGTAGCGTGATTGTAAATCTTACACCAGGACCTCAGATCCGAATGCATCTCGGATCTCAGCTCCTTCTGGCCAACCTCACTTCATCTTTCCTGTCAAAATGAAACGTTTCAAGTGTTCCCATTCTGTATTCCATAGGTTACATTTTTGCCCACTTCAGCCTCTCTGCATCCCAATGTAGCGGCCCTTCCAGTTGCCGTCTGCCCTCTCTGTGACTTACTTTCCTGACCCGATGTTTATGCCGTTCGGCGTTCATATACTTCCATCCAGGCCATTTATATTCAATAGTTAGATATCGACAGAGCCCTGTGGCACGGCACTCCTCACATCTGACGGTCAGCAAGCCCTTTCTGCCAACTAGTAATGCTGCCCAAATACCAGAGTCCGCGACCACTGATTCAGAAATACTCAGTGCATCTCACCTGCCCCCTCCTGCTTTCCTGAGCATTCAGAGTTTGCAATTACAAATGCATGTAAAATAATGATTTATGATCTTCATAACCTGGAAAAGCAGAGTCAAAAGTGATTGCCATTGATTTGGCCAATTATGAAGGAGACACATATGACTAACAGCAGAAATACTAAATTATACATCCAGGCAGCGGAGCCAATAGCTGGGTAAAATACAGAGCAGGCTGTAACTATGTGGTTGTCATTGTTGATATCCATTCCGTTCACAGTTGTTAAGTCTTCTCACGTAACAATGCATGCAGGGAAACTATATTAATAGAAACAGGAGGAAAACCAGCAAATACTGGCAATCTGAAATGAAAACACAGAGTGTACTATGGATCCATCTGCAAGTCCAATGAGTATCAATCATATGCTGGTATTAGTAAGGGTTGCGATCTCAGTGTTGGATGAAAATCAGGACTGGTTTTAAGAGATATCAGAGAATCCCTCTGCCAACTAAATGCCAGGACTGCTGAGCGAAATATGAGTTCACTATCAAAGGCAGAAGCTTTGCTGTATGCATTCAGGAAGAACAGGGAGAAAGTCACTCATTCACTTCTAAAATACAATCCCCTCATAACTAAAAATGGTTTGAAAATAATTTCTCAGACAGCACATTAAATAGTCAACAATTGATTGACTGAACCACTCAAAGTATAGAGCAGTATTATATTTAATATTCACTACGATCAATTGCATTGGTGTTTTTTTTTAATAGCCCACGTCAGCAGCAAAACAAATTGGCCATTGATTAAATACTTCAAACTTACACATAGAAACATAGAAAATAGGTGCAGGAGTAGGCCATTCCGCCCTTCGAGCCAGCACCGCCATTCAAAATGATCATGGCTGATCATCCAAATTCAGTACCCCGTTCCTGCTTTTTCCCCATATCCCTTGATCCCGTTAGCCCTAAGAGCTAATCTAACTCCCTCTTAAAAACATCCAGTGAATTTTCCTCCACTGCCTTCTGTGGCAGGGAATGCCACACATAGAGTCAAGCTGCAATTGTAGTTTAGTTTAGAGATACAGCGCGGAAACAGGCTCTTCGGCCAACCGGGACCACGCCAACCAGCGATCCCCGCACATTCACACTATCCTACACACTTGGGACAATTTTTTACATTTATCAAGCCAATTGACCTACAAACCTGTACGTCTTTGGAGTGTGGGAGGAAACCGAAGATCACGCAGGTCACGGGTAGAACATACAAACTCCGTACAGACAGCGCCCGTAGTCGGGATCGAACCCGGGTCTCCGGCGCTGCATTCGCTGTGAGGCAGCAACTCTACCGCTGCGCCACCGTGACTGCCCTCTCCAAATCTCCAAATAGAAATAAAAGCAAAATATAATTTTCAAGAATGGTATTAGGGCAGCATGGTAGTGCAGCTGGTAGAGCTGCTTTCTTACAGTGCCAGAGACCCCAATTCAATCTTGACCCCGGGTGCTGTCTGTGTGGAGTTTGCACTCTTTCCCTGTGACCTCGTGGGTTTCGTGCTAGTGTTCCTGTTTCTTCCCACATCCCAAAGGCGTGCAGGCGTCTGGGTTAATTAGCCTCTGTAAATTGCCTCTAGTTTGAGTTTAGTTTATTGTCATGTGCACAGTGAAGAGCTTTTATTGCATACTAACCAGTCAGCGGTGAGAAGGAATAGGTGATGTTTCGAACTTACCCTTCTTCAAACTTGTTACTTGTGACGTACAACTAGGAAAATTGACTAGGAGCAATCTTGGAGCACAGGAAGTTGAGGGCTGATCTTATTGAGGTGTATAAAACCATGAGAGGAATATTTGGGGTAGATGCACAGAATCTTTTGCCCAGAGTAGGTGAATCGTGGACTAGACATAGATTTAAGGTGAAACGGAAAAGATTTAATAGGAATCTGAGGGGTAATACCCCTGTCCCACGATACGAGTTCATTCCAAGAGCTCTCCCTAGTTTAAAAAACATCAAACTCATGGTAAGCACGGAGAATGAACGTAGCGGGTACGTCGGAGCTTGGGGACGTCTCTTAGCGCTAACGGCAGGTACTCGGAAAGACTCGCTAACGGCAGGTAAGCACGGGAAGACTCGTGAAGATTTTTCAACATGATGAAAAATGTCCACGAGAGCCCCGAGTACCGACGAGTGGCCATTACCGTAAATCTCCGAGTTCGAATCAGGGCAAACTCGGGAGAACTCTTGGAATGAACTCGTACCGTGGGACAGGTCTTTAAGGTTTTCACACAAAGGGTGGTGGGTGTATGGAGCAAGCTACCAGAGGAGATAGTCGAGGCAGGGACTATCCCAAAGTTTAAGAAACCAAATAACCATATAACCATATAACAATTAAAGCACGGAAACAGGCCATCTCGGCCCTTCTAGTCCGTGCCGAACACTTACTCTGACCTAGTCCCATCTACCTGCACTCAGACCATAACCCTCCATTCCTTTCCCATCCATATACCTAACCAATTTTTAAATGATAAAATCGAACCTGCCTCCACCACTTCCACTGGAAGCTCATTCCACACAGCTACCACTCTCTGAGTAAAGAAGTTCCCCCTCATGGTACCTCTAAACTTTTGTCCCTAAATTCTCAAATGAAAACAAGTGGACAGGTACATGGATAGGACAAGTTCAGAGGAATATGGGCCAAACGCACAGGTGGTAAAGTGTAGTGGGGACATGTTGGCCGGTGTGGGCAAGTTGAGCTCAAGGCCCTGCTTCCACACTGTATCACTCTATGACTCTAGTGTGAACGGGTGATCGATGGTCAGCATGGGCAGTGGGCCGAAGGGCCTGTTTCCATGCTGTGTCTCTAAGCATTTCCATCTCTAATAAGACTGGCAGCAGAAGCTACTCCCTTGCACAATCCATGGATCTGGGCCATTAATCCATGAGAGTGGGGATTCACATGAAGATGTCCGCTGAAAAGTGTCACATTACACCTCACACCTCAAGAGGGAAGGAGTCTAGAGAATGTTCCTTTGTCATGTACACCGGATATGAACTGGAACAATGAAGCCTTTACTGCCTGCAGATTCACAAACACATTAGAACCATTCACTGCTGCCTTGGGTGCCATTAAGAGTATTGAAATGCCAACTCTACTGTTGAGATTTCCCATTCATTAGGAAAATCATGATCCGGGTTCAATGGTTACAAGCTCAGCGATATGAGAGGGTAAGGCATCCTGACCTACACTGAACAAACTTCCAGCTTCAGTAGTAATATCCAGGGGCAGCACTGTGGCACAGCGGTAGAGTTGCTGCCTTAATATGTTATTTCAAAATACAATAAATAAATAACTGTGATACCAGGTAACTGTAGTGGTGCCAACTTCGAAGTCTATACTGCACACAAGGCAACAACCCATAGAAGGGCGGCACGGTGGTGTAGCAGTAGAAACGTTGCCTCACAGCACCAAGACCCAGGTTGGATCCTGACTACGGGAGCTGTCTGTACATTGTTTTACGTTCTCTCCATGAACTGCGTGGGTTTTCTCCGGGATCTCTGGTTTCCTCCCACACGCCACTAACGAACGGGTTTGTAGGCAAATTGGCTTGGTACAATTGTAAATTGTCCCGAGTGTGTGTAGGATAGCGTTAGTGTGCGGGGGTCGCTGGTCGGCGCGGACTTGAAAGGATGAAGGGCCTGTTTCTGCACTGTATCTCCAAACTAAACTAAACTAAACTAAATGTTCTGGTAGACCATTGTGAAAGAACTGGGTTGGCTCCCAGACTAAAATCATTCCAAGAGCTCACCCGAGTTTTAAAAAAATCAAACTCGTGGTAAGCACGGAGAATGAACGTAGCGGGTACGTCGGAGCTCGGGGACTTCTCTTAGCGGCTCGTAACGCTAACGGCAGGTACTCAGGAAGACTCGCTAATGGCAGGTAAGCACGGGAAGACTCGTGAAGATTTTTCAACGTTGAAAAATGTCCACGAGAGCCCCGAGTACCGACGAACAGCCATTACTGTAAACCTCTGAGTTCGAATCAGGGCAAATGCGGGAGAACTCTTGAAATGAACTCGTACCGTGGGACAGGGCTTTTACGAAATCATCAGCAAGTGAGGTCTTGCTCAATGAAACCACTCCAAGAATGGGGCAATTAGAGTTCCATTGGGAGGCAGAAGGAAAATCTTCACACTGAAGTTATTGTTTCCCAAAGGGACACAAAACAGGATTTGTGCCACATGCATGTGTTTATTTTTCTAATTTGCTAATTAAAAGCTGAACAATATCTCCTCCTTAGTTAATATTTACAACGAGGATTAGAGCCGCGTCTGATTGCAAAGAAATGGTTTTATTGCTGGATAAACAGCAAGCCTGCATTGTGCAATGCACTGAATAGCCAATACATTGTTAGCAAAAGTCATTGACAGTCCTGCACTCGTGCAGAACTCGTCAATCCCACCAAGTGACTGCACCACCAATTTCCACCCTGCCCTTGGACCATCTCTAACACCTCACTCCTCCAGAGCTTTACTTTAGACTTTAGAGATACAGCTTCGGCCCATCGAGTCCGCGACGACCAGCGATCACACCCGTCCACTAGCGCTATCCTACGCGCTCGGTACGATTTACAATTTTTACTTTGCCAATTAACTTACAATCCCGCAGGTTTTTGGAGTGTGGGAGGAAACCGGAGCACCCGGAGAAAACCCACGTGGTCACAGGGATATTGTGCAAACTCCGTATAGACAGCACCCGTGGTCAGGATCGAAACCGGCTCTCAGGCGCCGTAAGGCTGCAACTGTACTGCTGCGCCACCGTGCCGTCCATGTCTGCGGGCAGTCCTTCCACAGATATTTATTACAAGCCCACCGACTCCCACAACTACCTTGGCTGCACCTCCTCCCACCCTGCCTCTTGCAAGGACGACATCCCTTACTTTCAATTTCTGCATCTGTGTCAAGAAGAGGCCCTCCATTCTTAGACATATGAAACACCCATCTAGTTCAAATAACCTGATGGGAACCCCCTTCCCTGCCCACCGTTGTATTAGTGGTTCCTGGATTATTCTAGATGTTGGGGCCAGCAATCAAATTCATTCCCACCTGCAGAATAGTAAGATTAAACGAGAACTTACCAGTTCGAAGTTTGATCCTTATTTTATGAGGAATGACGTTGAGGGATTACGTGAAGAAGCCCCGCCAGGCGCATGCGCATCATACTTCAAAGCAGCAGCGTGAAAACACAGAAAACAAATAGCCGAAGTAACATAGTAAGGCTCGTAGAAGACTAGAACTACCAGATGATCTCTTAGATTATGAGGTGGGAGCGGAGGGCATGTAATCCCTCAACGTCACTCCTCATAAAATAAGGACCAAACTTCGAACTGGTAAGTTCTCATTTAATCTTACTATTTTACTTCAGAGTCACGTGAGCGACTACGTGAAGATTTCAAAGCTCTGTATTTTCATGCACACCATACGACAATCTGCTTCGGTTGACACAGTAGGGAATAAATAATATATTGAACATTGCTTCGAATTATTCAATAACTATTATTAATAATAACAAACCCAGGAATAACCCCTCTGTCTCAGGGGAAATTACAAACAATGATAGAAAACAAAGCAAATGAATTAAATGGAAACCAAAACAGCATGCCCAACCCGTGGCACGGTCTGTACAGGTTTGTCAGAAAATTGAGAAAATGTTGCTTCTCGGGACCATCCTGCGGCCTCGAGGATTTGGTCTAGCGGCACGTCCTGAGCCTTCGCCGCGGAGGTTGATGCCGCCCTTGTGGAATGAGAGGTAAAGACATGATTGTCGACTCCAGCATAATTGAGAACCTGTTTCAACCATCTAGAAATAGTTTGTGCTGACACTCTTTTATATGGCTTTTTGTGACTAATGAGCAGTCCCGTCTCAGAACCTCTGAGACTCCTTGTTACCTTAATATATTAGCTTAAGTGTTTAACTACATATAACATTTGGTCAACAGGATATGCTTTAAACATCACCTTGGGTCCTGCCATACCTGGCCTGCTTTGTTTGATTAAATCATAAACATAGAAGGTAATGTCGTTTACAGACAAATGCATACAAGGTATTCGTAACAATTGTAAAGTTTGTACACGTTGTGCTGAACCAGCGCTATTAGCATAACCACAGCAACAGTTAATCTCTGCATAGATAATGAAGTAACTGGAGCCCAATGCTGAAGCAGTGTGAGAACAAGACTGATATCCCAGATTTCTGTATATAGAGGTTTCGGAGGGTTTTTATTAAAAATTCCTCATAAATCGGGATACTAACGGATGAGATCCGATAGGATGGTGTTCTGAAGACTGCCCTAAATAAGAGGACAACGCACTCCGCGCACTGGTAATGGCACTATAACTCAGGTGCTCATCAAAATGCAACTCAGCAAGGGACTCCAACACATCACATATGGTTGCATTATGATAAGACATATGGATTGTACACAGAAACAGCTCCCATTTCTTTATGTGAACCATATATTGTTTTTTGAGTGCTATTTCACCAGCCTGCAGTGAGAACCTCCATGGCCCTGTTTGACAATCCAAGTCTTTGGAATTGTCTGGTCAGAACCTGCAGACCAACAATTAATACGGTCATGTAAAGGGTGACTTTCTCCTGTAACCGGATGCACCAACAAATTACTGTAGCTGGGAATCATCATGAATGGCTGAACCATCATTGAAAGCACTAATGGGAACCATGGTTGTGTTTGCCAATCTGGGACCCCCAAAACACCTGTGGCGGAGTCTCACTCTATTGTGGTGAGGCATTTTGCGATGAGAAAATGGAGAGTGCCCCCAATGTAATGAGACTGCATCCACAGCAACTTCACCTGGATCTAGCTCCCATGAAACATATTTAGGCAACTGGTGATGTAATCTGGAAGCAACAGATCAATGTCTGGCAACCCAAATCGAGTGATAATTGTGTGACAAAGTTTAGAATTCAACATCCACTCCATAATGGCATGAAACGTACGCGACCGATGGTCGGCCAACAAATTGTTTATAGGTGGTAAATAAATGGCTGAAACCCAGATATGCCTTGACATACACCAATGCCACATGACGGCACCCAGTTAACACATGATACTAATCGTGCTCCTCCCATAAGATTAATATATGCCACTGCTGTGGTGTTATCAATCTGGAGTTGAATGTGTAAATCCTTCATTGAGGAGCAATATGCCTTTATCCATAAAATGCCCCCAATAATGCGAAAAAAATTATCCCGTGTGTGTGGCGAATCAACCCTTCGTGTTCATGCCAGCTACCCCCACAGCTAGACTCGGTGTCCATAGCCCCCCCCATCCGAGAACGCTGACATCTGGAAGATTAGTGAAGGGTCTAGTAGGCCCTTGTGGCTGAAGGGATCGGGGGTATGGAGAGAAGGCAGGTACGGGATACTGAGTTGGATGATCAGCCATGATCATATTGAATGGCGGTGCAGGCTCGAGGGGCCGAATGGCCTGCTCCTGCACCTAATTTCTATGTTTCTATGTTTCTAGTACCCAAAATGTTATTTGTAGCTTGATTAACATTAACAATCCACCACTGCAATTCTGCGAGAGCTGTGGTTGGTAACTGCATAACCTGATTAAAATGGCCTGCATTCGATGTTAGTGCTTGTTCTCGTGCTCTCTGCAAATGTTGATAATGCAAAGGCCCGAAATGTACTGCAGGAAAACCTGCTACCCATTTCCCAATGATGACTTCTTGGATGGAGGGATAAAGTTTTTGTGGGAGGCAAGTGCAGACATCAACATCATCGACAACCTTGGCTGTTGGTAATGTTACTGTTATAGCAACGGAAACCCCAAATACTCAATATTTTGGGTTGGCTGTAACTTGGACTTAATTGGATGGAGCAACCCCTAATGACTCAAGCACATTTTTTGGTTGCTGCAACCGATTCTTCAGCTGACTCGTTAGTGTTGCTGATAATTAAGATATCAGCTAAATAAGCCATTACAATGTGATGATGGCCTTCAATAGCACCAGCACAGATTTTAACAATTTAATAAATAGCCTGGGTGCTGAAATTAATCCATGAGTCAATGCTTTGTATTGCCACAGCTGTCCCATCCAATTAAATTTCAAGAACCTGCGAACAGGAATTGGCAGTGAATAATACACATCTTGCAAATCAATAGTTGCCACATAATAGCCCTGTGATAGCAGCTGTTTAGCAGTAACGAAGGTGTCCAGTTTAAATTCCTGTAGAGAACTGAACTGAAGAATTTAAGTGATTGAGGATGTGAATTACTCTACAACACCCATCTTTTTGAGATCTGGGGAAATATTAGACACATTTGTGGAGGATGATTAATGGCTTTATCAATCACCATTGTTTACCTGTTCAGGCTCTCGAGCAGAAAACACCCACATTTTATTAGGCTTGTGCTGTTGAGGTGGATCTATCCCTGAGATAAACTCAATGATAGACGTGAGACAGTATTTAGTATAAACATATCATACGTTATACAGCACCATTCATTAGAAAACATTTGTAATCAACCTCCAATAGGAGATTGGCCACCAGAACTTTATCGTTAATGGAAGTCCCTGTACCTCTGCAGTTGACCTGTAAAGCTGTTGTCTGCTCATATTGGGGTTCTAGCCGGTCTGTCTTGGTGGGTACCCTCGTTGCCCCACTGGCCTCCCCCTGCTGAGCCCAGCACCTGGATCTGACCTTCAGTATTAACCCAGGGTTGTGAATAGGTGACCTCGAAATGCTTGACTACATTAAGCCAATTGTTTTGGCCTCATCATTAATTTCATGACAAGGTCCGTTCCAAACAGGAATTCAGGCATTAATCACCTTACATAGAGCAGCAAATTTTTGGTTTAGTGGTGGCCTGATGGCGATATTCCCTGATGCAATTTCCTGAAAAATGCATTGCATAAAATACCCAACATATCTGTTGTGAGTTTGAGGAATGATTGTCCCTTGGACCATAGTGCCAAATACAGTAATTGCTGCAGCCACCAGTTGGAGGACATGTTGACACTGAACCTCCTGTCCCCTCAAAGAAGGACTCATGGGTGCCCAGAACCTGGATCACCGTGGGCACTTTCAGTGATGCACATTAAACAGGTGTCTCATATTTGTTTGCAGTCACTTGCATCATATCTTGCTGGAGCTGGTGAAGTACTAAATAATTGATACTGCTGGGAAGGGATTGTTCCATTGCCTCACCAGTCCCCTCCGGAATAGCAAAGCTCATTGCCATTTCCGAGACACCCGGAGCATGGCTCTTGTGCGCGCTGGTGTTTGCACATAAGCAGGGACACCAGCATCAGGGACAGCTGCATCCTGGGAGGCATCCTCCAGTCCTAAACAAGGCGCTGGAAGGAACCCCAATATATGGAAACCCTCCATATGTTGTTCTTGGTATGGGCCCTCTTGGACAGCACTGGCCCTTGGACTCTTATGTAATCAAAGGTTGGAGCATCAGCATGTTCCCATCCTCCCCCACATTGTTGTATGATCAGGGAAGAGTCACCATTGTCGTCAGAGAACCCAGGTCTGTGACTTTATATTTGCCTTTTCATGGCTAGCAGCAGCCTCAGTCTGCTTAGTACACTTGGAAAATAAATAGATGGACCAGGTTCATTCTGAATCAAAATTCCAGTTGGCCTGCCTTTTGTAAACGGAGCTAGTGGTGAAGATTAGCGCGCTATCTTAACTGCTGCCAGTAAAACGGCACCCGGCATCGGAACCGGCGTTGCCGCGCTTATCTCCCGACCCGATCAAATTCGTGAATCCCTGGACCCACACTAAGACGGATCTTCCAAAGTGACAGCTCCAACTCTCCACTCCTACTGACTGCTCGAGCCAGCTTTACGGAGTGGAAATACTTCTTGGTAAAGGTTGTAAAAACATTTACCTTAGAAGTTCCTATTTACTGCTGGTGAAGCTGTGCCCTCCAGCCGGACGTAATGACGCGCATGTGCCTGGCGGGGCTCCTTCACGTAGTCACTCGCGTGACTCCGAAGTAAAATTTAAGATTAATTTTACAAATTAATTTACTATCAATCTTGGGGCGGCACAGTGGTGAAGCAGTAGAGTTGCTGCCTTACAGCACCAGGGATCCGGGTTCGATCCTGACTACGGTGCTGTCTGTATGGAGTTTGTATCTTCTCTCTGTGACCACGTTGGTTTTCTCTGGGAGCTCCGGTTTCCTCCCACACTCCAAAGACGTGTAGGTTTGTAGGTTAATTGTCTTGGTTAAATTGTAAATAGTTCCCAATTGTGTGTAGGATAGTGTTAGTGTGCGGAGATCACAGGCCAGCGTGAACGTGGTGGACCGAAGAGCCTGTTTCCATGCTCTATCTCTAAACCCAACTAAATCTGGAATTGAATTGTCTTTAGCAATGAGTAACAAACAAGGATTTGTAAAAGTCGACTAAATCGTCAGAAGCCAATGGTTTCTCTCTCTTTCTGCTGATGCTACCAGAATTACAGAGCATGTTCTAAATGCTTCCTTGCTTGTTCTAGTTTAAATAACACATATGAACATTAGTTTAGTTTTGTTTTGAGATACAGGGTGGAAACAGGCCCATGGCCCTCCGAGTCTACATGGACCAGCGATCCCCGCACATGAACTCTATCCCACACACACTAGGGACAATTTTACACATACACCAAGCCAATTAACCTACAAACCTGAAGAAGGGTCTCGACCCGAAACGTCGCCTATCTCCTTCGCTCCTTAGATGCTGCTGCACCCGCTGAGTTTCTCCAGCTTTTTGTGTAACCTACAAACCTGTATGTCTTTGGAGTGTGGGAGGAAACCAAAGGTTGTAAGTCTGTGGAATTCTCTGCCTCAGAGGGCGGTGGAGGCCGGTTCTCTGGACACATCCAAGAGAGAGCTAGATAGGGCTCGTAAAGATAGTGGAGTCAGGGGATATGAGGAGAAGGCAGGAACGGGGTACTGATTGGGGGTGATCAGCCATGATCACATTGAGTGGTGGTACTGGCTCGAAGGACTGAATGGCCTACTCCTGAACCTATTGCCTATTGTCTATTGTCAAAGATCTCAGAAAATACCCACGCAGGTCACGGCAAGAACATACAGACTCCGTACCAACAGCACCCATAGTCAGGATCGAACCAGGGTCTCTGGCACTGTAATAGCTCTGTCGGACGAGTTCATTCCAAAAGTCCTCCCGAGTTTGCCCTGATTCGAACTCGGAGATTTACTGTAATGGCCACTCGTCGGTACTCGAGGCTCTCGTGGGCATTTATCATCATGTTGAAAAATCTTCCCGTGCTTACCTGCTGTTAGCGAGTCTTCCCGAGTACCTGCCGTTAGCGCTAAGAGACATCCATGAGCTCTGACGTACCCACTATGTTCATTCTCCATGCTTACCACGAGTTTGATTTTTTGAAAACTCGAGAGTGCTCTTGGAATGAGCTTGTACCGCGGGGCAGGGCTTTAAGGCAGCAACTCTACCGCTGCGTCACCGTGCTGCCCTCTGGATCATACATCCAGGATTTGGTACTTCAGTTTAACACTTCAATTACCAAGGTAGGGTTCTTCGGGAAAAGAGAGCTGTAACTTTCCCCGTCATGCTTTTTATGGAGACACTACCTCAGGTATTGCCATAGTGCATAAACGAACCCCAATATCGCTAATAGGGTGGAGGTGAATCGGCAAGTACCCTAGCTTGTGGAAGGACCGTTCGGAAGCCTGATGAATTAGGGAGAGAAGCTGCATCCGAGTCTGATGGTGCAGCTTTCAAGCTTCTGTACCTTCTGCTCGACGGGAGCAGGGACAAGCTGTGGATGAAACAACAAAACAACAAAGGAACAGTCTGAGAAGAAGTTGAGCCTTTATTAAGTCTTAAAGAAAGAACTGCAGATGCTGAAAAAACCGAAGGTAGACAAAAATGCTGGAGAAACTCACCTGCTGAGTTTCTCCAGCATTTTTGTCTACCTGAGCCTTACTCAACGCCTCTCCATAAGTCTCCATCGGCTCTTCCTATAGCTTCATTTATTGATTTCTCACCTCCAGCTCCACAGAACGTGAGCAATCAATGACTTTAAAAAAGGGCAGAAATCATCAGGTCAACACACAAACTGTGGAGCTGTGTAACACTGCTACAGATTCCAGACGATATTGCAACACTGCATCTTGGTCACTGATGTTTTAATTGCCTTTGCTCCATCAGAGCGAGCATTGGAAATCGTGCTAGATATGGAGCAGTGAGAGGATGGTCACAAAAGCTGACGGTTCGGATGGCATCAATAAATCACTTTTGGTCATGCTTCATAGCATAATTCGTGTCTCTTAACTTTGTCACCTTACTTTAGATTAGATTAGATTAGATTCCTTTATTGTCATTCAGACCTTACGGTCTGAACGAAATTGTTACCATACAGTCATACATATAATAAAAACAAAACACACAATAAACACATATCCAACATCCACCACAATGGGTTCACCAGGCACCTCCTCACTATGGTGGAAGGCAAAAGTCTTAAGTCCCTGTCTTCCTTCCTCCCAGTTCTCCCTCTGCGCTGAGGCGATCCAGGCCGCCGCCGCCGGTGGAGCACTGCAGCTCTGAGCTGGACCGCAGCCGCTGGAGCACCGCAGCCCTGAGCTGGACCGCCGCCGCTGGTGGAGCACCGCAGCTCCAAACCAGGCCGCGCCGCCGCTGGAGCACCGCAGCTCTGAGCTGGACCACCGCCGCCGCTGGAGCACCGCAGCTCTGAGCTGGACCGCAGTCGCTGGAGCACCGCAGCTCTGAGCTGGACCGCAGCCGCTGGAGCACCGCAGCTCCGAACCAGGCTGCCGCCACAGCTCCGCCATTAGGCCTCAGCATAGACGGTGACGGGGGACACACATCCCCCCAAAGGGAGAGACTAAGACTCTGTTTCTCCCACCCTCCCCACACATACACAGCCTGGCCTCAACAAATGCCCATTATGTGCAAGAATACTAGTTTTGATGTGAGCTCAAGTGGAGGTTAAACAGGCTGGTGAACAGAAGCCACTGCCAGGAGACTATTGCTTCATACACTTTAGTGATGCCTTTGAAACAGTGCTGAGGGGTTTGATTGATTGGGCTCATTTGATAAATGGAATGATTATATTTCCACAGTCGTACTGAGGAAGAGCCACAATTAACAGGTTTCAGCCTGAACATCAATAATGGCAACTTGACTAAATCAATTTGAGAAGCTTTCTTTCCCCTGGTTTCTCTCTCCTGATGGTTGTGTATGGCCCTGCCTCTCCCGTGTACCTCATCGCAATGCCAACTACATCTGCAGTGAAAAATCATCACGTGCAGGAGAGAACTGCAGATGCGGGTTAATACTGAAGATAGACAGACAATGCTGGAGTTACTCAACGGGTCAGGCTGTATCTCTGGAGAAAAGGAATAGGTGACATTTCAGGTCGAGACCCTTCTTCAGACTGAAAGTCAGGGGAGAGGGAAACATTCTCCAGAGATGCTGCCTGACCCACTGAGTTACTCCAGCATTTTGGCATTTTGTGCCTATCTTCAGTGTAAACCAGCATCTGCAGTTCCTTCCTACACAAGTTCATGTCATTGTCATTAACAAGGCCTTTTGCCTATCTTTGATGGAACATCATGATGTCAGATAGCACGGAAACAAATCTCTTGCTTCATTGAGTCCACATCAACCATCAGGCACGCAATTACACTAAGCCTATTCCAATCCCATATTATTCTCCCCACACTGGGCACCACAGTGGCACAGCTGGTCGAGCTGCTGCCTCACAGTGCCAGGGACCTGGGTTCAATCCTGACCTCGGCTGCTGTCTCTGTGGAGTTTACATGTTCTGCCTATAACTGCATGGGTTTCCTCCTGATACTCCGGTTTTGTCCCACACCCCAAAGACTTGTGGGTTTGTAGATTAATTGGGCTCTGTAAATTATCCCTAATTTGTAGGGGATTGGATAAAAAATAGGCATAACTTGGAACTGATGTAAACGGGTAACCGATGGCTGGAGATAGACACAAAAAACCTGGAGCACCCGGAGAAAAACCCACCCTGTCACGAGGAGCATGCAAACTCCACACTGAGAATACCATAGGTCAGGATGCTGGAACTGTCAGGCAGCAGCTCATAGAGTCACACAGTGTGGAAACAGGCCCTTCGGTCCAACCTGCCCATGCTGACCAACATGTCCCATCTACACTTGCCTACGTTTGGCCCTTATCCCTCTAACCCTGTCTTATCCATGTACCTGTCTAATTGTTTCTTAAATGTTGGGATAGTCCCAGCCTCAATTACCTCCTCTGGCAGCTCGTTCCATACACCCACCACCCTTTGTGTGAAAATGTTACCCCTCAGATTCCTATTAAATCTTTCCCCCTTTACCTTAAACCTATGTCCTCCGGTCCTCGTATCCCCTACTCTGAGCAAGAGACTCTGTGCATCTACGCGATCTATTCCTCTCATGATTTTGTACGATTTTATAGCTGTTCCAGATGTGCCAGTCTGCACCTCTGTGCAACAGTAGGATTGTCAAGCTCAGAGCTGCAGTCAGCCATGCCCCCTGTCCTGCTAGAGATCCCTGATGGCTTTCAGGAACAGTAATTGCCTGTATTTCACCATGCTTATTAACCTGATGGACCAGAGTAATTGTTCAAATGTTTCACTGCTCAGGCTGAGATCAGTCAATCAGTCAAGGCCAGGAATGAGCTCTATCTACGACAGGGATGTTAACCACAGACTTGGAACTTTGAGTAATTGCATTGAACAACAACGTATAAAGCAAAGGTTGTCCAGTGCCCAAACCAATGAAAAACACAGCAGACAGAAGCAGACGTTAGGTTCTGGGTCTCAGACCTCTTGCCTGTAACCTTTCCCATCAGGACCGAAACATTAACACCGCCCTCTCTCCACTAATAATCATGGAGTCACAGAGTCTTCCAGCGTGGAAACAGACCCTTCGGCCCAACTTGCCCACAATGGCCAACATGTTCCATCTACTCTAGTCCCACTGGCCTGCATTTGACCCATTTCCCTCTAAACCAGTCACATCCATGTACCTGTCTAACTGTTTCCCAAACACTGCGAATGTACCAGCCTCAACGACCTCCTCTGGCAGCTCTTTCCATACACCCACCACCCTTTGTGTGAAAATGTTGACGCTCAGATTCCTATTAAATCTTTCCCCCCTCACCTTAAACCTGTGTCCTCAGGTTCTCAATTCCCCTACTCTGGGCAAGAGACTGCATCTACCCAATCTATTCCTCTCATGACTTTGTGCACCTCTATAAGATCACCTCTCATCCTCCTGTGCCCCAGGGAATCGAGTCCCAGCCTGCACAACCTCTCCCTATAGCTCAGACCCCCTAGTCCTGGCACTCACCAACCTTGCCCTACACATCTCTTTTAAACTATGCCCACTCACCTTGAAGGTATGTGGTCTAGTATTTGATTTATTCATCCTGGGAAGAAGGTTCTGGCTGTCTACCATATCTATGCCTCTCATCATTTTACATACTTCTATAAGGTCTCCACACAACCTCCGGCATTCCAGAGAAAACAATCCAAGTGTTAAAAAATCCATCCTTGAATTACTTAAGGGCATGTCCCACTCGGGCCTCATTTGGGCATCAGGCAGGTGGCGCGTGAAGATTTTGTGCATCACAAAATCCTGCAGAACCACACGTGACCGCGCGTCACTGCCTACGCCACCCCGTCTCACCATGCGCGCGTAATGCACGCCCTGCACATGTCACGCTCGCGTCGTGACGAGTAAATGATGTCGCGTAAATGACACGCAAATAACGCCCAAGTGGGACAGGCCCTTTAGTCTTGATGGCAGAGCTGAAGTACTTGCTACATCTTCCACCACTTGCTTCATTCAATGCTGCCTCCCACAGCTGCCAGTGCACATACAATCGCTACGGTGGCGTAGCGGCAGAGCTACTGCCTCACAGCGCCAGAGACCCGCGTTTGATCCTGACCACAGGCGCTGTCTATACAGAGACTGCACGTTCTCCCCGCGACCTGCGTGGTTTTTCTCCGGGATCTCCGGTTTCCTTCCACACCCCAACAATATACAGGTTTGTAGGTTAATCGGCTTTGGTATCAATATAAAATCGTCCCCAGTGTGCGTAGGGTAGTGTTAATGTGTGGGGATCGCTGGTCGGTGCGGGCTCGGTGGGCCAAAAGGCCTGTTTCCGCGTTGTATCTCCAAACTAAACTAAACTAAACTGGGCATGAAGCTGGAAGAAGTATGATCTGAAGATAGATAAATAAAGCTGGAGTAACTCAGTTGGCTTGGAGTGACAATCTGAGGTGGGCCCCACAAGCCAGAGGCTGCCAGTTAGTGTGCTGCTCATTTGGCAGCCTCTGTGTAAATGGGGTTTGACTGCAGCGCCACGATGCAGCACATTAATTCACTGCATGCCCGCAGCTCTGGCAAAGTACGAGCAAAAAGGAAAAGCTGCTGAAAATCCACCCGTCCACATCAATCAATCAGTCAGTGTGCGTTCAGGGACTAAATTAACTGAATTGATGGTCATAGCGGCAATGCTAGTGCTGAATGAGATGCAAAGCTCACTCCACTCCGACCCTACAATAAGCTCGAGTTAACCCTTAAAGAGCCTCACTCAGTTTAGACACAAAGTGCTGGAGCAACTCAGCGGATCAAGCAGCATCTCTGGAGGAAAAGAGCAGGTGACGTTTCGGGTCGGGACCCTTCTTATATATTCCTAGATGAGAAGACATTGAATGTGATCAGCATGCCTTTGGAGTAATGAGAAAAGTAAATGTTTAAAAGTACTGAAACTGCACAGCAGAACAGAGGAAGATAGGTGAGCAAATGTTGAATTTACTGAGTTAAATACTATTGTATTTGTTGCACATGCTTCATACTAGCAAGCTATGCCTGGCAAGGAGGTGCGTCGAGAAAACGTCAACAGTAAGAGATAGACACAAAGTGCTGGAGCAACTCAGTGGTTCAGGCAGCATCTCTGTAGAAAATGAAAAGGTGACGTTTTTGGTCGGGACTCTGAAGCCTGGAGTCTAAAGAAGGGATTCGTCCCAAAACGCCAACTGTGTTTTTCTCTAGGGATGATGCCTGACCCGTTGAATTGCTCCAGCACTTTGTGTCTATCTTCGATATAAACCAGCATCTGCAGTTCCTTCCTGTCCACTCAATTTAATTTAGTTAATTTTCGAGGTGCAGTGTGGAAACTGGTCCTTTGGCCCCTCGGAGTCCGCGCTGACCAATGACCACCCAAACACTAGTTCTATCCTGCACCCAAGGGACAATTTAACAAAGCCAATGAACCTACAAACCCGCACGTCTTTGGAATGTAGGAGGAAACCGGAGCATCCGGATTAAACCTACAGGGAGAACATAAAGTCTGAGTCTGAGGATGCCCAACTCCTAATGATGTGAGAATTCATTGTTAAGACCATTAACTCGGTGAAAGAGACTCTTTGGTCAGTCCAAATGTTGTTGGCCTCCCAGCAGAGCGAGATGTCCGTCGGGGAATGTTGCCGACTGGCCCGCTCCAGACTGCAGGAGTACGTGCTGAGGGACGCACTGAAGCTCGGTGCAGCCAACGCCAAGGCTCTGTGATGGAGGACCAAAGTCTAGGGTCCTTCCTCTGCTGGACATTGGGTGGCAGAGTCCAGTGGAGAAACTTTCGCGAATGAGCCCAGGAATGAGTGGGTTAACATAAAATGAGCATTTTGACGGCACTGGGTCTATGCTCGCTGGACTTTAGAAGGATGAGGGGGAAGGTCATTGAAACTTACTGAATAGTAAAGGGCCTGGATCGAATGGACGTAGAGAGTATGTTTCCACCAGTGGGAGAGCAAAGGACCAAAGGCCATAGCCTTAGAATAAAAGGATGTACCTTTCAGAATGAGATGAAGAGGACTTTCTTTAGTCAGAGGGTGGTGAATCTGTGGAATTCATTGCCACAGAAGGCTGTGTACATTCTCCCAGTGACATGCATTAGTTTTCTCCAGGTGCTTCTGTTTCCTCCCACAAAGATGTACAGGTTTGTAGGTTAATTGGGTTTGGCAAAAGTGGTAAATTGTCGCTAGTGTGCAGGATAGTGTTAGAGTGATTGGATCGCTGGTTAGTGCAGACTCTGTGGCCCGAATGGCCAGATTTCCCACTGTATCTCTAAGCTAAAACCAAACTAAACTAAACAATTCTATCCAGACCATCCACCCATTGATGCAGGGATTCCTCTGCTCCCTTTGTATTCCCCGATCGAGTTCTGTTTTCTTGGAGGAATCACGGAAATTCCAGGGGAGGAATTGATCCCGGCTGAGCTGCACTGTCGACTGAGTGGAAAAACATTTCCCAGCTTTCGGCCCTCTACTACAATCAGCCTGAAGAAGGGTCACGACCTGAAACATCACCGATCCAGGTTCTCCAGAGATACTGCCTGACCCGCTGAGTTACTCCATCACTTTAGACGTTGTCGGTCAACAGAAATGATGGGTGGGACCACTGTACACCAAAAGAATGGTCTCAAGATCAAGTTCAAGTTGATGTTTATATGTCACTTGCACCAATTGGTACAGTGAAATGATTTTGGGTCTGTAACCCAACTATACCATAGCTCAGGAATGGAAGTTGGTGGAGAATGCAGACACCTTGTGTCTCTTGTGCTGATCAATAAGATCATCTCGACCCACAAAGTCACCTATACCTTTTCTCCAGGGATGCTAACTAACCCACTGAGTTGCTCCAGCTTTTTGTGTCCATCTTTAGATCAAATCTCTTCCAGCTTCATGCCCAGTTTAGTTTTATTTAGTTCAGAGATACAACGTGGAAACAGGCCCTTCGGCCAACCGAGTCCACACCGACCAGCAATTCCCGCACACTGCCCTACATACACTAGGAACAATTTTACATTTACACCAAGCTAATTAACCTACAAAGCGTACGTCTTTGGGAGTTATTACTTTCATTGATCATCGATTTACTTAAAGACTGAACGTTCACAGTCTGAGTGAAGAAATAAAACCATCCCTTGGCGTATTGTCTGTCAGAAATGCTCTGCTCGTTTCCCAAGACTATGTTTCCACTATTCTTCACTCTCCACCCCGAGGTGAGTATCAGCATCAACTCTATCAACCCACTTCAGAACCGTATGTGAGTTGAGGAAGATCATCTCTCATTCATCTAAACTCCAATGAGCACAAGCCCATCAGACTACGGCAGGAACCCCAAACATGCCACTACATTGCTTGCAGGCAGAGACACCCAGGGAAGCAAATGTTTGGCAAAGAACTCTGAAGCGAGCGGCAGCCGTTTGTAAAGCACAGAAACAACTAATTGAAGCTGGCGTGTGCACTCCTTGCAGCAACACTAGCATGTAAACACTGACAACGCTGGTAGGGACAGCACTGCTGACTGGACTCAATCCCACCACCTTCAGTCTCTGACTCCAACACCTACCATCGAGGGGATCTGTCACAGTCGCTGCCTCTAAAAGGCTGCCAGCATCATCAAGGACCCACACCATCCTGGCCACACACTCATCTCTCGGCTGCCATTAGGTAGAAGGTACAGGAGCCTGAAATCTGCAACATCCAGGTTCAGGAACAGCTACTTCCCCACAGCCATCAGACTATCGAACACAACTTCAAACAAACTCTGAACTATAACAGCCTATTGCACTTTTTCTGTTTTTTTATGTGTGTATGTATATATATATATATATATATATATATATATATATATATATATATATATATATTCTATGGTATATGGACACACTGATCTGATCTGTATTTATGCCTATTATATTCTGTTGTGCTGCCGCAAGCAAGAATTTCACTGTCCTATCTGGGACACATGACAATAAACTCTCTTGACTTGACTTGATGGAGCAGTGCATTCCCGTAACGCCGGCAACCGCTCCACTTGCGGACCATGTTGATATTCAGATGTGACGTTCAGCGTCCATATGTTCCCACGCTGTACGTTTAGCACATACAACAGAGGACAACTTTGCCTCCGGCTTTTTGTGTTTCCATACTGGTGCTTGCAGGCATTGCGAGACTGCTAGTTGTGAGCTGCTGCTTTGTTTGATGACAGTGGCAAGCTGCTTTTCCAATCTCTCGTTCACTGTGGAGAACGGCATGTTACACAAAGCGGGATCCAACAAATGGCTTCAAACAACATAGACATGACTTTTTGTTTTCTGTCTGGCATTGTGCAAGTTAGTGAGTGAAGTGAGAAAACGACACTCGACTTGAGTGTCACTCGAGTGTTCAACCACCCTCTCATAGTGATGTAGCTTGTAGCGTTGCCGCTTCACAGTGACAGAGACCCAGGTTCGATCCTGACCTTGGATTCTGTGTGGAGTTTGCACGTTCTCATTGTGACCCCGTGGGTTCCTTCCGGGTTGTCCAGTTTTCCTCACACACCCCAAAGGCATCGGTTTTTGTTGGTTAATAGGTCCTTGTGTGTAGGGAGTGGACGGGAGTGTGTAGGGAGTGGACACTTAAATGGTCGGCACGGACTTGAAGGGCCGAGAGGGCCTGTTTCCGTGCTGTAATTGTTATATGGTTATATGGTTAAATGAAAGTGGGATAATCTGTAGGTTCCGACACAAAACGTCACTTTCGTGTTCGTTTTCTAGGTCTGCACAAAACTTGAGAGTATTTAGTCTACAACAGAAGTCTTTAATGTTTCACTCAATGCTGGCGGCAAGACTAGTGACAATGGCTGCCCGCATGCAGTCTGCCGACAGGATCAACTATATACAAGACATCTCCCTTTGTCCTGTGCAGTGCCACCTGCTGCACGGGAGGGGCAACAGATCCTCCCACCCCACACAGTCTACCAAACATCACAGTCGCCTATTCGTTTCCCCCAGAGATGCTGCCTGACCCGCTGAATTACTCCAGCATTTTGTCTATCTTGGTTGTAAACCAGCATCAGCATTTCTTTCCTCCTCGGTAGAACCAATGTGAACGGGCGATCATTGGTCCCTGTGACCGCCGTGAGGGTGGGTGTGGGGGGGGGAGGACAATGGACAATTGGGGAGGGTGGGAGGGCAAAGGGCAATGGGTACCCGTTGTGGGGGACCACTGTTCGGGGGGGGGGGGTGGGGGGGAGAGAACAAAGGGAAGAGCCGGCATGCTTTGTAACTTTGTCAGCAATGTTTATTTACCGTTATTATACAAATACTTTTATTCTAAAAATAAAAACAAACATACAAATTAGCACAATCAGAGACTGCCTATGTTGACAGTTATACAGACAAAAGATCATCAATTAATATACGCCAACTTTATCAACAAATCACTCGACCTCCCGCGGTGACCAGCGTGCACGGATGGCGTCCAAAGTCCCCGTGGACACCACGTGTTCCCTCTCCAGGGACAAGCGGGCACGGACGTAGGCCCGGAAAAGGGGCAGGCAGCTGACCCTGGTGCGGCCGTCGACTACCCGCTGCCTGGACCCGCGAATGACCATCTTGAAGAGGCCCAGGAGCAGACGGACAGGGACAGACAGACTGTTCCAGCTGCTACGGTCAGGCAAACGCCTCCGTTGCCATGCTGTGAAAACGGAGAGGATGAGAAGGAGTTTCTTCCCAGAGGCCATTCGGACTGTAAACTCCTATCTCACCAGGGACTAACTTACTGGACCAATTTACTGTTGTGTGGTGTCTTTTAAAAATGGCTGTTTTTTTCTTTTTTTTCCTCCCACAAATATGTAATATGTGAATATGTGATTCTGTTTTGTAGTTTTTTTGCACAATCCGCAAGCATTGCCGCTTTTCATTTCACTGTACATCTTGTATGTGTATGTGACGAATAAACTTGACTTGATTTGATCCCCCCTCCCTACCATAGCACCGTAGGTGGCCGCTAATTTGTATACGTTAGGTAAGCAACCATAGAATCTCACTGTGCCTTGTCACGTGTGACAATGAAGTACTCCAATCAGTAGGCCGCAGGCCTGTTTCCATGCCGTATCTTTCAATCTATCGGAAAACCGTGCCCTGTTTGTCTCCTGGCCAATATGCCTGGAGGGGAACCCCACACTGAAACATCTGAACCCAGATCAGTTGGTGCATGTTCTCGGTTGTTATGTGTCTTCATGTCCTTCAAGTGGGAAAGTAGCCTTGAGATGTTGTTATCTTAAGAACAGATATGATGTCAAACATATGCCCTGGCAGCCAGCTTTCCTGTTATCAGTAATTGAATGTGCATCATGACACCAGGGTGTGATGGAAAGATTTGCAGTGTGAAATCCCATTAGGATTTTAGACCTGATAACAATTTTAGCTCGAAGTGAGGAGAGAGCGTGCATGTATGTACTACGTTACATTACATCAGGATGTCCCAAAGTGTTTCACAGTCAACAAAGTACTTTGAAGGTACACATAAAAAGCTGGAGAAACTCAGCTCTATGGAGCAAAGGAAATAGGCAACGTTTCAGGCCGAAACCCTGAAGGAAATAGGCAACGTTTCGAGACGAAACCCAGAAGGGTTTCGGGCCGAAACGTTGCCTATTTCCTTTGCTCCATAGATGCTGCTGCACCCACTGAGTTTCTCCAGCTTTTTTGTGTACCTTTGATCTTCCAGCATCGGCAGTTCCTTCTTAAACAAAGTACTTTGAAGTCAAGGCAACGTTGGAATCTCAGAAAGACGGTAGTAAATTTCCATGAAGCAATATTTACATGAGTATTTTGGTTTAGTTTAGAGATAGATCGTGGATTCAGGCCCTTCGGCCCACCAAGTCGGCACCGACCAACCATCCCCGTACACTTGCACTATCCTACACACAATGAACAATTTTCAATTTTTACCAAAGCCAATTAACCTCCTCTGGCAGCTTGTTCCAATATTAAACAGCCACAGTGTATAAGCTAATTCCTCAGTTCACCTTCAAATTTCTCCTCTCTCTTTAAACTATGCCCCCTAGTTGCAGACATACCTGATCAGGGATAGAAGATTTTGACTATCTATCTTATAGAAACGTAGAATCATAGAAAATAGGTGCAGGACCGCCATTCATTGTGATCATGGCTGATTGTCCCCAATCAATAACCTGTGCCTGCCTTCTCCAAATATCCTTTGATTCCACTAGTCCCTAGAGCTCTATCTAACTCTCTTAAATCCATCCAGTGACTTAGCCTCCACTGCCCTCTGTGGCAGGGAATTCCACACATTCACAACTCTCTGGGTGAAAACGTTTTTTTCTCACGTCAGTCTTAAATGGCTTCCCCTATATTCTAAAACTGTGGCCCCTGGTTCTGGACTCAACCAACATTGGGAACATTTTTCCTGCATCTAGCTTGTCCAGTCCTTTTATAATTTTATATGTTTCTATATGATCCCCCCTCATCCCTACAAACTCCAGCGAATACAAGCCTAGTCTTTTCAATCTTTCCTCATATGACAGTCCCGCCATCCCAGGGATCAATCTCGTGAACCTATGCTGCACTGCCTCAATCACAAGGATGTCCTTCCTCAAATTAGGAGACCAAAACTGTATGCAATACTTCAGATGTGGTCGCACCAGAGCCCTATACAACTGCAGAAGAACTTATTTTCTACTGTCTATCGCTCACAATTTTACTAAAAGGTAAGCTCTCCAGTGAGATTAGTCTCCAGTGGGGGACACCAAGAGGCGCATCAACAGACTTGATGCCTCACGGCGCCAGAGACCCAGGTTCCATCCTGACCTCAGGTGCTGTCTGTACCAAGTTTGTACATTCGCCCTGTGACCACGTGGGTTTTCTCCGCGTGCTCCGGTTTCCTCCCACACACCAAAGACGTACAATTTGTACGTTAATTGGCTTCGGTAAAATTATAAAATTATAATACTGTGTAGAATAGTGCCAGTGTACGGGGTGATGGCAGGAAAGCATGGAGACAGGAATTGCACTTTGCAGCAGCAACTATTAGAGAGTTAAATGAGAACTTACCAGTTTGAAGTTTGATCTTTATTTTATGAGAAGTTGCAATGAGGGATTACGTGAAGAAACCCGCCAGACCGCATGCGTGTCAACCTTCAGAGTAGCTGTATGAACCCACAGAATAGTTGCTGACCTAACTATAGAGCGATTGAAGGCTAGAACTACTGAATGATCTTTATGAGAATAGGGTTGGGAGTGGAGGGCACGCAATCCCTCATCGCAACTTCTCATAAAATAAAGATCAAACTTCAAACTGGTAAGTTCTTGTTTAATCTCTCCATTTTAATTCAAAGTCACGTGAGTTTCATACTGTGACATAATCTGTGTGTGAAAACACTAAAACAGGTAAACCATTAATGGCAGGAAAAACATGAGGTATTAACATCACGATGCTAACTTGCATACATGGCCATTGCTCTAAAGTGGCCTGTAGTCCCAATAGACTGTTGAGTTATACAATAACATATGCAAGAAAGTGCATAATTCTATCTGCAAACATCCAGACATATTGCACCAAATTTATAATTTGTTAAGCTGCATTATGTAAACCTCATGCTGCATGGTGAAAGCAAAACCCATTGTATTGGCTGCTAATGAGCCATCAGCAATATCTTGAGAGTATTGAAAGAAAATAATTGTCTTCGATATCCTAGGCACTAGCAACTGAGTGCATTTGTATGCCTAATGACATCCCTGATCTCTGCCGTGGTGGGTATGCTGCCAACCTCAAATGCACACAATCCTGCTCATTTGCTTATGAGATTATTACTATAACAACCTACCCTAATGTCAGTATGACATAGAGACTAGGCCAGAGATTGAGCAAGGATGTGTTCTTCATGCTGAGATCAGCTGCTGAAAACATAATCATTTTCAGATTCTGGTCCCATTAGGAACATTTTGAGGAATATTTGCACAGCAAGTACTGATATACATCGCACACTACAATGAGTGTAGGCTGTTAGGGTGGTGAAATGAAGGGCACCCTGCATAACGTCAGAGAATAGTGGGTGAAGAGCTAATCATTTACGTCCCACTTATGGTATAGCAGACATGATAAAGCAGCACAGGAACTATCAATTGTGCTGTCCCATAAAGTTTTTCTAGGCTTAAAACTGGAAGCCACACAACGTTGTTACTTCCATATAGAATTGACTCACACATGTTGTTCACAAGCTTTTCATACAATCGTGCAGAGCTAGCTGGCTGAGAAGACAGGCTGTCCCAGCTGTCACATGTGAAGGAGTAAATAAGAGTTGCTTCAGCCGTCTCCCATGGCGTGACTGAATATGCAAACTGGTACTGTTAAATTCAATGTTGCCTTAAATGTAATATTGCCAAAAATATCTACCGACAATGCATAAGATTTATAATTTTCAATTTTGCATAATACCCAAAACTCTGTGACACAATGCCCTTAATCTGAGAAGGGCAGCATAGGCTTTCACCACTAGCTTTGTTATAAACAACAGAAACTGTGCCTATGTGTATAGATATGACAGAGAATGCATCATCGTGCATCATCAATACTACAAGATCGATTCTCTGAGTTAGTTAAATTGCAGATACCCAATCATCCATCTTAAACTGGGTAAGTGAACCCACAATTTGATTAGCCTAATGGTATCCTGATTCGGCCTGCACCATATTTCTGAAATCTGGAGAAATATACCCCTCTAGTCCTTGGTCAGGCCACACATCCTCGGATGAGTTGTCACTGAATGTACTTGGAACCGCTGTTCCTCCGTAGGTCCTACAGACGGAATTTTTGTGGGGCTCCGCTACCCGTGGAAGATGCATATCTAGCTATTCATACATATTGCTGATAATATAATCAGCAGCTAATCACTGGAGCTGAACCACAGTTTCTCTTAGATATGGGAATACTAGTTCCCTGTCAACTCTTGACTAAGAACCACGATTAATACGTAGCGTTTCCCTTCAAAGAGTGGAGATTAGTATAATGCAAAGCTGAATCAAGAATTACCTCACACCTTTGATTGAGACCACATGTCTAAATCTCCAGAGTGCATAACACAATCTGTTGGACGCACCACTCAATCAGGAATAGTGGTATTGAGAACCTATGGATTATTATGAATACATTGTTGATTCACAACATGACCTGCAGGTCAGAAAAAGTTATAATATATTACAGATGAGCTTTCTGCTGGTAAATATCTGTCCCAGAGAAAATGGCAATGAAGATTCCAATGAACCAGTAACTCTGCTAAATGAGGAGAAAATAAACCATATGTTGAGAAAACTTCAACTACTTAATTCTATTGCCCTGTCTGATAACCTCTCATAGATGATGAAGCAGTGCTTCTCTGGTCATATAGCCAGCCAGTTTCATGATGGTCTAACCTGATCCAACGTAACCAAACTATTCCTACTTGGAGCTTACAGAGGTTACTGTGTAAGGCACCTTGCCAATGTCTCGACATCAACCTGATGTTATCCAAGAGACAGTGAAAACTCGACTAGGTAGCCCATGCTGGTAGAAACGCTCAAACTGGGCCAACAGATTGCTCCATTTTGGAGTTTACGGAGGTTAATAATGAGACCTACTTACCAGCATCTCTAACCCCGGGTCACTTACCTTTGTTGGAGCTTCAGAGAAGTTCCATTTGCAGACCCTGTCCATCATGTTTGTTATTTCTGTTAGACAGCTGGTGCCACTGGCCAACTTCTCTTGTAGTGGCTGGTCTGTCCCCGGCGGAGCAGCAATTTGGAGGCACCGCACACCGCTGTTCCTCATGCGATTGTTGTACATCATGCATTAAAGCACGGGATCCCGGCACATAGTCATGTTCCCGGCAGATGGTCATGTTTGGGATCATGTATGGAATAAAATTGCACCCTGAACCGTAGGCCTCGAACTGTCTGTGCATGCTTCTACACCGAGCATATTTTGTGACATCATCTCCAATAGTCTTTTGGGTGGGAGGAAAATGTGAATCTTGAAACCAAGGCAGCTGCAGGCATATGACTTGAACTGCCTGAGTATGCTTCCGTAATATGGGGCATAATATATATGGCTCCATACATCGGAATGGGAGGACTTTTTCATACCTGAACCAGGAGCTGCCTCAGGCATATGTGCATATACTTTTAGCACCATCTCCATCACTACGTTTAACCGAGTGGGAGGAAATTGAAGCCCTGAAACAGGTGTTGCTTCAGGCATAAGTGCATATGCTTTAGCACCATCTCCACCACTCCTTCCATTTGAGTGGGAAGAAATTTGCAACCCTAAGGCTTGGCTATGACTTTGCCCTGACCTGGGGTTGTCAGGCTGCTCCCTTCAGCAGCGGAACCTGAACTAGCTGTGCCGATCGATGCTCTGTTGGTATCCTCATTTACCAAACAGGCTGCACGTGCTAGTGACTCCGAATCCTGCTCCCTTCCGGTGCCAACGGAGTAATACAGGGAAGGACTGGAGTGCCTCTAGTCCCCATATACGCCAGACAGAGTGGGAAAAATGCTGCAACCCTGCCAGGTGTTTGTCATAGGCAATGATGTTTACATGACTGAAGAACCCTATCCCTATTAAATCTGAGATTTGATCACTTTATTGATATGCATAAAGTTAGCATCTTTAGCCAAGGAATCTTCCACAGTCCCCTCTAATGAGCGGAAATTACAATGATGCCACCAGGTGTAGCTCCCACAGGTGACTGATAGGCACGGCTCAAACAAGGCTTCCCAAGCCAGGGGCTCTGGACTGCCATGGCAGGTCCAATTCCACTACACCTTTTTATTGGTGTAAGTGATAATAAATGTTCCTTGTAATTTCTCTTTTAAAACATAAACAAAATTGGCATGATAAAATATATTTATGATATTGCCAAGAATAAAACCTGAACTGATATTATAATTCAGAGGATACCAGCACAATGGTGCGGCTGGTAGAGCTGATGCCAGAGACCTGGGCTTACAGCACCAGACCTGGCTTCTTGACCACAGATATACAGTGGCTTGCAAAAGTATTCATACCCCTTGAACCTTTCCACATTTTGTCACGTTACAACCACAAATGCAAATGTATTTTATTGGGGTTTTATATGATAGACCAACACAAAGTGGCGCATAATTGTGAAGTGGAAGGAAAATGATACATTGTTTTCAAATTTTTTTACAAATAAAAAAACTGAAAAGTGTGGCGTGCAAAAGTATTCAGCCCCCTTTACTCTGATACCCCTAAATAAAATCCAGTGCAACCAATTGCCTTCAGAAGTCACCTAATTAGTAAATAGATTCCACTTGTGTGTAATCTAATCTCAGTATAAATACAGCTGTTCTGTGAAGGCCTCAGAGGTTTGTTAGAGAACATTAGTGAACAAACAATGTTCCTTGGGCATCATGAAGCCCAAGGAACACACCAGACAGGTCAGGGATAAAGTTGTGGAGAAGTTTAAAGCAGGGTTAGGTTATAAAAAATTATCCCAAGCTTTGAACATCTCACAGAGCACTGTTCAATCCATCATCCGAAAATGGAAAGAGTATGGCACAACTGCAAACCTACCAAGACATGGCCGTCCACCTGAACTGACAGGCCGGGCAAGGAGAGCATTGATCAGAGAAGCAGCCAAGAGGCCCATGGTAAGTCTGGAGAAGCTGCAGAGATCCACAGCTCAGGTGGCAGAATCTGTCCACAGGTCAACTATTAGTCGTGCACTCCACAAATCGGGCCTTTATGAAAGAGTGGCAAGAAGAAAGACAGTGTTGAAACAAAGCCATAAGAAGTCCCGTTTGCAGTTTGCCACAAGCCATGTGGGGGACACAGCAAACATGTGGAGGAAGGTGCTCTGGTCTGATGAGACCAAAATTGAAGTTTTTGGCATAAATGCAAAACGCTATGTGTGGCGGAAAACTAACACTGCACATTATCCTGCACACACCATCCCCACTGTGAAACATGGTGGTGGCAGCATCATGCTGTGGGGATGCTTTTCTTCAGCAGGGACAGGGAAGCTGGTCAGAGTTCATTGGAAGATGGATGGAGCCAAATACAAGGCAATCTTGGAAGAAAACATGTTAGAGTCTGCAAAAGACTTGAGACTGGGGTGGAGGTTCACCTTCCAGCAGGACAATGACCCTAAACATACAGCCAGAGCTACAATGGAATGGTTTAGATCAAAACATATCCATGTGTTAGAATGGCCCAATCAAAGTCCAGACCCAAATCCAATTGAAAATCTCTGGCAAGACTTGAAAATTGCTGTTCACAGATGCTCTCCATCCAATCTGACTGAGCTTGAGCTATTTTGCAAAGAAGAATGGGCAAAAATTTCAGTCTCTAGATGTGCAAAGCTGGTAGAGACATACCCCAAAAGACTTGCAGCTGTAATTGCAGCGAAAGGTGATTCTACAAAGTATTGACCCAAGGGGGCTGAATACTTTTGCACGCCACACTTTTCAGTTTTTTATTTGTATTAAAATTTGGAAACCATGTATCATTTTCCTTCCACTTCACAATTATGCACCACTTTGTGTTGGTCTATCACATAAAATCCCAATAAAATACAGTTACGTTTGTGGTTGTAACGCGACAAAATGTGGAAATATTCAAGGGGTATGAATAATTTTGCAAGCCACTGTATCTGTGTAGAGTTTGCAGCTCATAGAATGTATTAGTTATGATAGTCACAAACGTGACCCTGTGGCAACTGTTATAAATGCCAACTTTATTATAGCCATCCAATTAAAAGTATACCCTATATGTGCTATAACCTAGCTGTAGCAGCAACTCAGTTAAATTTGTTTGGTGCTACAGCAGGCTGCACTTACCTAAGTGGTATTTTAAAAACATACCTGCTGCTGGAAACCTACTGCAGTAACACCCGCAATTTATGATTGCAAGTTCCTAATTTTGTAACTCTGGCTGCCTGCTCCCGAGTGGAGCTGTGATGTCGGCAGCTTCTATTCTTAGGGACGTTTGCTGAAGACTATAACAGCTACAGCCGTAAACCCAGCTATTAACTAGCCTATCAGCTCTGAACAAGGTCATCCCCTGCCATGCAGACTAACGCCAACAGCCGTAAGAAGCCCTCTAACTTCAGCCGCTTGCTCACGCTGGAGACTGCGGCGAAAATACCCTACGCTAGCTCCAGTGGAGCGGCTACTTTTTATGGGGGCACACTATAGAATGGCCCGAAGAAAACTGATTTACCTTGCAGAGCAGCACGGGAACTGCTCTGACTAGCGTCATGCGCTAGACGTAATGACGCGCATGCGGTCTGGCGGGCTTCTTCACGTAGTCACTCATGTGACTTTGAAATAAAATAGTAAGATTAAATGAGAACTTACCAGTTCGAAGTTTGATCTGTATTTTATGAGGCGTTATGATGATGGATTACGTGAAGACCCCGTCCAGCACGCATGCGCGACATTCTTCAAAGCAGCTGTGTGGATTCACAGAAAAAACACAACGATTGAAATAAATATAGTAAAAAAAAAATAAGAACTTAATTACCAGTTGATCTGTATAATAGAGGGTGGGAGCGGAGAGCATGTTATCCCTCATCGTAACTCCTCATAAAATACAGATCAAACTTCGAACTGGTAAGTTCTCATTTAATCTTACTATTTTATTTCGGAGTCACGTGAGTGACTACGTGAAGACTTCAAAGCTCTGTGATTCCGAACCATGTACCAGCTCATGCTTCACTCACTGTCTGAAGACCTTTGAGGGAGGAAGTATGTTATCACAATCAACAATAACCTGTTTGTGAACAAAAAAGGTTTATTAATAACAACAAAATACAGAGAGCTCCCTCGGGCTTAAATTAAATATTATCTGCAGACTCTAAAGTTCTGTCTGCAAATGGAGCTGGTTCCGCCAGAGGCTTATTATAAAACCATTAGAAAGTTCTTTCTGAGGACCATCCTGCTCGGGCCAGAATATGGTCCATAGGCAAGTCCATTTGCCTAGCCGCCGACGTGGATGCAGCCCTGGTGGAGTGAGATTTGTAAACATTAGTGTTGATTCCCACGGACTTAAGCACCTGCTTGAGCCACCTTGAAATGGTTTGGCTGATCCCCTGACCATGGGGCTTCTTGTGGCTTATCCATAAAGCTTTTTCTCTCCCCCTTAAGTTGTATGTTGTGTCTATGTAAGTGGCGAGATGGGTCTTGGCACACAGCTGTGGGTCAGATGAATATGCCCAGAACTCCATAACTGGAGGCGTGGTTCCTGGTCTAGTTTGTTTGACCAGACCCTGAATATGGAATGTGATACAGTCCAATGACTCTGTCATGCTGTCCAGCCTCAGAAAGTGGAGGGACTGTACCCTTTGTGCTGACACTAGTGCCATGAGCATGACTGATTTCAGGGAAAGTTGTTCCAGCATGAGTGACCTGGGTGGTGGCCATCCCCTAAGTTACGTCAGCACAATGCTGACATCCCAGATCTGAGTGTATCTTGGTCTGGGGGAATTAGTATTAAAAATACCCCAATGCAGCGTGAATGCATCAACTGCTACTGCCTCAGGGTCTGGTTCCCAAGCGACATATGTTGGTACCTGGTGATTCAACCTAGATGCAAATAGATCGATATCTGGTGTGCCATATTGCTTTGTAATTTCAGCAAATACTTTGGGATTTAACTTCCATTCGATGTTATCGTAAAATTTGCATGACCTGGTGTCTGCCACTGTATTTTGCTTACCTGGTAGGTAAGTTGCTGATAACCATATATGTCTTTCGACGCACCATTACCAGATTAGGTTAACCAAATTGTCACATGATATCGACTTTACACCACCCATGTGGTTGATATAAGCCACCACCGTGGTATTATCTAATTGCAACTGGCCATGTGCGTGATGCGTATTAGATGAATATGCTTTTAAACCATAAAACGCACCCAACATTTCTAAGTAGTTAATACCCCGTGTCTGTAGGCAAGATGATTCAAATTAGTCCATCTGCCCCCTGTGCTGGATTGCATGTTAGTTGCTCCCCAGCCCAAAGCACTGACATCCGTTTGAATGGTTAATACTAGGTTGGTGATTATAAAGGAACTGGAGCTAAGCCTAATGTTCCTTGTCCACCATTGTAACTCTGGAATGGATTCAGCAGTTAAATTCATAACTCGGTAATGAATAAAATTCATTAACGCGTGCACTTTTGCTCTTTGTAAATTTTGATAGTGCAGAGGCCCAAATTGTACACCTGGAATGGCTGCTACCATTTTCCCAATGACACTAGCTACCTGCCGTATGGTTGGCTGATGATCAACCATTAGTTCATTGCATGATTGTGCCAACTCTGATGCTTTCCCCTTCAGCAGAGTTACAGTCATGCGAATAGTGTCAATTGTAAATCCAAGATAGTCCATGGTTGTGGACGGTGTCAAATTGGATTTATCTGTATGTATGACAAACCCCAAAGTTTCAAACAAATGTTTGGTGGCTGCTACTGCCGAAATGGCTGTCTCCAAGGTTTTCCCTACTATTAAAATGTCATCTAAGTATGCCATGACTATATGCTTTTGTTTCCTCAATAATGCCAAGGCAGGTTTTAAGATTTTTGTGAACAACCTAGGAGCTGAGGTTAGCCCATTTGGTAAGGCTTTAAATTGCCATAGCTGTTTCATCCAGATAAACTTTAGGTATTTATGATGCTCCTTGTGTATGGGTACTGAGTAGTAGGCATCTTTTAAATCAATGATTGCCAGAAAGTACGCTCTAGAAATCAATTGGCTGGCTGTTTCAAAAGTTTCCATCTTGAAGTGTATATACTTAACAGATTTGTTTAAAGAACTTAAGTTAATGATGATGCAACATTCACCACCTTTTTTAGTTTTAATGAAAATATTAGACACAAATTCCAAAGGTTCATGTTTTGTTCTTTCAATTACACCTTTTGCTAGTAGCATCATCAGTTCAGCTTGACCCTCTTGTTTCTCTTTGACTGAGAGGGTGAATACCCTTTGGAGTATATGCTGAACCGGCGGCATGTTTTCATGAACAAAGTCAATTTTATAGCCATGAATGCTGCTGAGTATGTATTTGTCATTAGTGATAGACTCCCATGCATCCAAAAACAAGTGAAATATCCCCGCTGTTAGTATAGAGCCCCTACTGCTCATATGCTGGGAGGAACCAGACCCACCTACCTCCATGGTTACTGGTGCTTCTTCTGCCTCTTTGCTGGATGATGAGGTCTCTGCTGGGCTGTAGAGGGCTGCTGTTGATGTTGATGTTGCTGTTGATGTTGATGTTGGGGTTGGCGCATTTTCCATGGGGTCCGCTCTGGGCCCTGGCCTAAAAAAGGCTTATGGGGAATGGTTGCGGACCCCGAGCTTTCACCAGTCCCATATGGTAGTCGGCAACTGGTGGACGCCGTTGGGTACTGCCGCCTGGGTTTGTTAGGTCTGCTCAGTCCCAAACCTGCCCTCATGAGACCAAAGGTCTTGGACTTCCTCCAGGTCTTTCACCTTTTTTGGAAGGTCCTTTCCAAAAAGCAGAATTGGAGGTTCTGAACCTGGTGTTTTGCAAAGTCCTGCAAACTTAGGGTTGAGGGCAGACTTGATGATTTCCTTCCGTAAATTGTTTATCTCGAATTGAGTGGTGCACAGCAGAGCTAATGTATCTTGCTGATTTGTGGTGATGTCCACACCATCTATGGACCGAGCATGTGAAGTTATTCCTGCTGTCAATAGTTTTAGGGTTTTCTGGAGCTTCAACTCCTAGTTCCTGATATTCTGCCCCAAATGTCCCCAAATTCGGCTGTTTACAGCTGGTACAATTTTCAAAGTGATGTACAATTTTCTGGGGCTGAATATAATTCAAGAGCCTCATTGACCATCCGTTCTTGTAAGGGTTTTGAGGACAGGTGGTCAATGCTGGCTGCAAGTTTCGGCTCTAACGGCTGACCCGCTCGTGGAATGGCCACGTAGCGGTTGACCACACCCAGCAGCTCTTCCTGATCCTGTACACCCTGCGTACTCCGGACATCTTCAGCCAGCGACCCCTCTTCTTGACCAGCCCAGACCTGGTCGCCAATGCTGCCTTCAATAGAAGGTGAAGCAATGGCCAGTACCGTAAAGGGCACTGCGGGAGTGCCTGAGTTCCCTTGGCGAGTCTCCTGCTGCTCTCTGAGCAGATCTCGCTGGAGCAATTGCTCCATAAGCCGTTCCATTTGGCTTAGGCGGCTGCCTTTGCCGCTCTCGAGCGGTGAGGCATCTTCATCCGAATCGTCGGACACTACCGCCCGGTTCTGGATGCAGGTACCTCCAGACCGCTGCTTAGGCTGCACTAGCGGTGCTGGGCTCGGCTCGGTAGTCAATCCTGCCGCCTCTCGCCCACCCTCCAAAGAACGCTCGTCACCGGGAGACGAACGGGGGCGAGCTACAGATGTCTTTCCTCTGGTCTTCCTCATTCTTTATGGAACCCAAAGCAGACCACAGAGAAAATACACATGGCCACGGTAAAACACTTACCTGTCGGCTCGACTTTCAAATTGTAGCGGGAGCGCCTTCAACTCACGTTCGTCGCGGGTGCACTGCATGAACGCAAGTGTCGCGCATACGTGCTGGACGGGGTCTTCACGTAGTCACTCACGTGACTCCGAAATAAAATATGATCAATTAGTCACCTTCCCCATCTGCTATGGAAGATGTTACAGAAGTCACAAAACCTCCCAGTTCAAGAACAGCTTCTTCCCAATGAGGCTCTTGAACACTGCACAACACTAACCTCAGCAACTATGGACTGTTTTATTGATTGCACTAAGGACTTTAATTTTGCACTATTATGATGACCTAATATTACTGTTCTTAATTTATTGTAGTATTGATTAATGTACATTTATTTGTGTGCTATTGTGTTAATGGGCCTATTAAGCCACAGCAAGTAAGAATATAAAAACAAGGGTAGTCACGGTGACACAACGATATGCCTCACAGCAAATGCAGCGCCGGAGAACCAGGTTCGATCCTGACTGCAGGTGCTGTCTGTATGGAGTTTGTACGTTTTCCCCGTGACCTGCGTGGGTTTTCTCCGATATCTTCGGTTTCCTCCCACACTCCAAAGACGCGCAGGTTTGTAGGTTAATTGGCTTTGGTAAATGTAAAAATTGTCCCTAGTGGGTGTAGGATAGTGTTAATGTGTGGGGACAATTAACCTAGGAATCCACACATCTCTGGGATGTGAGAGGAAACCAGAGCACCAGAAGGAAATGTGCAAACAGCACCCAAGGTCAGAATCAAACCCGGGTCACTGGCGCTGTGAGGCGACAGCTCTACGCTAATGAGGAGAAGGGAGACAGCTCACCTTAATACTAAATGACAACTTAATACTGAATGAATCGTTTAGCCGGTGGAAGGGATGCAGGTGAAGGGGAGGGGGACGGGGAGGGGGAGGTGGCGGGGGAGATGGAGGGTGAGGAGGGGTGGAAGGGGGAAGGTGGAGGGGGAGGGGGAGGGGGAGGGGGAGGGGGATGGGGAGGTTATGGGTGGAGGGGGAGGGGAGGGGGTGGGGAGGGGGAGGTGGAGGGGGAGAGGGAGGGGTAGGGGAGGGGGATGGGGAGGGGGAGGGTGGAGGGGGAGGGGAGGGGAGGGGGAGAAGGAGGGGGAGAGGGAGGGGGAGGTGGAGGGGGAAGGGGAGGGGTGGGGGGAGGGGAAGGGGGGGGAGAGAGCGAGGGGAGGGGGAGAAGGAGGGGGAGAGGGAGGGGGAGGTGGAGGGGGAAGGGGAGGGGTGGGGGGAGGGGAAGGGGGGGAGAGAGCGAGGGGAGGGGGGAGAAGGAGGGGGAGTGGGACGGGGAGGTGGAGGGGGAAGGGGATGGGAAGGGTGGAGAAGGAGGGGGAGGGGTGGGGGAGGGGGTGGGGAGGGGGAGAAGGAGGGGGAGAGGGGAGGGGGAGGTGGAGGGGGAAGGGGAGGGGGAGGGGGAGGGGGGAAGGGGAGAGGGAGGGGGAGGTTGAGGGGGAATGGGAGTGGGATGGAGAGGGGGAGGGTGGAGGGGAGGGGAGGGGGGGGGGGGGAGGGGGAGAGGGAGGGGGAAGTGGAGGGGGGAGGGGAGGGGGAGGGGAAGGGGGAGGGGGAGAGGGAGGGGGAAGTGGAGGGGGGAGGGGAGGGGGAGGGGAAGGGGAAGAGGGGGAGAGGGAGGGGGAAGGTGACGGGGAGGGGGATGGGGAGAGGGAGGGGGAAGGTGGAGGAAGAGGGGGAGGGTGGAGGGGGAGGGGGAAGGAGAGAAACAGTGTCAGCCAGGGTTCAAGGAAGGGGAGTGGGAAAGAAAGGGGGGTCTTGGGGTAAAAAGGGGAGTGGAAAGGGGCCTGTTTGTGCATTCGTTACTGAAGGTTAGAGAACTCAATGTTCATACTATTGGTTTGCAGGCTCCCCAAATGGAATATGAGGTGCTATGTTGCATGTGTCCTCACTCTGGCAATGCAGGAGGCTCAGGAAAGACAGGTCAGTTTGGGAAAGGAGTTCAAATGGTGAGCAACTGGTAGATTCTTGAGTCATAGTCACAGTGATACAGTGTGGGAACAGGCCCTTCAGCCCAACTTGCCCACACCGGCCAACATATCCCAGCTACACAAGTCTCACCTGTCTGCGTTTGGTCCATATCCCTCCAAACCTGTCCTATCTATCTACCTGTCAAACTCTTTCTTAAACATTGGGATAGTCCCAGCCTCTACTACCTCATATGGCAGCTTGTTCCATATACCCACCACCCTTTGTGTGAAAAAATCACCCCTCAGATTCCTATTAAATATTTTCCACTTCACCTTGAACGTATGTCCTCTGGTCCACAATTCCCCTACTCTGGGCAAGAGACTCTGTGCATCTACCCGATCTATTCCATTCATGATTTTGTGCACTTCTATAAGATCACCCCTCATCCTCCTGCACTCCCAGCCTACTCAACCTCTCCCTATAGCTCACACCCTCTAGTCCTGGCAACATCCCCGTAAATTCTCACTGAATCCTTTCAAGATTGACAATATCTTTCCTATAACATGGTGCCCAGAACTGAACACAATATCCTAAATGTGGTCTCACCAATATCTTATACAAATGCAACATCACCTCCCAACTTACATGTGTAGGAAAGAACTGCAGATGCTGGTTTAAATCGAAGGTAGACACAAAATGCTGGTGTAACTCAGCAGGACTGGCAGCCCTCGGGCCCTGGCATTCCCTCTATCTCTATCTCTCCCCCACCCTAGTCGCACCAGCTTCTCATTTTCACACCACAAACAGCTTACAATGGCTTGTTCCCTTTATCACCGATACTTTTTTGCATATCTTTCACTCATTGTTCCTTATCTCTCCACATCACCGTCTATATCTCTCGTTTCCCTGATCCCTGACCAGTCTGAAGAAGGGTCTCGACCCGAAACGTCGCCTATCTCCTTCGCTCCTTAGATGCTGCTGCACCCGCTGAGTTTCTCCAGCTTTTTGTGTACCCAGGACTGGCAGCATCTCTGGAGAGAAAGAATGGGTGACGTTTCGAGTCAGGTCTGAAGAAGGGTCTTGACCCGAAACGCCACCCATTCCTTCTCTCCAAAGATGTTGCCTGTCCCGCTGAGTTACTCCAGCATTTTGCCTCTACTTCCCAACTTCTATACTCAATATTCTGAATGATGAAGGCCAATGTGCCAAAAGCCTTTTTGACCACCCTCTCTACCTGCGACTCGACCTCCAAGGAACCATACCCCTGTACTCCTAGATCCCTCTGCTCTACAACACTCCCCAGAGGCCTACCATTTACTGTGTAGTTCCTGCCCTTGTTAGACGTCCCAGAATGCAACACCTCACACTTCTCTGTATTAAATTACATCAACCATTCCTCCGCCCATCTGGCCAATCGATCCAGGTCCTGCTGCAATCTTTCACAACCACCTTCATGATCTGCAAAACCACCCACTTTTGTATCATCAGCAAACCTGCTAATCTTGCCGTGTATGTTCTCATCCAAATCATTGATGTAGATGACAAACAGTAATGGACCCAGCAATGAACCCTGAAGCCCACCACTAGTCACATGCCTCCAGTCCAAGAAGCAACCTTCCACCATCGCCCTTCCTTCCATGGAGCCAATTTGCTATCCATTCAGCTATCTCTCCTTGAATCCCATGCGATCTAACCCTCCAGAGCAGCCTACCATGTGGAACCTTGTCAAATGCGTGTAGGACATGGCGGACTGAGTTCCAGTGTTTGGCGAAGCATTCTCTGAGTCTACGCTTGGTCTCACCGATGTACAGGAGGACACCTCCGGAACACTGGATGAGGTTGGAGGAGGTACACGTGAACTTCTGCCTCACTTGGAAGGACCACAGAGGTCCATGGATGGAGATGAGGGATGAGGTATAGAGTTACATCTCCTGCGGTTGCAGGGGAAAGTACCTGGGCAGGTGGTTTGGGTGGGAAGGAATGAGTGAACCAAGGATTTACTGAGGGAGTGGTCTCTGTAGAAGGTGGAGATGGGGAGATGTGACTAGTCGTGGGATCACACTGGAGGTGATGGAAATGTGTTGGATGCAGAGGCTGGTGAGGTGAAAGGTGAGGACCAGGAGAAATCTGTCTGGAGGGGCAACTAAGGGACACAGAGGTGATGTGGGTGAGGGGCCCATCTATGACTGGAGGAGGGAAACCATGTTTACTAAAGAAAGAAGACGTCTTGGATGTCCTAGAATGGAAAGCCTGATCTTGGGAGCAGATGTGGTGGAGATGGAGGAATTGAGAGTCGGGGATAGTGTCCTTGTAAGAGGCAGGGTAGGAGGAGGTGTAGAGTTATACACTGTTGAAACAGGCCCTTCAGCCCAACTTGCCCATACTAACCAAAATGTCCTTTCTACCCTAGTGTTAAAGAAGGAACTGCAGATGCTGGAAAATCGAGGGTACACAAAATGCTGGAGAAACTCAGCGGGTGCAGCAGCATTTATGGAGCGAAGGAGATAGGCAAAGTTTTGGGTCAAAACCCTTCTTCAGACTTTCTACCCTAGTCCCATTTGCCTGTATTTGGCCCATATCTCTCTGAAACTCTCCTATCCATGTACCTGACTAAATGTTTTTTAAACATTGTGATAGTACCTGTCAAGAGTCAATAGTGTTTTATTGTCATATGTCCTAGATGGGACAATGAAGTTCTTACTTGCTGCAGCACAACAGAATATGTGAATATGTAAACATTGTATATAATGGGGGAAAAAAAGTTCAATAAATAACAAATATAGTCTCAACTACCTCTGCCGGCAACTCGTTCCATACACTCACCATCCTTTGTGTGAAAAAGTTACCCCTCAGGTTCCTATTAAATCTTTCCCCTTTCACCTCAGCCTATGTCCTCTGGTTGTGGATTCCCCTACTCTGGACAAGTTCAGATTACCGTGGATTTGTGGATTTGCAGTGGATGGCAGTTGACTTTTTGGCCCCTGTAATGGAGACAGAGAGATGACAAAAGGGGTGAGAGGCGTCACAGATAGTCCAGGTGAATTTGAAGGCAGGGTGGAAGTTAGTGGTAAAGTTAATGAAATCAACAAATTTTGCATGGGTGCAAGTGGCAGCACCAATGCAGTCACCCATTTAGCAGAGAAAGGGTTGGGGCATGGTGCCAGTGTACATTAGGATCTTTTGATTGACCATATTATAGGGTGGCACGGTGGCGCAGTGGTAGAGTTGCTGCCTTGCAGCACCAGAAACCCTGGTTTGATCCTGACTACGGGTGCTGTCTGTGCAGAGTTTGTACGTTCTCCCCGTGACCTGCTTGGGTTTTCTCCGAGATCTTCGGTTTCCTCCCACACGCCAAAGGTGTACAGGTTTGTAGGCTAATTTGCTTGGTATAAATGTAAAGCGTCCCTAGTGTGTGTAGGATAGTGTTCGCGTGCGGGGATCGCTGGTCGGTGCGGACTCGGTGGACTGAAGGGCCTGTTTCTGCGCTGTATCTCTAAACTAAGCTAAACTATATTGGAAAGTTGGTCTGTTGCCAGTATAGGTGACGATTAAAGGGCCTGTCCAACTTGGGCGCCATTTGCGCGTCATTTACGCGACATCATTTACGCGTCACGACACGCATGTGATGCACGCATGGTGCGCTTTATTCGCGCGTGGTGCAAAGTGACACAGGCAGTGACGCACAGTCATGAGCGGTGCCCCAGGATTTTGGGATGTACAAAATCTTTGCGCGCCATCTGCGTGACACGCAAATGATGCCCAAGTGGGACATTGCCCTTAAGCATGCTTGACTCTTGAACAGGGATGTGGAAGAATCTATTTGGCACAAATGACAATAAACCACTCTTGACTCTTGACTTGAAGGAACCCGACTCAAAACCTCACCCATCCTTTTTCTCCAGAGATACTGCCTGGCCCGCTGAGTTACTCCGGCACCTTGTGTCTACCCTCACCTAAAAGATAGAGTGTGGGTGGAGAGAGTGCAAGATGTTGAGCAACTCACTGACCACCAGGATGTCTCTGGGGTGTCTAAGTCTCTGAGGACTGTGCCTTGGATTATTATGTTGGACAGTTGTCCTTCTCCTCATTAGCGCAGCCAGAACAGCTGTTGTCTCAACGTCGGAGAATCCGGTTCGATCCTGACCTCGGGTGTTGTCTGTGTGGAGTTTACACATTCTCCCTGTGACCATATGGGTTTCCTCCGGGTGCTCCGGTTTCCTCCCACATCCTAAAGACATGCAGGTTTGTGGCTAAAATTGCCCTCTATAAATTCCACCTCGTGTGCGGGGCGTGGATGAGAACTAGCATGAATGGGTGATCGATGGTCGGCGTGGACTCGGTGGGCCGAAGGGCCTGTGTGTCCAGGTTGTACTTCTAAACTGTAAACTCTTTGTATGCACAACCACCTCACAGGCATCACCTGCAAACCCACCTGTCAGGAACGTCCACTGCTGTCATTCATCTTTCATTCGCTGTCCATGGGAATAGAAATCCACTCCTGCAACTGCTTCACTCGCTTGCTCTGGGATTCCCTGTCAGCACGTTAAGTTGCACTGTTGCGGTGTGGACACTTTGCATTCTTAGCATCGAGCCCGGACATGTTAGCCCGGACATATTGCCGGTGCCACAAGTTGGATAGACTTTCTGTCTCACACCATCCCTGCCAGCAGCGTGGGTCACACAATCAATGCTTCCATGGTTCAACACTTCAATACTGTTTTATTTGTCACGAATGCAACTGCATAGTGAAATTTGTTTTACATATATTATACATGCGGGTGCCGACGTTATTGCTGCCATTACTCAAACTCCGTGGGCCCGTGCGCTCTATGTACTGGAGCAGTTCCCGTGAACCGATTTCCCCCTCCTCCCCTGGCCCGGCCATCTTTGTGTCCCGTGGGCACCTCCTGCAGCCGACCAGAAGGTGTTGGAGACATTACCCCGGTTCACCCTCCAACCGGCCCTTGCTCCTCACATCCGCCTTCTCCAGCTCCCTCCCGGTTACGCCGACTTCGAGCGGGCTCCTGGTTCCCACCGACCGCCAAGCCTTGGGGTGAGCCTTTGGTTTAACCAAGAGATTAGCCCTCCTGCCCGATGACAAGCTGAACGGCAGCCGTGCTCCTGGTGGCCTCCCACACGCAACCACTTCAAACACAGGAGCCAGTCATTCATCTGGTGGTTAAGTGGGGGGGTGCGCTCTACTACAGGACAGCACAGGAGCAATCAACAAAGCACACAGAATGTAGAAGCTGAAAGCCAAACCCGTTCAATGCTCAGAGTGTGTGGAGTCAGCTATTCCCTGGATGCAGTCTTTTACAGCTTGTCCCAGCTGAGAACTAGGAAAGAAAAATCAGCCAGTCTCATGCATCTCCAGGTCTCAAGATGGTCACCTTCTCAACAAAATAGATGTGTGCGGGTGACAGGAAACGTTGGCCCCAGATGACTCTGCACTCAGACACGGGCGGCGTGGGGGTGCAGCGGTAGTGTTGCTGCCTCACAGCACCAGAGACCTGGGCCATCCTGACTACGGGTGCTGTCTGAACGAAGCTTATACCTCATCCCAGTGACCGGCGTGGGTTTTCTCTGGGATCCCCAGTTTCCTCCCGCACTTCAAAGCGTGCAGGTTTGTAGGTTAATAAGTTCTGGTAAGAATTGTAAATGGTCCCTTGTGTGTGAGATAGTACTACCTCCTGGTGTCAGTTGAGTGACGATTTCCTTCAACAAAGGATTCTTTACCTCTGTTGCTTGCCTCGGTGAACATCAACACTCAGGTGTTTACAGACTCCAGGCAAGGATGTTGCCAGGACTGAAGAGATTTGAATATAAGGAATCACTGCATATGAAGAATTGGACAGTACCCTTGCTTGTGAAAGGACCGTTCAGAAGTTTGATAAGAGTGGGGAGGAAGCTGCCCCTGAGTCTGGTGCTACGCTCTTTCAACCTTCTGCATCTTATGCCCGATGGGATAGTGGAGAAGAAGGCATGACCCGGGTGGGAAAGTCTTGGATTATGTTGGCTGCTTTCCCGAGGCAGCGTGAAATATGCAGGGAATTAATTGTGGCAAGTCTGTACAGGCAGGTGCAGGCAGATGAGATTAGTTCAAAGGGTTCAAATGGTATTTTATTCTCACGTGTACCAATTAAGGGACAGTGATACTGGATTAATTCATCTTGACCTTCAAGTTATTTCCGCTGACTGGTTAGCTCACAACAAAAGCTTTTCACTCTACCTCGGTACACGTGACAATAAACTAAACGAAAGCTCAACTCAAGTTCGGCACAGACATTGTAGGCTGAAGTGCCTGTTCCTTTGCCGTACAATGTTCTATGTTTTATGGATCCTCAGCTCAAACTAAGTGCTCCCGGCAGGTCTAGAATCGTGTCGATTGCAACATTACAAACACTGACAAGGTCGCTTTGATTTGCAGTGAGGACTTCAGTCTCAGCAACCAGGGAATTCAGGGAATGCGTTCCAGATCCCGATCATCACCTGGTGAAATGATCCACTCTTAAACTCCTCTTGTGCGAATTATTATAAATCCATCATTTCTGGCTATTGACCCATCTGTGCAAGAAAACAGGCCCTTCGGCCCACTGAGGCCACAACTACCAACGACCCCCGCACATTAACACCATCCCACACACACTAGGGACAATTTACATTCATACCAAGCCAATTAACCCATAAACATGTGCGTGTTTGGAGTGTGGGAGGAAACCGGAGCTCCCAGAGAAAACCCACGCAGGTCACGGGGAGAACGTACAGACAGCACCCGTAGTCAGGATCGAACCCGGGACTCTGGCGCTGAGAGGCAGCAACTCTACTGCTGCCCTTGTACAATGCAGGTTTTATCAGCAGACCTCACTGTTTAGCTACTTCACACGGCACAGCATGGTAGCTGAGGACGTGGATTTATACGCTCCCGTAGAATGGGGTAGTGAGAGGGAAGTTGTGCGATTTTTCTCAAGGCAACATAAGGTCTTGTGAATTATATCTGTCTCGAGTCAACCATAATTTAGCATTTCTTGACAGAGCTGTCATTTCAAGAAAGCATTGCCTCTTCCAGCAACAACCTGCCTCCTTTTGTTAGTCCACGCGAGGAATAAAATCTTCCCCGGAAATAAATGTGATATATCATTTTAATTATCCGTGATTTATGTAGTGTGAGTTTAGTCTGCGGAAGACAAATCTGGATTAGTGAACACGTGAGGCTGTTTTATCATCTCACCGAGAACTGACTCCACAATTCAAAGTGGTTATGAATTTATTTGTGATACCTTGGGAAATGTCCTTCTAATCACCTTAGTATAAGAGGCACTGCAAGCAACAGACAAGTGCTTCACCACTGCAATGCTAATGTCATCCTTGGCACAGTGAAAGGATCCTGACTTCGAGGTTCGAAGGCTATTGTGTCAAAGCCATCTCAAGAGCATCTGATTGAATGATGGTTTGGGAGAGGCACTAACGGCAGGAGGACTGCTAAGGTGATAACTCATTTAACATTCAGAATTAAGAGATTTCAGCTTCTTCCTCGTTTATAAGGCTGTGCATCTGCAGAGCGAATGCATTTTTCTGTTTGAAACAGATAATTACAACACAAATATCAGCCTCATGCTGCTTCCTTCATCATCGAGTCATGGAGTCATTCAGCCCTTCAGCCCAACTTGCCCACACCAACCAACATGTCCCACCTACACTAGGCCCACCTGCCTGTGTTTGGCCCATACCCCCCCTGTAAATGGCTCGATAGTAACCATGTATTGTCGTTCTGCTGACTGATTAGCACGCAACAATAGCTTTTCACTGTACCTCGGTACACATGACAATAAACTAAGCTGAACTAAACCTGTCCTATCCATGAACCTGTCTAATTGTTTCTCAAACATTACAATAGCCTTCACTACCTCCTCTGGCAGCTCGCTCCATGCACCCACCACCCTTTGTGCTGAACACAATGCCTTTGTTAGTACATAATCCACATCCCTCTATTCCCTGCATCTCCATACACCTATCTAAAAGCTTCTTAAATGTCGCTATTGTAGCTGCCTGGGAGAAAAAGGTTCTGACTGTCTACCCTATTTATGCTTCTCGTAATTTTATACACTTCGATCAGGTCTCCCCTCAACCTCTGCGCTCCAGGGAAAACAATCCAAGTCTGTCTTTACACCTGACACCTTCTCATCCAGGAAGCATTCTGGTAAAGTATCCTCTCCTCTGCATCCTCTCCAAAGCTCCCATATCATTTCTGTAATCTCCAGAGCTGCTCATAATCCTCCTATTGTAGCCTAACCAAAGTCCTATTATGCTGCAACATGACTTCCCGACTCTTTAATGCCCTGGCCAATGTAAGCAAGCATACCATATGACTCCTTAACCAATTTATCTACTATATTGGCACTTTCAGGAAGCTTAGGACTTGGACCCCAATATCTCCCTGCATATTACTGCTGTAAAGTGACTTGCCATTAACAGTATACTTTCCCCCTTTCATGTCACCTCTCAAAGTGCAGCAACTCGATTAAACTCCATAGCCTTTTCTCTACCTGTTTTCATAGCTGATCTTATCTCACTGTATATTTTGACAGCCTTGCTCACTGTCTTCAAGTCCACCAACTGTGGTGCTGCTGCAAACTTACTTATGCATCTACATTTACATCCAAGTCATTTATATATATCAAGTTGCGAAAAGGGGAAGTACAGCGGATCTGGGAGTCCTTGTTCATCAGTCTATGAAAGTAAGAATGCAGGTACAGCAGGCAGTGAAGAAAGCAAATGGCATGTTGGCCTTTATAACAAGAGGAGTTAAGTATAGGAGCAAATAGGTCCTTCTGCAGTTGTACAGAGCCCTACTGAGACCACACCTGGAGTATTGTGTACAGTGTTGGTCCCCTAATTTGCGGAAGGACATTCTTGCTATTGAGGGAGTGCAGCGTAGGTTAATTCCCGGAATGGCGGGACTGTCATATGCTGGGAGAATGAAGCAGCTGGGCTTGTACACTCTGGAGTTTAGAAGGATGAGAGGGGATCTTATTGAAACATATAAGATTGTTAAGGGTTTGGACACGCTGGAGGCAGGAAACATGTTCATGATGTTGGGGGAGTCCAGAACCAGGGGCCATAGTTTAAGGATAAGGGGTAGGCCATTTAGAAAGGAGACGAGGAAACACTTTTTCTCACAGAGAGTTGTGAGTGTGTGGAAATTTCTGCCTCAGAGGGCAGTGGTGGCAGGTTCTCTGGATGCTTTCAAGAGAGAGCTGGATAGGGCTCTTAAAGATAGTGGAGTCAGGGGATATGGGGAGAAGGCAGGAACGGGGTACTGATTGGGGATGATCAGCCATGATCACATTAAATGGCAGTGCTGGCTCGAAGGGCCGAATGGCCTACTCCTGCACCTATTGTCTATTGTCTAATGTCTATCACAAAGAACAGAGGTCCCAGCACAGACCCCTGCCAGACTCCACTGGCCGCAGATCGTCAGCCAGAATAACACCAACCCACCACAACCCCCTCTGTTGTCTCTGAGAAAGGCAGTTCTGGATCCAAATGACAAAGTCCCAATGGATCCCATCCACTCCGAGTCCTTGCCCAGAATTGAGAGCCAGAGGACATAAGTTTAAGGTGAAGGGGGAAAGATTTAATAGGAAACTCAGGGGTAAATTTTTCACGGAAAATGTGGTGGGTGAATGGAACGAGCTGCTGGAGGCAGGTACTATAACAAGGTTTAAGAAATATTTAGATAGGTACATCGAAAGGATAGGTTTAGAGGCATATGGGCCAAATGTAGGCAGGTGAGACTAGTGTAGATGGGACATGTTGGTCAGCATGGGCAAGTTGGGCCGAAGGGCCTGTTTCCACAGTTTGGCTCTATGACTGATATATTCTTGTCTTGTTGAGGCAGGTCTTCCTGTTAGTACTAAATGAGAATGATCTTCAAGCGAAGTTCAACGTGAAATTGACCTGACATGATTGGGAGAGTCTGGCCCATGTGTAGCCAGGTTAAACCATTCAATTGCAGCAACGTACAGAGCTGCGACCCTGTGATGCTGATTCACTGGGTTAACTGAAGAGTGTTTGTGGTGTAAGTGACTGTTTCTATGCTGTATGACTCTATGCATGTCCATAGATCTGTGGCACGTGTGCACCACAGATGTGGCCGCTGGTTTTATGGATGCTGGTGTGGACGGTGCTGTTTGTGAGGTTGGATCTATTGGTGCTGCAGCTGCTGTGTTTATTGTTCTAGCTGTTATTGTTATTGCTCTTCCTATATAATACTATCAGAAGCTGCTGCAGTTCCCATTGCTTTCACTGCTCCTCCTAATGTTGTGTGGCGTTATTTGTTACTGCTGCTCCCGTCCTTATTGCTTTTCTTATTGATATTGCAGCCACTGGTCTGTTGAATTAATTCCCACAGTTGTCATGGAGTCATAGAGTCATACAGCATGGAAACAGGCCCTTCGGCCCAACTTGCCCACACCGACCAACATGTCCCATCTACACTAGTCCCACCTGCCTACATTTGGCCCATATCCTTCTCAAGTCAAGTCAAGTCAAGTCAAGTCAAGTTTATTCGTCACATACACATACGGGATGTGTAGTGAAATGAAAAGTGGCCGTGCTCGCGGACTTTATGCAAAAAACAAACAAACAAACAACTAACGTACTACAAACAAAATTGAACAGAATCACATTCTTTTACATATTAAATTTTGTGGGCGGTATTGTGGTCCAGTAAAGTTAGTCCCTGGTGAGATAGGAATTTACAGTCCTAATGGCCTCTGGGAAGAAACTCCTTCTCATCCTCTCCGTTCTCACAGCATGGCAACGGAGGCGTTTGCCTGACCGGAGCAGCTGGAACAGCCCGTTGCTGGGGTGGAAGGGGTCCCCCATGATCTTATTGGCTCTGGAGTTGCACCTCCTGATGTATAGTTCCTACAGGGGGGTGAGTGAAGTTCCCATCGTGCGTTCGGCCGAACGCACTACCCTCTGCAGGGCCTTCTTGTCCTGGGGAGAGCAATTCCCAAACCAGATTGTAATATTTCCTGACAAGATGCTTTCCACAGCAGCTGAGTAGAAGCACTGGAGGATCCTCGGAGACACTCTGAATTTCCTCAATTGCCTGAGGTGGTAAAGGTGCTGTCTTGCCTTACTCACGAGTGCTGCAGCGTGCGAAGTCCATGTCATATCATCAGAGCTGTGGACTCCCAGGTATTTAAAACAGCTCACCCTATCCACAGTGTCCCCATTTATCCTCAATCGTGTGTACGTCCTCGGATGATGTACCCTCCTAAAGTCCTCGATCAGCTCCTTAGATTTTTTGATGTTCAAGAGGAGGCTGTTGTCCTGACACCAGAGTGCCAGATCAGCCACCTCCTCCCCGTAGGCCTTCTCATCGTTGTCTGAGATCAGGCCCACCACCACAGTGTCATCAGCAAACTTGATTATCGAGTTGGAGCTGAACCTAGCCACACAGTCACGTGTGCATAGGGAGTACAATAGGGGGCTGAGGACGCAACCCTGAGGGGATCCTGTGCTCAGGGTGAGGGACTTTGATGTATTCCCCCCCCCCATCTTGACTACCTGGGGCCTGGCGGTAAGAAAGTCCAGGGCCCAGGCACACAGGGGGGTGTTGAGCCCTAATTCCAGTAGCTTCTCGGCCAGTCTGGTGGGGACTATCGTTCATGAAGGCTCAACTGAAGTCTATGAACAGCATCCTCACATAACCCCCCTTCTGGCTGTCAAGCATCGTCCGTGGATCTGTTCGGACGGTATGCGAATTGTAACAGGTGCATGTTGCGAGGGAGGAAGGCGCAGATGTGTTTCTTCACCAGCCTCTCAAAGCATTTCATGACTTCCGAGGTGAGGGCCACCGGACGGTCGTCATTCAGTCAGGCTGGGGAGGCATCTTTAGGTACCGGTACAATGATGGATTTTTTGAAGCCGGCAGGGACCACGGATTTGTCCAGGGAGAGGTTGAATATTGTAGTGAGCACCGGAGCTAGCTGCGGAGCACAGGACTTAAGTACTCGCCCCGAGATGCAGCTTTCCTCGTGTTCACCCATGTCAGAGCCCTCCTCACATGGTGCTCGACCTGTGATATCCATGTACCTGTCTAACTGTTTATTAAACGTTGCAATAGTACCTGCATCAACTGCCTCCTCTGGTAGATCGTTCCATAGACCCACCACCCTTTGTGTAAAAAAAGTTACCCGTCAGGTTTCTATTCATTCTTTCCCTTAAGCCTGTGTCCTCATGTTCATGGTGATTAACAAATGTCTTGTTGCTGCAATGCTGTATTGCCATCACTCACATTTTCTGATGCTTATTGTGCTCTTGCTTTGCTGCTGTCTCTTGCTGTGCTGTTTTTTTGTTCAAGGCCTCTGCCGTGACTATAAGGCCTCTGCGTGACAATAAAGAACTGAACCAAAGCTGGGGATGCCACTTTCCCCCCTGTCTCTGAGGCACAATACAAGGCTTCAGGCCCAACTCCACACAAATGACAAAGGACAAAGGACATTTATTGTCACATACACCAATTGGTGTAGTGAAATTTGTCTTGTCAAGCAGCACACAGATAAAGATAAGACACAACATTAAAGAATTTAACAATAAACATAAAAAAAATCCCCCCACAATGGTTCCCATTATGAGGGAAGGCACAAAGTCCAGTCCCCCTCCGCAGTCGCCGCTACGGGGCCCGATGTTTTAGGCCTTCTCGCCGGGCGATAGTGCTCCAGCTCGGGAGAACCCTCTCAGCAGCTTGGGGTGCCTGTAACGGCCGCTTCCTTGCTGGAGACCGCGGCTTCCGACGCCAACAGGCCGCGCTGAATGGTGCTCCACGACTGGCGATCTCGCCGAGAGATCCCAGGCCCCCGACGTTAAAGTTGAAGTTCACCGCCGCTGCCCGCGGCCGTCCGCCCCACAGTCCCGCAGCTCCGCGATGTTCACCTGCGGTCTTCAGGTCACCGGAGCTCCAGCGCGGCGACCCAGGCAAGGCATCGCACGCACCGCTCCGCGATGGCGCTCCAGCGCTGTGCCGCTGCCGAAGCCAAGGTTCTGGCAATGCCGCTCCAGGCCTGCTGGTAGGCCGCGAGGACGGGTCGATGGTGTAGCCATCCGACCAGGTAAGGACCTTAGAAAGCAGTTTCCCCCTCGCCCCCCCACCCCCACATAAAAAAAGGCGTTGAAAACAGAAAAACTCAACTAACTAAAAATTAAAAAAAGAGAGAAAAAACGGACAGCTGCAGGCAGGGCAGCTATACCCGTACAGGACGGTGCCCCTTAACCTTCGATGCACACTCGTGCATCGAAGGTTAAGATAACGTCCAGTGCAATGCTAAGGGAATCCCATGTCATCGTAGGTAGAATCCTCTGTCTAGACATTAACCCGAGACCATTGGCATCTCAGGAGGTCGTAAGGAGCCGTTGGCCTGATGTCAGATTCATAGAGTAATACAGTGTGGAAACTGGCCATCTGACCCAACTTGCCCACACTGGCCAACATGTTGCCTCTACACTCCTCCCACCTGCCCGCTTTGGTCCATATCCCTCCAAACTTGTCCTATCCATGTACCTGTCTGTTTCTTAAACATTGGGATAGTCCCAGCATCAACTACCTCCTCTGGCAGCTTGTTTCATACACCCACTGGCCTTTGTGTGAATACGTTACCCCTCTGATTCCTATTAAATCTTTTCTCCTTCACCTTAAACCTATGTCCTCTTGTCCTCGATTCACCTACTCTGGGCAAGAGTCTGGGTGCATCTACCCACTCTATTCCTTTCATGATTTTATGCATGATTTTATTTTGAATGAAATACAGGACGTTTTCCGTGTGGCTCTGGACAAAATGTATCTTGCATGAGAGGTAAAGATAACATTGCAGTTGTAGAGGGTGCTACATGTAGTGAGTCTCATTGATCCTCTCCCTACATGCTATGGTCTGCGGAAGGGTTCTGACCCAAATCGTCAACCTTTTCCTTTTCTCCAGAGATGCTGCCTGACCCGCTGAGTTACTCCAGCACTTTCAGAATCAGAATCATAATCATACTTTATTAGCCAAGCATGTTTTGCAATATACAAGGAATTTCATTTGAACTTACAGTCATACCAATAAAAAGCAACATAAAACATTAAATACATTTTAATATGAACATCCACCAAAGCGACTCCTCCACATTCCCCACTGTGATGGAAGGTGAAAGAAAGTTCAATCTCTTCCCTTCTTTGTCCTCCAGTGGTCGGGTGGCCTCTAACTTTCCGGTGACGGGACGATCTTACTCCCGTAGCTGGTGGCGGACCTTCCTCATCGGGGCGATCAAGCTCCTGCATCGGGGGGGAATCTCAGCTCCCCCACCCCGGGCGACCTACTCTGGATCTTATATACTATCTTCAGTAAAATCAAGTTCAAGTTCACATTTATTGTCATATGCACCAATTAAGGTACAGTGGTATTTGAGTTACCACACAGCCATACAAGTAAAAAAGAGCACCAGACACGACAGAGTTTAACATAAATATCCGTCACAGTGGAATCAGCATTCCTCACTGTGATGGAGGGGATCATGACAGGAGCCTCCTCGTGGCGATCCCTGGAAGCGATGATGCGATGCACTCTGTGACGTGTCAGGTGGCAATTCTGTCAACATGTTGGACGACAACAGAAGCCAACAGCGAGCCACATCGTCTGACACACGAGCGAACGAACTGTGATGGAAGGTGATAAAGTTCAGTCAATCTTCCTCCTTTTGTTCACCCGTGGTCGGGGCCTTGAATCCTCCGTAGTCGCCGCTACGGATGGCCCGATATACTGGCCCATTGGTATCACTTTGTTGTTGCCATTATACCTGGCTCCGTGTGCTTTCTAGTCGAATCATGCAGTACGTGTGTACAATCTAGCCATGGACAAATACCACAAGCTTGTGTAAAGAGAAAATAACAAAGTACACAATGCAGTGCACAGTGGCGCAACAGTAGAGTTGCTGCCTCACAGCGCCAGAGACCCGGGTTCGATACTGACTACGGGTGCTGTCTGTACGGAGTTTGTACGTTCTCCCCGTGTCCTGCGTGGGTTTTCTCCAAGATCTTCCGGTTCCACCCACATTCCAAAGACTTGCAGGTTTGTAGGTTAATTGGCTTGCTATCAATGTAAATTGTCCAGTGTGTGTAGGATAGTGTTAATGTGCGGGGATCGCTGGTCGGCGTGGACTCAGTGGGCCGAAGGGCCTGTTTACTAAACTAAACTAAACTAGTTCTACACCATTATACATGTGGAGGAGTAAAGAGAGGAGTGAGGGGGGTGATGAATCTGTGGAATTCATTGCCACAGGCAGCTGTGGAGGCCTTTCACTATTCGGTAACTTTCAAAGTGACCGCAGCGGGACTCGAACCTACAATCTTCAGATCCAAAGTCAGACGCCTTATCCATTAGGCCATAGGCCTCCTTTTACCACTGTTGACCCTTTATATTTCCTCAGTCTTGTGTCTCGTGAACTTCTGGGCTCACTTGGGACTTGAACCGTGGGCATGGAAATCACAGCTCGAAGTTTAAATCTCTCCATTGTTCTGTGCACCTCATCAACGTTGCACAGGTGGGGTCTCTGCCACATAACTAAGGCGACTTGGCTGTCGCCACATTTTCGCCAGTGGTCGCCCGGGTATCGCTGTACGGTCATGAGTCGTCTCCTCAGTTGCCCAAAGAGTCGTAGCGTCTTTCTGGTCGCCGAAAAATTGTCAACACGTTGAAAATTTTTTGCCGACAGTGGGTTTGACGCATATGAGTGTATCTTGACTTCTCCTGACGTAGGTTGTTGCCAGGTTAACGTTGGTTGTCACTAGGATGACATAGGTTGTCGCCGGTGCTGACTGCGGTGAATTCCTTTGGCGACTACCTACGTCAACCGGTGACAGGTACCACCAACCGAATTGTCTTACCTTGTCGTAACTTGTCACGGGTGGACGTAGGTTGTCATAGGTATGGTCGGAGTTGGACGTCCTAATGGGTCGCCGGTTGTCGGTAGCTTGCCGCAGCTTGACGTCGACTCGGTGGTAGGTTATTGTAGACATTGTCGTAGGGGGGTCCAGTCGCCGGTTTTTCGGCGATTTGCAACGACCATGACAGTTGCCGGCACTTGCCGAAAAAAATCGCCTAAGTGGGACAGGGGTGTAAGAGACACGGAGTACTGGAGTAACAAGCAGCATCTCTGGGGAACAAAGATAGGTGATGTTTCACAGAGTGCTGGAGTAGCTCAGCGGGTCAGGCAGCATCTCTGGAGAACATGGAGAGGTAGTGTTTTAGGTTGGGTCCTTTCTTTGTACTAATTGTATGGAGGAATGGGGGGGATAAAAGCTGTAAGATAGGGACTGGTTACAGGTAGGGGTGGGGGCAGGAAAGGTGGAAGAGAGGAGTGCTGCCTGACTTCGCTGTATTACTCCAGCACTTTTTCTGCAGTTCTGTGTTTCAACAAACTTGGTGTTTGTTTCTCTTTCCTATCGAAACCAGGTGGTGAATCTGTGGAATTCATTGCCACAGAAGGCTGTGGAGGACAAGGCAATGGATATTTTTTAAGGCAGGGATAGATAGATTTTTGATTAGTACGGGTGTCAGAGGAGTTATGGGGAGAAGGCAGGAGAATGGGGGTTGAGAGGGAAAGATAGATCAGCCATGATTGAATGGCAGAGTAGACTTGATGGGCCGAATGGCCTAATTCTGCTCCTCACTTATGAACTACAGCGCATATCTTTCCGCAACTTTCTATTTATTATCAATACTTTTACAATTCAGTCCCCTGTCACCCTCAACATGTGTGCACTTTCTTGCCCCATTAAATTTTTGGCTAAACCTAGTTATAATTGTATCCAGTGCAATCTTGCAGGGTAAGACCCAGGGAATAATTTGCAGTTTGATGCTTTTTTCTCTTCTCTGGCTTTCTCCAGGCCTGCTCTGGAGATTTCCTTCAGGAGGAAGTAATTTTGAAAGCCTGGCAGAGACTGCCAGGTAATGTATCGTGATCTTTAGGCTCAAATCCCCCACTGCTTATAACAGTAACAATGCTGAGATGAAGACGCAAAGAGATCTGAACTTCAGTTGCAAGAAATCAATGTGGAATTCCCTGCACACCTCGGGTGTGCGATTCCTCTCTCGTGATTCTGGTCATGATTTGTTTGGCTTCAATGCCAGCTGTACCACGTTAACAGACACCTCTATGGCGGCACAGTGGCGCGTCGGTAGAATTGCTGCCTCACAGCGCCAGAGACCCGGGTTCAATCCTGACTACGGGTGCTTGTCTGCACGGAGCTGGTACGTTCCCCCCGTGACCTGCCTGGGTTTTAACGATAAGGGGGAAATCTTTTAGGACCGAGATGAGAAAAACATTTTTCACACAGAGAGTGGTGAATGTCTGGAATTCTCTGCCACAGAAGGTAGTTGATGCCACTTCATTGGCCATATTTAAGAGGGAGTTAGATGTGGCCCTTGTGGCTGAAGGGATCAGGGGGTATGGAGAGAAGGCAGGTACAGGATACAGATTGGATGATCAGCCATGATCATATTGAAGGGCCGAATGGCCTCCTCCTGCACCTATTTTCTATGTTTCTATGTTTTCTCCGAGATTTCCAGTTTCCTCCCACACTCCAAAGACGTACAGGTTTGTACATTAATTGGCTTGGTGCACATCTAAATTGTCCCCAGTGTAGGATAGTGTTACTGTGCGGGGATCACTGGTTGGCACGGACTTGATGGGCCAAAGGGCCTGTTTCCGTGCTGTATCTCTAATCTAAATTAAACTAAACTAAACTAAACCTCCACATTCACTCTTGTACCCACTCACTGCAACTTTCAAAGAATAGTGAAAGGCTTGGATAGAGTGGATGTGTAGAGGATGTTTCCACTAGTGGGAGTGTCTTCGACTAGAGGGCACAGCCTCAGAATTAAAGGATGGTCTTCTCGGAAGGAGATGAGGAGAAATGTCTTTAGTCAGAGGGTGGTGAATCTGTGGAATTCTTTGCCACAGAAGACTGTGGAGGATGTCAATGGATATTTTCAAGGTGAGGTAGATAGATTCTCAATCAATATGGGTGTCAGAGGTTATGGGGAGAAGGCAGGAGAATGTGGTTAGGAGGGAGAGATAGATCAGCCATGATTGAATGGCAGATTGGACTTGATGGGCCAAATGGCCCAATTCTGCTCCTATCACTTATGAACATGAAGCGGGGGCAGGATCAGGAGGCAGCAATGGACAGGAGAAGCAAAGGTGGCGAAGACAGCAGCTCAAAGCTTTTCTTTTGGGACTGGGGAACATTCCTCCCTCTACAAATTGGACCACATACACTGTCCTCCACCCTGGAGTTCTTTTTGCACCAGAACACAGGGTACATGGATTAAAACCCAGACACAAATACAAAAGATGCAGGCAACAGGGGAGGAGGAGGACGACCAAACAGTGACAAACCAAAACATCTCCAAATGGAGGTCATGCAGCTGAATTGATGGCCAATCATAAAAAAAAGGCAGAGGGAAGGGAATAAAGTTTAAAATAGACAAAAAATATTGGAGTAACTCAGCGGGTCAGGCAGCATCTTTGTAGAGAAGGAATAGGTGACGTTTCGGATCAAGACCCTTTTTCAGACTGAGAATCAGGGGAGGGGGAAACTACTGATAGGGGATACAAAGTGAATTTAAAGTGTGAAAAGGACAGATCAAAGCAGACTATGATCAGGAGTAGAATGGTTGATTGGGGGTTACACAAAAAGCTGGAGAAACTCAGCGGGTGCAGCAGCATCTAAGGAGCGAAGGAGAGAGGCGACGTTTCGGGTCGGGACCCTTCTTCAACCCTTAATAGAATGGTTCATTGTTTGGCTGAGGGGAAGGTGACAACGAGGCATATTAACAGTTTACAGTTGTGTTTACTGTCACGTGTATCGAGGTACAGTGAAAAGCTTTTGTTGCGTGCTAACCCGTCAGCGGAAAGACAGTACGTGAATATAATCGAGCCATTTACAGTGTACAGATACATGATAAGGGAATTATTTATTTTGTTTAAGAAGGAACTGCAGATGCAGGAAAATCGAAGGTAGACAAAAGTGCTGGAGAAATTCAGCGGGTGCAGCACCATTTATGGAGCGAAGGAAATAGGCAACGTTTCCAGGACAAGGGGTCACAGCTTAAGGATAAGGGGGAAATCCTTTAAGACCGAGATGAGAAAGACTTTTTTCACACAGAGAGTGGTGAGTCTCTGGAACTCTCTGCCACAGAGGGTAGTTGAGGCCAGTTCATTGGCTATATTTAAGAGTGAGTTGGATGTGGCCCTTGTGGCTAAGGGGATCAGAGGGTATGGAGAGAAGGCAGGTACGGGATACTGAGTTGGATGATCAGCCATGATCATATTGAATGGCGGTGCAGGCTCGAAGGGCTGAATGGCCTACTCCTGCACCTAATTTCTATGTTTCTATGTTTCGGGCTGAAACCCTTCTTCAAACCCTTCCGATACCCTGTCTGAAGAAGGGTTTCGAACCGAAACGTTGCCTATTTCCTTTGCTCCATAGATGCTGCTGCACCAGCTGAGTTTCTCCAGCACTTTTGTCTACCTTCGATTTTCCAGCATAATAAGGGAATAATCTTTAGTGCAAGGTCAAGCCAGCAAAGTCCAATCAAGGATAGTCCAAGGGTCACCAATGTTCAGCACTGCTCCCTGGTTGTGGTAGGTTGATTTGCAATAGAATTACTGCAGCAAAACAGTAATATTAATCAGGAGGGCAGTGAAACTGTTCGGGGAACTAGGCTGGGGGACAGACAGAGAGAGGGGAAAAACAAGGGTTACTCAGTGAGAGAAATCAATATTCTGATCAAGTCTGATTAGTGCAGACTTCTGCCACTGGAGCAATTGTGGACATCTTATTATAGGTATGAATTAATTTTTTAAACACTAGCTGTAAAGAATCAACATCTGCGTTCCAAATGACGAGGCCATGATTATTTTATTAGAAACCTGACACTGCATTGAAGTTACGCAGTAAATAATATTAACAGTTTCTCAGTGTCTGTCACCAACATAATGCAGACTCTGAACTCTGTGCCGGCCCCGATAAATCCATTTTAAATCGTTGTGTTTTCATTATTGCTGCACATTAATCTATCAATACAGCATAGTTTGTCCGTTAAGATGAGCTACAGCCTGCTGCCAGCATTCGCCTCTCGCATTCATCTCAATTACAGGAGGGGAGAAGGAAAACATCTGTAGTTGGAGCAACTTTCATCTTCAGATCCCTTCATTTCTGGAAGAGCTCGGATCCAGGGATGTGTAAGAAGGAACTGCAGATGCTGGTTTAAACCGAAGATGGACACAAAAAGCTGGAGTAACTCAATGGGACAGGCGGCAACATTTTATGTCTATCTTCGGTTTAAACCCACATCTGCAGTTCCTTCTTACACATTCAGTCTGAAGAAGGGTCTCGACCCAAAACGTCACCCCTTCTCTCCAGAGATGCTGCCTGTCCCAATGAGTTACTCCAGCTTTTTGAATCTATCTTCAGGGATAGATTCAGGGATTTCTCACTGCCTTTCACTTGAGCTGATCCACAATCAATCAGACTTTAGTCCCCACCACTCCCCACCCCTTGCACCGGCTTTTCATAACTTTGCACAACTTTTTATCTTTTGGTTCAGAAACAGCTCCATCCAAGACTGCAAGAAATTGCAGAGAATTGCAGATGCAGTCCAAACCATCACACACAAACCAACCTCCCTTCCATTGACTCCATCTACACCTTACACTGCCTCAGGAAAGCCAGCAGCATCATCAAAGGTGAGTCGCACCTCAGCTACTCCCTCTTCCCCATCCCTCTTCCATCAGGCAAGAGGTACAGAAGTGTGAAAACGCACGCATCCAGATTCAAGGACAGTTTCTTCCCAGATGCTATCAGGCAACTGAACCATCCTACCAACTACTAGAGAGAAGTCCTGAGCTACTATCTACCTCATTGGAGACACTTGGACTATCTTAATCAGACTTTACTGGAATTTATCTTGCTGTAAATGTTATTCTCTACATTATGTGTAGATGCTGGTTTAAACCAAAGATAGACACAAAATGCTGGAGTAACTCAGCAGAACAGACAGGATCTCTGGAGAGAAGGAATAGGTGACGTTTCAAGTCGAGACCCTTCTTCAGACTGCGAGTCAGGGGAGAGGGAAACTAGAGATATGAAAAGGTACATTGAGGACATAGGTCCAAGGTGAAGGGGAAAAGATTTAATAGGAATCCGAGGGGTAACTTTTTCACACAAAGGGTTGTGGGTATATGGAACAAGCTGCCAGATGAGGTAGTTGAGGCTGAGACTATCCTATCGTTTAAGAAACTGTTAGACAGATATATGGATAGGACAAGTTTGGAGGGATATGGACCAAGCACAGGCAAGTGAGATTAGCGTAGCTGGTACATTGTTGGCCGGTGTGGGCAAGTTGGGCCCAAGGGCCTGTTTCTACACTGTATCACTCTATGACTTTATGACTCTACACACAGAACAAATGAATGAATGATATCCAAACTCAAAGCCAGCAACGATGATCAAGGAAAGGTGGAGCCCACAATGGTCCATTGTTGGCTGTGGAGAAGGTGATAACGAGTGGATACAAACAGTAAAACTGAGAGGGATGACTGAAGGTTCTCAACTAAAAAAGTCAACCATTCCTTTTCTCCACAGATGCTGCTTGACCCGCTGAGTTACTCCAGCTTCATCTGTAGATTACCAGATAATCTGTTTCGAAGATGTTGAACGTGGGATAATTATTTCATTAGACACCAGGGAACACACTTTATTTCAATAGTCAAGGGAGCCTGTATTAGGGGTTTCTGCCTGGATTAGGAGGTATAGCCCTGGAATAGGGGCCATCCCCCTGAATTACTGGGTGGTAACTGCAAGGAAAGGTTGGACAGACTTGAATTGTTTTCTCTGGAACATCGATGGTTGAGGGGAGGATCTGTTGGAAGTGCATGAAATTATGAGGGGCATAGATAGAGTAGACAGTCAGAACCTTTTCCGGGGATAGAAACATCAAATACTAGAAGGTATAGCTTTAAGGTGAGATGGTCAACATTTTAATGGGATGTGCAGGGCAGGTTTGGAAGATGTTGATTGTAAGATAATTATTGCCCAGGACACCTGGAGTGCCCTTTCTTGCAATGGGGCTTTCTGTCTGGATTCGGTGGGATCTGCCCGGATTAGAACGTATTAGGTACAAGGAGATCTGCTGGCTTTGAATTGTCCTTTTGCATTACCCTTCATTCATTTGTTTCTTTGTACCCTTTCATACCTCTTGTTTCCCTCACCCCGACTCTCAGTGAAAAGTCAGCTATTCCTTCGCTCCAGAGATGCTGCCAGTCCCACTGGGTTACATCAGCTTTTTGTGTCTACCTTCGGTGTAAACCAGCATCTGCTGTTCCTCCCTACACATTTTATCTGCTGATTTATCTCATAGCTTTTCACTGTAAACAAATTAACCACTTTTTCCTCCACCAAAACATATATTATTCGCTGTAGATTGCTTTAGAACATGCTAAAATGGTGTATCAATTCAATGCCTTTATTTCTGTCACACAATGACTTGAATTAAAGTTTATATCACAGTAACAAAGCTACTAACTTCAGAACTAGGAATGTATTGTTAAAATATTAACAGCAGGGTGCCATGGTGGTGTAGTGACAGAGCTACGACCTTGCAGCTTCAGACCTGGGCTTGATCCCTACTGCGGTTGCTGTCTTTAAGGAGTTTGTACGTTTTCCCTGTGACCGCGTGACTTTTCAGACTTCTCAGAGATCTGCGGTTTGCTCCCACGTTCCAAAGAGGTGCAGGTTTGTAGGTTAATTAGCTTGGTACGAATGTAACATTGACCCTAGTGTGTGGGATAGCGTTAATGAGCGGGGATCGCTTTGTCGGAGCGGGCTCCGTGGGCTGAACGGTCTGGTTCCACTCTGTATCTCTAAGCTAAACTAAACTGAACTAAAATGATCTCATGGACACAAAAAGCCGTCACCCATTCCTTCTCTTCAGAGATGCTGCCTGTCCCACTGAGTTACTCCAGCTTTTTGAGTCTTCGAAGATATTTGGTTTAAACCAGCATCTACAGTTCCTTCCTGCACTATAACTTTATCTCACAGCTGCTTGCTGTTCACTGTAAACATATTAGCCACTTCCTTTCCTGCAACAAAACATATTTTATTCACTGTAAATTGCTTTAGAACATCCTAAAGTGCTGTATAAATTCAATATTCTTATTTCTGTCACACAATGACTTGAATTAACCCGTATATCACAGTAACAAAGCTACTAACTTTGGACACATAATTCTGGAGTAACTCAGCGGGCCAGACAGCATCTCTGGAGAAAACGAATAGGTGAGTTTTCGCATCGAGACCGTGCTTCTTTCTGAATAAGTGTCTCGACCCAAAACGTCACCCATTCCTTCTCTCCGGAGATGCTGCCTGTCCCGCTGAGTTACTCCAGCTTTTTGTGTCCATTTTCTTTTCATCCTGATGGGCTCCACATCGAGTTATTGGCAGGCGTTGATGCAGTGCAGTCTCTGACTGGCGTGTCAATTGGATCCAGGAGTATAACAGAACATCTCAATCAGCCTGCAGACAAATCGAGTGCGGCTCCTGGAATCAAGTACCTATCAGAAGGTTTTCTAGTGATACTCTTCTTTTATTAAGAAAAACAAGCCAGGTGCAAGCAGAGAATGGAAGGATTTACTGCACAGACTGAGAAGCATCCATCAGTGCTGGCTCCTCAAATACTTATCTCATTCTATGCCAAATTATGATATAGTTTTAGCCCTGATAGTTACTTGTGGCAAAGCAATCCGTCTTCTGATAATTCTTCTGTGTAAAATCATTCCTTCTAAATGCTCTCATCATTCTTGCCCTGATAATCCTGCATCCATCTGCTCATTGCTGATTCACCGACCAAAGTAAACGATCTTTCACTATTTACTCTCCCAAGACTTTTACTGTATTTTGCAAATCTCCATCTATCCACCTTAACGTCCTGCCGGCCACTGACAGAAGCACCCATGCCTGTCCGCCTTTCTTCCATCGTGTTACTTGGTTCCACTTTCACCCAGTGTTGTGTATTTGGTGCCGGAAACGGACTTTAAATAATACCCGGACACGGGAGTAAGCTAATGAGCTTCCTTTATTCTGTACGCCACGAAGAATCTCTTCTGCGCATGCGTCAATTGCGCAAGACTTTAAATATGTTAATCATATTTCATGCACAACACTCCTCCACCTTTAACTTGGAGGCAGGTAACACAATTTCACTTCATGCTCTTTACCTAAAATATAATTGATTTTATCTCGGAGTCACGTGAGTGATTCCGTGAAGAACCCCGCCAGTTCGCATGCGCGTCAGTACGTCAGCCGCATTGGCGCAAGCACCAGCCTGGCAGGGCAGCGCTCCTGCCGGCGTTGTTAAACCTAGAAGGTAAGTTATTTTTACTTACCAGGGTTTTTTCAAGCAGGAGCCTCTCTTCACCGAGGTTTTCCTGCCAGTTTCACAGTTCGACGAGTGAGTCGGTTATGGGCTGTGGGGAAACCCCGGTCCGACCGCGGAAGCGGATAACCGGCAAAAGATTGGGTTGTGAGATAAGGAGCCACTGACAAGGCAGTCAGCGGCTCCCAGCCTGTGGGGACGCCGTGGAACAGCACGGAAATAACGCCAGAGTCGCTGACAGTGCGGTCAGCGGCTCACAGACGTCGGTCCCCAGGCAGAGAATAAATTTGGTGGAGAAAGGACTCGTTCAGCCCTTTTTAAAAATAATAAAGTTTACATATATGTTATAGTGTTTTTCTTAAAGTCAAAAAAAGTTAAAAGTCAAAAAAGTTAATTGTCATGTGTCCCTGACAATGAAATTCTTTCTTGTTTAGCACAAGTTGCTGTGAAGGGTTAAAATTGCTTTAATACTTCACAGGTAAAGCTCTACACTAAAAATTTGAATTTGTGAGCCTACACTGTAATAGTGCCGGCCTACGGGAGAGCCGCACCAGCAGTGCGTGGGCCAGGGATGTTTCATTTGTGACATTACCGGCCTATGGGAGAGCCGCGCCAGCAGTGCATGGTACAGGGCTGTTTCATGTCAAAAAGCGCCGGCCTCTACGAGAGGCAGCGCTGGCAATGCCTGGGACAGGGTTGCTCAAGCTAACACATAAGTCTGCTAGGCCAACGGAATTGGGGGACGATTACCCGCCGGGGCTGGATAGCAAAATAATAGGCCCACGGAGTCGGGGGATGATTCCTCACCGGGGCTGGATAGTGCGTTTGAAACGACTATCCCAAATGCAGCAACTATTGCATACCGTGCTACAGCAGGGCACACACTAGCAGGAGGAGTGTCAGCGCCACCCTGAACAAAAGGTGCCAGCAGCACCTAGTAGAGAGCTGCATGATAGCACCCCCATGGTGATGAGGTCAACTTAGTTCTGGCCCGACTCTGATGGTAAGGTTGAGCCAGATGTTCCATCTCTGCAGGTCGCACCAGCAGTTCCAGTTGACAGAGCTGCTTCAGGTCTCCCTCTTGGAGGCGGAGACCAAGACGGGTCAGTATCCTGCTGACGCTGAGTCTCAGGGTATGGCCGTGGGGCATACCCCAAGGGGTGAAGGGCACGTGTCAAAGGTACTTTTCCTGGCAACAAAGTTGCCATCCCAGAAGAATGTTCCATTCGGGTACAGGTCCAATGGGGTCATATCAGCATAGGTATCCTGCGGCCTGCGGCAGCGCCTGTTTAGGGCTGCCTACAAATCGCCCTCTCTGAGGAGGGGAGAGTGAAAGGTCAAGATATAACTGACTCCAGGCTCTAAAGAAGTTGATGGAACATACTGGAGCACATATGTGCCGGCAGTGAACAGCGCCAACAGGGGGATGTGAGAGACAGCCACCGAATCTGTTATTCATGTAAGGGGAGAAAACCTGCAGATGAATCAATTAAGGCCAACAGCGGGCAAAGGTTCATCGTTCAGAACACACCCCAGGCGCTCATCGGCAGTAGGCGGTTCACTGGAGCTGGGGGCAGCATGACAGCTGGGCAGAAGTTCCACGCACCCTACCAACCCTACTCAACAAAGTGGGTCTGGCACTTCCGAAACATGGGTATGTGCACCATTCACAAGTTGTAATATTCACACTGGTTTGTACAACATACAAAGGATAAAAACATCTGCTTAGAGGCACAGTACTAGCATTCCAAGCAAGTTTGGATTATGGCCAGGGTTGTCTTTAAAGATAAGGTTCAGAAATCGGGCCAGAGTTCTCATGCAAAGCACCCATGGAATAAGGCAGGAGTGGTCTGTTTATTATGAAAAATGGAGAGTGTCGGGCATATGAACTTTCCGAATATGAAAACTTATTTTCCTGACTAACAACAGATTCATAAAGGTCTCAAAGATCCATTCCATGCCGTTCCCATTACAGAGGTTATCAAAGACAATATAACTGTACTAATAACAGTAAAACATTGCGGAATGGGATAAACTGTTCGTTGGTCATTGGGATTTACATTTAACTATTAATTAGCCTATGACTCCGCCCTGTGACAAGAGATTGGAGTTAATAGCAACCTGTTATAAAACTGAATTTTATTTCATCAAGAATAGTTGGCAAAATGGTAGCTGTGTTCAGCTGAGCAAATCAAGAAGCTGATGTCGTGCAAAGTAGCGATCTCTCAAAGGACATGTAGACCATTGTTAACAACCTTATGCTATTATCAGCTGAAGCTACCTCAGTCACAATAATGAACAAACAGTATTCAGCATTGCTTCAGTAGTTTGGTCGGTCAAATTCAGTTATTACAAACTGATGCTAAGGGCTCGAAGGTGAGAAGTTCCGAATACCATCTCTAGTTGGAGGTAGTGGAGAATTGCATGAGTTACCAATTCTTCAGTTGTTGGTATCAACTGAATATATACACTGGATGCACCCCTTGGGTAAAGAGCTATTGAGCGAATATACATAATCTACATGCTCAAGTTCAAGTTGCTACACTACGATGGTGGCGTATGTTAGTCACATGGCAACCAAGTAAAAGTATCCTGTAATAATTTACCTGATCAACCTAACCTAATTAAAGTAAAGATGGCGCCTGCCTGCGGAGCACCAGAACAGAAAAGAATTACTTACAACTTCTATCAACTCACCTGCATCAGGGAAACGGCAGTAATTGGCACCGTTTCCGACAGGCTGCTTGGGCAGCTGAAAGCGCTGTCAATTTTGCGATCTCCCACAGCTGCGGGAGCCCCGGATGTTAAATTTTCCCACGCTGGCTGTGAAACTCCCGACCCGACTGAGGATCCCAGGTGCGGCACCTGGAAACCCCGGGAAGACCTCCAGAGCCGACGGGCTGGATATCCCAGAAAAAATGAAGCTGGAGCTGCTGACTGTGAGGGAATCCCCGTTCGTTACGGAGCTGGAGCTGCCGTCTGTGAGGGAATTCCCGTTCCAGCGCAGGTCCGCAGCAACAGCAGGTACAGGAAACACAGTACCTGGAAACAAAGGGGAAGCCTCCATTGTGTCCGGAAACGTTGCCGGCGGGCAGGACTTCAGGTCAGAATGAAGCGCAGGGGACTTCGGCCCCCTCTCCATACTATCCTGCTGGCCAGTGTACAGTCCCTTGAAAATAAAGTGGAGGACTCTGTCAGGGTCAACCCTTGGATATCAAGTTGTAAAAGAGATCTTGACACAAGTTCTCCCTCTACAAGTATATGTAGTTTGGATATTGAAAATGTGTTAACAATTACTTCACCAGGGGGTTCCAGCTACATCCTTAGTCATGACACTAATATCAGCACACCGAGGGCAAACATTGCAAACGCTGTGGCTAGATAGGATGGAATTGGCTGCAGATGCTATTACATTTTCCATTCTGATCTACACAAACAGAGCAGACCAGGGGTGGCAGGATTTTAGATCATTTTTCAGATACCCCACGGTCTCACGTCTATGTGGGAGGGCAGGCTTGCTATATTATATCAAGGCCACCAGAATCCTAAGAAGTGTGGAATCAGCTTTGTTTATTAATCGACAAACAACCATACAAGCGAAGGTCGGTTCAGACTATTTCAAGGTGGCTGCAGCAGGTTCTTGTTTATGCAGGTATTAACACTGACGATTGTATATCTCATTCCACCAGGGCAACATCAACATCAGCGGCCAGGGCAATGGACATTCCCTTCGACCATATCCTCACGACCGCAGGATGGTCAACTGAATTGATTTCTAAATTTTTTTTATCATAGGGCGGTTACTGACCCGGGGTTTTTGCCCATTCTGTTTTGCGTCCACTTTATCCTCCCCTGAGTTGCAGGGGTTGATATTGATTTCTTTATTAACGTAAACCATTAATACATTTGAATCAATATCATGCTTAATGCATTTTTTGATTATTCATTCATCCTGAGTCAATCAATGCAGTGAGACGCCGAGATTTGGATCTGCAGCACGAAATCACAAAGCTTTGAACTCTTCACGGCATCACTCACGTGACTCCGAAGTAAAATAGTAAGATTAAATGAGAACCTACCAGTTTGAAGTTTGATCTTGATTTTATGAGGAGTTACGTTGGTGATTATGCGCCCTCCACGCCCAACCCTCTCTCATAAAGATCATCTGGTAGTTCTCGATTCACGCATCTTACTATATCACTTCAGTAACTGTTATTTGTGATTTCATCCCGCTGCTTTGAAGATTGATGCGCATGCGGCCTGGAAGGGGTTCTTCACGTAATCACCAACGTAATTCCTCATAAAATCAAGATCAAACTTCAACTTGTAAGTTCTCATTTAATCTTACTATTAATACACTGTTCCTAAATTGTATTATTAAAGTCATCTTACAATACATCCTCATAACCGTAATAATCATACCTAAACTTAACACTTATAATTTTACATTCCACCCATCTTCCTCAATCCAAATACATCACACCTTGCTTTATGTGATATCATTTATAAAGAACAAAATCCTCAAATCTTTTGGGTGTTCTTCTTGTCCTATCAGACCTGTGTCTCTCTGCCTGTGTCGGTCTTTGCAGGTTATCTGAGACATCAGGCTCTGGTTGCGATAATGTATTATCACTAGGGCTAGAGGTTCCTCACTCTCTGAAGTTCCTTCAGGATCTACACCAGCTGTTGGAGTAGGCAAAACTATCAGTGGCTCCTTGCTTGGTTGATCCCCTTCTCTTGGCTGGACATCGGAGTGCTCATCACCATTTGGCCAGTATGCTCTTATTTGATCGACATGACGACGCACGACTCTTCCTTCATTCGACTTTACGTTGCACATGACTTCACTGATGACTACTTCTATCATCCCATAAAGCCAAGTAGGACCTGGTGTGAAGTTCTTGACCATGACATGATCCTCACTTCAAAGACTCGTGCCTTGCTTCCTCGATCTGCTGCCTGTTTCATTGAAGCTTGCTTTCTTCGGACAGCTTTGCTGAGATCGGGTCACAGACTGTCAAGTTTAGTGCGGATCTTTCGTCTGGACATCAGTTCACTGGGTGATTTTCCAGTTGTTTCTTGAGGTGTGACTCGGTAAGTCAGCAAGAACTTCTGGAGCGTTATTTCCAGGCCTGATCCTTTCCCTTTCTTCACCTGCTTTCACCGTCTGTACACCTCTTTCAGCTAGTACGTTGCTGGACGGGTGTTTGCGTGATGTTTGAATGTGGCAGATGTTGTTGCTGTTGAGGAACCTGGCAAATTCCTCAGACACAAACTGCGTACCATTGTCTGTTACCACCGTTTCCGGTAACCCATGAGATGCAAACAACCGTCTCAGAGCCCTCACTGTTGCTGCTGCTGCTGCGTGTCTCACCCGAATGGCTTCAATACAATTACAATTACAATCAGCAAATTCTCCTCGTCCAGGCTGGCATAGTCACAGTGAATCCTACTCCACGGTCTCTCAGGAAACTCCCATGGATGGATCTGGGCTGCAACAGGATTATGTTGACTCTGCTGACAGCTTGGACAACTTCTCACTTGTTGTTCCAACTCTTTGTTAATCCCTGACCACCAGACATAGGATCTTGCCAATGCCTTCATTTTCACGATGCCAGGGTGCATGCAATGAAGTTCTTCAAGGATTCTAGTCCTCATCTCCATATTATCTGGTATGACCACTCGTGGTCCCCACAGGATTATGTCATCCTCCACTGACAGTTCTTCTTTCTTGCTGGCAAAGGGCTTTACATCCTCTGGAAGATTCCTTGCACCTGGCCACCCTTCCATGATGTGGTTCTTCACCTTTGAGAGAACTCTATCCTTCTTGGTAGCTCTCTTCACTTCCTGTGCATCAACAGGGCGTGTGTCCAGATCGGTGAGCAAGTTGATGCGTGCCTCTGGTGCTTCATCAAGCTCCGCGAGCTCAGGGTGATTCCAAGAAGAGTCCTCTTCGTGGATTGGCAAGCGCGACAACGCATTGGTATTCTGGTGTTTCTTGCCTTCCTGATGGACAATCTTATAACTGAAGGCAGACAAGATCATATGCCATCTTGCTACACGAGCAGAGGCCATTGGGCTTGGAGGTTTGTGGTCTCCATATAGTCCCATCAGAGGCTTGTGGTCAGTCACAATAGTGAAAGGCCTCCCATGTAACTGCTTGTGGAACTTTTTCAGTCCGATGATTATGGATAAGCCCTCCTTCTCATATTGTGCGTAATTCACTTCGCTGGGCTTGAGAGTGCGTGAGGCAAAAGGTATTGGACGTTCTTGTCCATATGAATCCACATGGCGTATCACAGCTCGCAAGCCATAGGGGCTTGCATCAGTTTGGAGCAAGATTGTTTTGGCTGGATCGTAATGCGTCAGTGCACTATCACTCTGCAGGAGACGCTTGGATCTCTGGAATGCCTGCTCTTGTTCCTTTCCCCATTTGAACTAGGGATCAGGGTTGCTGCTTCTCCTCCCACTCTTTGACTCAGCTGATTGGTACTCATCCTTCAGCATTAGAGTCAACGGTGCAATCTGCTATGACAGGTTGGGTATAAACTTCCTGTAATAGCCAAGTAAGCCGAGGTATGCCTGGAGTTGGCTTTGGTTCACGGGCCGCTTGACTTCCCGCACAACTTTGTCTTGAAGAGGACGAAGCATTTTTGTTCAGTCGATGTCCGAGATAGACGACTGACTCTTGCATCAGTGCACACTTCTCCTTCTTCAGACGTAACCCACTGGTATCTAGTCTTGACAGGACTGCTTTCAGGTTCCTGAGGTGCTCTTCGTCAGTCCTTCCGCTGATGATGATATCTTCCAGATACGGCTTGCACATGGGAATATCCGCTAGCAGGCTCTCCATTGTTCTCTGGAACATGGCTGGTGCGCTGGATATCCCAAAAGGTAATCTAGTATAGTTATTTGTGCATATTAATTGTGGTGTACCACCGAGCATCAGGGTCTAACTCTATCTGATGATAGGCATGGGAGAGGTCTAGTTTAGAGAACTTCTCCTCCTTCTAGTTCCTGCAGGAGATCCTCCAAAGTTGGAAGTGGATACTGTTCCACTTTCAGCGCCTTATTTGCTGTGAGCATGTAATTGCCACATACTCTCATGCTCCCATCCGGTTTTTAACAGCTATGATCAAGCATGCGGAATCTGCTGTCTTCACCGGCTTGATAATGCCATCCTGCAGCAAGTCATCTAATGTGGCATCTATCTGCTTCCTAGCAGCATATGACACCGGCGCTGATTTGTAAAATGTTGCCCCATTGTTTCCGGCTTGTGGATACACTTTGGCTTGGTATTCCTTCAGTACTCCATGGGTGCTGTTATCAAACAGCTTGGTGCGCTTGTTGAGTCGGCCTCTCGCAAATTGTGTATCCTACTCGGTGGGCTTTGGCTTGGACCCGGCATTTGCTGGCTGGCCATATTTGACAGCAGTCCAGGGTACTTACCAAACCAGTCTCTTCCCAATAGGCTTGAACCTTTCTTTACCACCACTAGGGTCAGCGTTTCTGGCTTCCGGTGAGGATGGAGCTGTACCTGTACCGCTGCTTGTCCAATAATGTCCACCTTCTCCCCTGTGTAGGATTTTAGCTTAAGGCTACAGGGATCTAGTCTGGGGTCCTGACTGAGTTTTCTGAAGACTTCCTCTGGTACTATAGTCCATGGACTTCCAGTGCCCACTTCCAGTTGTACCTCATTGCCATTCACTATCACCATGGACGTATACGGTTCAGAATTGGACAACTTGTTAATTGATTTATCTTCCAACTGACTCATACAATCCTCTGATGAATCCGAATCAGTCTCCTCCAAGCGGTTTGCATTTTTCCGTAATCATCCCCTCCTCATCTTGGTAAGCTCTAACAGCATCACACAGGCTTTTGGTGTGACCCGTTCCCGAGCACCGGAAGCACCTACCATATCGGAATTTACACATCGCTGGCTCATTGCTGCCGCCACATCTCCAGCAACTCTTGGAGTTGTGAATCTTGCCTCTGGATGCCCTTGGTGGACTCCATGTCTTCTTCAGTCCCGGCTCCTTGTCTCTGGATGCCCTTGGAGGACTCCTTGCCTCTTTTAGTCCAGACTCCTTCCTTTGAATCTGATGGACGGGGTTAAAATCATCCTGCAACCATCCAATCTTCCTGATTTGCTCTACATCCTGTCTAGCAACCTCCATTGCCTTTGCAATATTGACTGCGTTCTCGTAGGTCAGATTCGGTGTATCCAGCAGTTTCCGCTGGATGTTAATATCTGCACATCCTACCACCAACCTATCCCTTAGCATATTCTCCAGTTCCTTAAAATTACATCCCTCACTTAACTGGCGAAGCTTTGCTAGGAACTAAGGGATAGTTTCACTTGCTTGCGTTCAGGTATAAAACCGATACCTTTGCACGATTTCTGTTGGTGTAGGTGAGAAGTGAGCCATTAATGCCTCCTTACATTCCTCGTACATTTTACTCGCAGGCTTTGCTGGCTGCAGCAACGCACGCAAGGTGCGATAACTCTTGCTTCCTAAGCCTGTAAGGAACAAAGCTCGTTTCTTCTCTTCTGCAGTGACATCATTTGAAGTGAACCAAGCCTCTAAGACGTCGGTCCATTTCTCAAAATTATAACCAGAATCTAACAGGGGCACATTTCCTCCACTTGAAGTAGCCATGCTAGACTGTTACTATTCAGGTACAGTACATGATTTAATTATTTTACACACTGAGCAGTTATCCAGCAAAATGGCTATTACTAATTCTTATAATAATAGATTTATGCAGTTATCCAGCAAAATGACTACTACTAATTCTTATAATTATAGGTTTATACAAATAACCAACATTTAGTGTTAATAGCAAATTAGAACATTTTAAGCCATATACCTGCTATGTACACACATATTTACTTAAATCATTGATAAAATTGAACAATGCATTCCATTCGTACAGTCCAGCTTTTACTGCGAGGAATCCATTGGTCCGACTTGACAGTCTCTGGACTCCAGTGCCTCAGACAGCCAACCTCTCGGGCTGTCCTTATGTGCTGCCTTGCTGGCTTCTGACACCATCGGGCATTTCAGGTATTTCCTCGAGGGCCGGGCATTCACCGCATTCACGGACCACAAGCCCCTTACTTTCGCTCTGGGAAAGATCGCTGATCCGTGGACCGCCCGTCAGCCGCGGCACCTTGCCCACATCTCAGAATTCACAACTGATATCCGCCACGTCACAGGTAAACTTAACGTCGTTGCCGACGCCTTGTCCCCACCCCCCCCCGCCATTCCTTCGACCCTCGACCACGGCGATGACTACAGCGAGCTGGCAACAGCGCAGCAGGCGGATGCAGGTGTAGAAGCCTACCGCACCGTGATTTTGGGCCTTTGGCTGGCTGAAGTGCCTTGCGGAGCAGCAGGCACCATGGTCCTGTGCGACATCTCCACAGGACGCGCCCGCCCTATTGTCCCCGTCAGTTGGAGACGGCAGGTCTTCGACGCCGTTCATGGCCTGGCTCACCCGTCCATACGGGCGACGTCTGCGCTGGTGGCGGCCAAGTTCGTCTGGCACGGGCTCCGTAAGCAGGTGGCTGCCTGGCCCCGCGCCTGTGTACCTTGTCAGACCTCCAAGGTCCAGCGACACGTGCGGCCCCCCGTGCAGGAGTACGCGGTCCCTGAGGGTGGGGTCCTGCACGTGCATGTCGACCTTGCAGGTTCCTTGCCACAGTCCCGCGGTGACACGCACCTGCTGACCATAGTAGACCGTTTCAAGCGTTGGCCAGAGGTGGTCCCACTCGCTGATACCTCTGTCGTGGCTTGTGCTCGGGCTATGGCGGCTCACTGGATAGCCAGGTTCGGGGCCCCTCTGAAATTTCCACCGACCGGGGAGCCCAGTTCACCTCTTCCTTGTGTCTGCCCTGGCCCAGCTCTATGGTGCCGGGTTGCACCATACGACCGCTTACCACCCGCAGGCCAACGGGCTGGTTGAAAGATTCCATCGGCACCTTACAGGCCCGGACTGGGTGGACCAGCTGCCCTGGGTCCTCCTTGGTATACGCATCGCATACCTAGGCTTTCTCCTAGGCCGAGCCCGTTTATGGCTTGGCCCTGCGGGTGCCCGGGGATTTTCTGCCTGCCGCCCACGGTCAGGTCGCATCAGCCCTGGCGCTTCTGGCCGGCCTTCGTGAATGGGTGCACACATTGGCCCCTGTTCCCACGTCCAGGCACAGTTCGTCCGCAGTGCATGTGCCCGCCCGTGGTGTTACAAGTGTTACTATGTTTTCACCCGCAGGGACGCTCACCGTTCACCATTATAACGGGTCTATGACGAGCCATTCCGGGTGCTGCGAGCCGGAGTCACCACATGGAGGCCGGGATGAGTTTGTCTCTGTCGGCCGTCTCAAACCCGCCCACGTGGATGTGGACAGCCCACTGGTCGTGGCTGCGCTGCACCATCCACTGGCCGTCCCGCCTGTACTGAGTACACCTGTTTCCTCCACCCCTGTTATTTCTGCCCCCTTGCCGGCTCCCAGCCTTGTTTAATCGGCCCCCTATGTTATGCCCGCCCCGCCTTGTCGGACCCAGCTCGGTTCCCTACCTCGGCTTCTGGGGTGGGGGGGGGTCCCCGTAGCGGCACCTGCTGGTGCCTGTGGGTAGTCGAACCCTGCGGTTGGCTACCTCGGTCATCTGACTGTGGGGAGGGGATTTGTTTTCGCGCATTTTTTGGGCAAGCCCGAGTCATTCTATCGACCACTGTTGTGGTAAGAACGTTTGTATTTATCTGTCATATGATCTCCGTTATTTTCACTGCTTTCACAATAAAGCTCATTTGGAAACTAACTATCGTCTCAACTCGCTAAAATATCTTAATTGGTTACATGACAATAAACAGACCTTGAAACCTTGAATGCAACACTGACATTAGAACACGGGGGGGCACAGTGGTGCAGCGTTTGAGTTGCTGCCCGACAGCACCAGCGCCCCGGGTCCCGGGTTCGATCCTGATTACAGGCGCTGTCTGTACGGAGTTTGTACATTCTCCCCATGACCCGTGTGGGTTTGCTCCCAGATCTTTAGTTTCTTCCCACACTCCCAAAGAGAGACAGGCTTGTTCGTTTATTGGCTTGGTACGAGTTTAAATTGTCTCTCTATGGAAACAAGCCCTTCTCCCCACCGAGTTTCACCGACCAGCGATCCCCGCACTGATTATCACTATCCTACACACACGAGGGACAATTTAAACTCGTACCAAGCCAATAAAACTACAAACCTGCGGGTGGGTCAGGCAGCATCTCTGGAGAAAAGGAATGGGTGATGTTTTGGGTCGGAACCCTTCTTCAGACAAATGTCCAGCATTTTGTGTCTATCTTCGGTATAAACCAACATATGCAGTTCCTTCCTACATATTGTGTTGAGGTCTTAATAGAAATAATATTCAGTAGTCCAGAAAATCTGACAATTAGGCACCAAAGCCCTGAGCACATGGGATTATCAGAGATTTACTGTGCAACAGAATTTTATTTCAATTTTCTTCTAATATAAAATTGGCAAGAGGGTTATTAAGAGGATATGCGTCAGTTTGAAGAAGAGTCCCAACACAAAATATTGTGGTTTTTAGTTTAGTTTAGTGACACAGCACAGAAACAGGCCCTTCGGCCCACCAAGTCTGCGTCGCCCAGTGATCATCGTATGCTAACATTATCCTACACAATAGGCACAATTTACAATTTTACCAAACCCAATTAACCTACACACCTGTATGTCTTTGCAGTGTGGGAGGAAACTGGAGCACCCGGAGAAAACCCAAGCAGGTCACGGGGAGAACATGCACACTCCGTGCAGACAGTACCCAGAGTCAGGATCGAACCCAGATGTATCGCTCGACCAACTTTACCGCTGCGCCACCGTGTCCACCCCTGGTGTTATGTGAGAGCGATATATAAAGCATCAAAACAGTAAAACCATGGAGTAGTTTTACCTGTGGAATTTGCATTGAGCAATAAAATGGAGACACCTGGAACTGCAGATACTAGTTTAAAAAAATATGCACAAAGTCAGCGGGTCAGGCAGCATCTGTAGAGGGTAAGGAGGAGTGATATTTCGCACTGGGGCTCTTCAGACTGATAGTAGTTGGGGGGGGGGGGGAAAGCTGGAATAGAGGTGGGGGTGGAACAAAACCTGGCGAGTGATAGCTGGATAGAGGTACAGGGTTTTGAACAGCAGATGGATGGACAAAGGCCGGAGATGAAAATGAGATAAAAGGGTGCCAGATAAGGAGAGAAAATAAGTGAAACGTAAGCCAGAGGGAGGGATGTAGTTGGAAGGGGACAGGGGAAGGGGAAAGGGGGCTGGGATAGTGGGAGAAATTGGTGTGCACCCAGATAGAGCTCAGGAAAGAAAAGGTGAGGAAAAATGGGAGGGCTACCTAAAATTGGAGAATTCAATGTTCGTACTGTTGGGTTGTAAGCTACCCAAGTGGAATATGAGGTGCTGTTCCTCCAGTCTGTCTGTGGTCCCATTCTGGCAGTGGAGAAGCCCCAGGACAGAAGGTTCTGTGTGGGAATGGGAGGAGGAGTTAAAATAGTAAGATTAAATGAGAACTTACCAGTTTGAAGTTTGATCTTTATTTTATGAGGATTTGGGATGAGGGATTTCGTGAAGACCCCGCCAGGCACACATGCATGACATTCTTCAAAGCAGCGGTGTGGAATCACAGATAACAACAATGACTGAAGATAGTAAGATTAAATAACTCGAATATACCAATTGACCTTAATAGAGGGTTGGGAGCGGAGGGCACGAAATCCCTCATCGCAACTCCTCATAAAATAAAGAACAAACTTCAAACTGGTAAGTTCTCGTTTAATCTTACTATTTTACTTCGATGTCACGTGAGTGACTTCATGAAGATTTCAAAGCTCTGTGATTCCATGCCCTGGACCACGTCCATGCTCACACACTGCCGTAATACTGATGGAGGAAGTATGTTAACGTATTTCAGACTTGAACAAGCTGAAAAATAATAACATTTGTTAATACAACAATAAAACCCCTGAACTCGGGGACAAACGTTTAGGGAACAGCACTTAAAACTGAATCCGCCAACGTTGCAGGAGCGGCCACAGGTCTGTTATAAAACCGCTGAAATGTAGCTTCACTGGCCCAGCCCGCTATTGCGAGGACATAATCCATGAACACCTCCATGGTCCTCGCCGCTGATGTGGATGCAGCCCTGGTAGAATGACATTTTAAAATGTTAGTGTCTTACCTGCTGCACCGAATACCACCTTGAGCCATCTCGTGATGCCCATTTTCAGACCTGTAGTCGCAGGTCAGTGTAGTTTAAGCAACTCTTCTATAATGCAGTGACTTTATTGTGGGTCAAAATCATTCTATCCAGGTAACTCCTGTAGAGTTTGGACCCGTTGTGCTGTCTTCAGTGCCAGTACTATCACCACTTTGAAGGTGAATAAGTCCAGTGGTAAATCCGCCAAAGGCGACCAGCTCCTGAGTAGGGTCAACACCACCCCTATATCTCTGGTAATATATCATGGTCGGGGAGGGATAGAACATACCCTTCAGTGTGGATACCAGCTGGTGAGATCCCACTCCAATGTTGAGATAGGATGACAGTGCACTCCTGGCACTGTATATGGCACTGTAACTCATCATAATGCAGGCCCGTGAGGATTCCAGCACATTGGAGATCGTAGTAGATATGTAGGTGGTCTAGGTCCGACTATAGAAACCTCACATATCCTTATGTGGGTAAGGTACTGCTTCCTAGTGGACTCTCTCTGCACGCTGCTGTATGATGTCCATGGTCCTTTCTGTTGCAGATCTGGTTTCGTTTTCTGCAACACCTATCTGATGAAGCAGAATGGGGGAAAGCATAGAAAACCCATTTCCCCCCAATGTAGCGAGAACTCGTCCATCGCCACTGCCCCAGGATCTGGTTCACAAGACACATATGTTGGTATCCAATGGTTCAACCTGGACGCAAGGAGGTCAATATCTGGTGTTCCATATTAGGCTATAGTTTTAGCAAATATTTGGAGGTTCAACATCCACTTGATGTCGTTATTAAATATTTGTGACCTGGTGTCCGCCACTGTATTGAGCTTAACCGAAAGGTACGTAACTGATATCCAAATATTTCTATCAATCCACTAGAGCCAAATTAATTTTTCCAATTCATCACAAGATATTGACTTGATACCACTCATAAGGTTTAAATACACCACCTCAGTGGTATTATTGAAGACGGACATGCATGTGCTGCAGATTAGTGCATTAAGCCCGTAGCCCGTGACATGCTCCCAACATTTCTAAACAGTTTATACCTTGTGATTGAAGAAAAGTAGACTCGTGCAAATCCCATCTACCACCCCAACTGGAAATGGTGTCGGTAGCTCCCCAGCCCTTGGTGCTTGCGTCGGTTTGTAACACAACTAATTGGTTTGATGCAATGATAGAAGTTAACAATCACAAACATAGCTAATGCACTATTGTAGCTCAATTTATGCCTTAATAGTCAAGTCAAAAGTCAAAAGAGTTTATTGTCATGTGTCCCTGACAGGACAATGAAATTCTTTCTTTGCATAGCACAACAGAACATAGTAGGCATTGACTACAGTTATATACTTAAATACACACATTAATTAATAAATTAATAAAGTGCAAATAACAGATGGAGGGGTATTAATGTTCAGAGTTTTGTCCGAGCCAGGTTTAATAGCCTGATGGCGGTGGGGAAGTAGCTATTCCTGAACCGGGTTGTTGCAGTTCTCAGGCTCCTGTACCTTCTACCCAAAGGTAGCAGGGAGATGAGTGTGTGGCCAGGGTGGTGTGGGTCCTTGATGAGGCAGCAACTGTGGTAGATCCCCTCGATGGAAGGAAGGTCAGAGCCGATGATGGACTGGGCAGTGTTTACTACTTTTTGTAGTCTTTTCCTCTCCAGGGCACTCAAGTTGCCGAACCAAGCCACGATGCAACCAGTCAGCAAGCTCTCTACAGTGCAACTGTAGAAGTTAGAGAGAGTCCTCCTTGACAGACCGACTCTCCGTAATCTTCTCAGGAAGTAGAGGAGCTGATGAGCTTTCTTAATAATTGCATCTGTGTTCTCGGACCAGGAATTTGAAGCTTGACCCTTTCAACCATCAACCCATTCATATAAACAGGACTGTGGGTCCCCATCCTACTCCTTCCAAAGTCCACAATCAGTTCCTTGGTTTTGCTGGTGTTGAGGGCCAGGTTATTGTGCTGGCACCATATGGACAGTCGCTCGATCTCTCTTCTGTACTCCGACTCATCCCCATCAGTGATACGTCCCACTACAGTGGTGTCGTCAGCGAACTTGATGATGCAGTTCGCACTGTGACCGGCTATGCAGTCATGAGTATAGAGAGAGTTCAGCAGGGGGCTGAGCACGCAGCCTTGAGGTGCTCCTGTGCTGATTGTTATCGAGTCTGACACATTTCCACCAATACGAACAGACTGTGGTCTGTGAATGAGGAAGTCGAGGATCCAATTGCAGAGGGATGCGCAGAGACCCAGTTCTGTGAGTTTGGTAACCAGCTTGGAGGGGATGATTGTGTTAAACGCCGAGCTGTAGTCAATGAATAACAGCCTGACACATGAGTTTTTGTTGTCCAAGTGGTCCAGAGCGGAGTGGAGGGCCAGCGAGATCGCGTCCACCGTTGATCTGTTGTGGCGGTAAGCGAACTGCAGTGGGTCCAGGTTTTTGTCGAGGTAGGAGTTGATCTGCTCCATGATCAACCTCTCAAAGCACTTTATCATCACAGGCGTTAGTGCCACAGGTCGATAGTCATTGAGGCACGTCACCTTGCTCTTCTTGGGCACCGGTATTATTGATGCCCTTTTAAAGCAGGTGGGAACCTCAGACCTCAGAAGTGACAGGTTGAAAATGTCCGTAAAAACTCCAACCAGTTGGTCCGCACAGGTTTTTAGAACACGACCAGGTATGCCATCAGGTCCAGACGCTTTTCGAGGGTTCACCCCTCTGAAGGATTTCCTGACGTCGGCCTCTGTGACTGAGACTGAAATACCATCATAGCGAATGGGGGCTCGGGAAGGCACATCGGTGTTCTCCCCATCAAAGCGTGCGTAAAATGCATTGAGCTCATCAGGGAGTGATGTATCGCCGACATCCGAGCTGCCTCCTGGTTTCGCCTTGTAGGAGGTAATTGTATTCAGTCCCTGCCACAGCTGCCGAACATCTGTCTCATCCTCCAGTTTGGAGCATAACCCCCTTTCGGCCTTTTTGATGGCCTTACCAAGGTCGTATCTGGACTTCGTGTAGACCACTGTATCATCAGACATGAATGCCCGGTGTCTGGTCTTCAGAAGCGTACAGATCTCAGAGTTCATCCAAGGTTTCTGATTGGGAAACACTCGGAAGGTTTTTGTAGGGATGCTGTCCTCCACACATTTCTTAATGAAGTCTGTAACGACTGTGGCGTATTCATTCAAGTCCGTTGCTGAGTCCTTGAACATTGCCCAGTCTACAGCCTCAAACAGTCCTGTAGTTGTTCCTCTGCCCCCCCCCCCCACCCCCCCCCCCCCCCCCCCCCCCGCCCAGCTCTGTACTGTAATCACCTCTGGGGGTGCGCTCTTTAATTGCTGCCTGTAGGCAGGAAGAAGCAGCACCGCGGTGTGGTCGGATTTACCGAAGTGAGGGCGAGGGATAGAGCGGTAAGCATTCTTGATGGTGGTGTAGCAGTGGTCGAGGGTGTTCGGTCCCCTGGTGCAGCAGGAGACATGTTGGTGGAAGTTAGGGAGCGATTTCTTGAGGTTTGCCTTATTGAAGTCCCCAGCAATGGTGGTAAAAGCCTCGGGGTAAGACGTCCGGTGTTTGTTGACCACGGCGTACAGCTCCTCCAGTGCCAGATGGACGTCTGCCTGGGGTGGGATGTAGACCGCGGTCAGGATGATGGAGATGAATTCCCTCAGAAGGTAGAAGGGACGGCACTTCACCGCCAGATGTTCGAGATGTGGAGAGCAGGAGTTGGACAGGACTGCCACGTCTGAGCACCACGCAGAGTTGACCATGAGGCAGACGCCCCCTTCTCTCCCTTTCCCCGATGACAGTGTACGGTCCATGCGGTGGATGGAGAACCCTTCAGGCTGGACCACTGAGTCTGGGGAGCTGGGGGTGAGCCATGTCTCTGTGAAACAGAACACACAGAAGTCCCCTGCGCTTCAGTCTGACCTGAAGTCCTGCCCGCCGGCCACGTTTCCGGACACAATGGAGGCTTCCCCTTTGTTTCCAGGTACTGTGTTTCCTGTACCAGCTGTTTCTGCGGACCAGCGCTGGAACGGGAATTCCCTCAAAGACGGCAGCTCCAGCTCCGTAACGAACGGGGATTCCCTCACAGTCAGCAGCTCCAGCTTCATTTTTTCTGGGATATCCAGCCCGTCGGCTCTGGAGGTCATCCCGGGGTTTCCAGGTGCCGTATCTGGGTTCCTCAGTCAGGTCAGGGGTTTTACAGCCGGTGTGGGAAAGTTTAAAGTCCGGGGCTCCCGCAACTGCGTGAGATCGCAAAATTGCCAGCGCTTTCAGCTGCCCAAGCAGCCTGTCTGAAACGGCACTGATTACTGCCGTTTCTTTGATGCAGGTGAGTTGATAGAAGTTGTAGGTAATTCTTTTCTGTTCTGGTGCTCCGCAAAAGTCGCTGCAGGCAGGCGCCATCTTGAGTAATAGGCGGCTGCATAGGCCCGTAAAAATGTCCAGCATTCGCTTTTAATCGCTTTTAAAGAGATTTTTGCTCTTTGCAAGCTTAGATAGTGTAACGTCCCAATTATGTAGCTAGAATGTAGCTACAAGTTTAGCAATTATTTTAGCAGTATGTCTAATAGTCGGTTTCCTGGCGCAAGCAAGGCTGTTACATGTCTCTATTATGTCTATAGCTTTGTACCCTGGGATAGTGACAATCAGCTCCCTTACATCCCAGAATGTATGTAACCGCTCTCCTACTTGTGAGGTTAAACATGCAGCACCTCCAAGAGAACCAGACCCCCTTACCTCCATGGTTACCGGCGGGCCTGACGTTCTGGTGCCTGGTGTTCCATTGAATTATGTTGAGGTGCTGCCGGCGTGTAGGTCCTTACTGGTCTTTCAGGTGGCCCCCGAGGTCTTCCATATGGTGTTTGTCTGCGCACAGCCGGCCTGCTGGAGGGAGGTGGGTTCATCAACCCGTCTGCCTTCACCTCCTAATCCAGGTCCTAGACCTGTTTGGGCAGCTCCTCGCCGAACAGCTGTTTCGGTGGTGGCGTCGCAGATGCCTAGTACAACCCCGCAAATATGGGGTTTGGAGTCGGTTTGATGGCGATACTCCGGGAAGTGTTAACTTCATGACTAATATCGCAAGAGCATCCTCCTGCTCTGCCGTCATTTCCATGCCGTCAACCGACCTGGCAAAGGCAGTAATCCCCGACGTCAGCAATTTCAGGATGTTTTAGGAACTTCAGCTCCTGTGCCCTTATCCCCGGACTGATGTTGCCCCAGATGGGCGTTTTGACTGTCGGTACATTCAACGATATGCAGTTGTTTGGGCCTGGTATATGTTGATCGCCTCGGTAAGGACCTGTTCCTGCAGCCGGTGTGTCGTGAGGTAGTCCATGCTGGTCCCCTGTGTGCTTCGTCTGGGCGAACTTGGAGACCACATTCAGCAGTTCCTCCTGGGTTTTCTCAGGTACTGTAGGTTCCTGCTCCAGCCCGTCTTACATGTCCGCCAGCTGCTGATCCGTGGCATCCCCACCAATGACGTGGACATGCTGGGTGGCCCAGCCGCATGTCTCCTGGACTGGAGGACATCTGGTCCAGGTGCAGAGATTGTGCTCTACGATACGCTCCATCCGAGCCATGCGACTGCCACCTCATGTGCGAAAGACAAGTCGACTTCCTCAGGTTCTGGAGAATCTCTGAGGCTTCTGTCATCGCCCCGCACCTCGTCGAGGTGATAACAAGGGTGCCTAGACAGGATGTCGCTGCCTGCCGCTTCTGCGTGGCTAAGCGACTCCCGCGCGGACCTGCCGCTGGCCCGCCGTCTTCCGGGCGGAGGCGGCCCGCTAGTCTGATAAGACACGATCGGTGATGAGTCGGTCCCGGCCGCCGAAGCGTGGCACCCCGACGTCTGCGCGGGCTTGCCGCCTGTCCCGATGTTCGGTCACGTCCTGCCACTAAAGGAGGGTGCGGTGACCGAGATGAGACTACACCGGCCTTCAATCTGGCAGGCTCCCCGGCGGTGAGTCTGTGCCGGTCGCACATGTGGGCTTGCAGACCCAGGCCTCAATCCTTCACCGGTCCGTGACCTGGCAGCTGCTCCGGTGGAAAGTCGACCCCGGCTCCTACAGCGGGGCTTCACCGACTGTTGTGCGATTCTTCTCCTGGTTCTTTCTCTGGTGACCTGAATAGTTGGGGAGAGAGAACGTGCCACCAGGCGAATAACACGGTTACGCACCTTAGCTCCATTGTCCCTATGCTTAGGTGACAGTGGTAGGGAGTCAGGGTCTTGCCTACCGGGACCCACCTGGGTCAACGGGCTCTTCCCGACTCCATTATGTAAGAGCCGCCACTGACTGCCCGCATTCCGTGGTCCGCAGTCAGTGCCGCAGCGGCCTGGAGTATTCTGTGAAACAGAGTCCTGAAATGAAAGAAGAACGACAGGTTAGTTTTCCTTAGAGGAGCAATGCTCCTCACTGCCTGTCGCTCACATGCGGTCGACGATATGTCACCTGACTCCGAAGTCAAATGGTTAGCAATGCTTGATGGCGAGGTATATAGCCAAAGGTTCTCACCCGAACGTACTGTACCTCACCTGAGTGGGTGATAATTCTGCCGTAAAGAATGCCAGAGGCTCCCACCTGCTCCATGACGGCTCCCACGCCATTGATGGCAGCATCAGTGGTGAGTGAAAATAAGGCATTCGGCCTCGTTTAATAAAATCTCCTCATTACTACTCATGTGCAGATAAGGCCAATTAGTCCGTCTGACCTTGGAGTTGTTCATCAGCTCTCGCTCTCGACCCTCACGTCAGGCTGCGCGCTACAAGGCAGCGGGAACAAGCTGCACCTAAAAACCACGTGAGCATGAAGTCGCCACGGATACAGACCCAATGCAGATGTAATGACCTGTTTGACCCAAGAACTGTGTAGGAAGGAAATGCAGACACAAAATGCTGTAGTAACTCAGCGGGTCGGGCAGCATCTCTGGAGAAAGAGAATAGGTGATATTTCAGGTCGGAACCCAGTTGAGTTTGTCGAGTTTAGTTTATTGTCACATGTACCGAGGTACAGTGAAGAGCAGTGAAAAGAAGGTTTCCAACTCAAAACGTCACCTATTCTTTTTCTCCAGTGATGCTGCCTGACCCTCTGAGTGTCTCTCTTCAAAGAAATGTTTGCTTTGCTATTTATGGATTAAGTGGTCACTTTATCAATGACATATCCAGGTTCTGTTGGATGCAGATGAAACTTAGGGGACTTGCCCTAGAATACTGGTTGACCTCCTTGTTTTTTGAAGGGCATTTTCTGGTCCGTTCTCACATCGTGAAGGACTTTGTACAATGTGTTAAGAAATATGGGCAGCACGGTGGCGCAGAGGTAGATTTGCTGCCTCACAGCGCCAGAGACCCGGGTTCGAACCTGACTACAGGCGCTTTCTGTATGGAGTTTGTACGTACTCCCATTGACGGCGTGGGTTTTCTCCAAGTGCTTCGGTTTCCTCCCACACTCCAAAGACGTACAGGGTGTAGGTTAATTGGATTTGGTAAAATTGCCCCTTGGGTGTTGGACGGTGCTAGTGTACGGGGATCACTGGTCGACGTGGACTCGGTGGGTCGAAGGACCAGTTTCCACGCTGTGTCTCCAAACTCAACTAAACTAAATGCAAATGTGAGAGTCACCTACCTAACATTTCTCTTCATGGCTCTGTTGCTAATTAGATAGAGTTCTCAGCCTTTTTGATCTTCCAAAGGATGAAAGTTTCCCCTCATAAGTAAGTCATGGAATTTAGCAAAGAAGCTTAACAATACTTAAATAATTGTATCTTCAAACAGATTGAGTTTTCTCCCTAATCACCAAGTCTCTTTGTCTTCACAGAACATAGAGAGCTGTGGATTTCTAGATCTTCTAAAGAGAAAGGAGAAAGGCTTTCATTTACATCCTCGGGATATTCCAGAGAACTTTGAATCCAATGTAACTTTTTTTGAAGTTTGTCATAGGAGTTCACTTTGGGCCCTTGTAAGGTCCCATAAGCACCAATGTTATAATGTGCTGACTACCTCTTTTGTAGACTGAAGGAGCATCAGAAGAAGACCACTCGCTTCTTTGATTAAGTGCCATGGGAACATTCACAAACATCTGAGGAGCACGCAGAACTTCATTGAAAATCAAGCACCTCTGACAACCCATGGCAGTCTCAAAACTACACGAGAACATCAGCTGAGATGTTTGGGCTCTTGATCTGGGTTTGGCGATTTCAGCTCATAATTCCAGAGAGTGGGGGAAAATTGGAAAACCATCAATGGCAGCTTAGAATTTACTTTAGACTTTGGAGATACAGTGTGGAAACAGGCCCTTCAGCCTACAATGTCCGCGCCGACCAGCGATCTCCCCATACACTAGCACTATCGTACACACAATTTACAGAACCCAATTAACCTACACGTCTGTAGGTCTTTGAAGGATGGGAGGATAGATAGATTCCTGATTAGTCAGGGGTTATGGGGAGGCATTAGAATGGGGTTGAGAGGGAAAGATAGATCAGCCACGATTAAATGGCGGAGTAGACTTGATGGGCCGAATGGCCTAATTCTGTTCCTATCACTTATGAACTTATGAAACCTTGAGCACCCGGAGAAAACTCACGTGGTCACAGGGAGAATGTGCAAACTCAATACAAACAGCACCCATAGTCAGGATCGAACCTGGGTCTCTGGCGCTGTAAGGCATCAACAATTCTGCTGTGCCACTGTGCCGACCCTGGGACTGGACTCCCTCCTACTGGAGACATCCTCTCCACAGCCACTCTATCTAGCCCTTTCATTATTCGATTTCTTGCAGATTTCAAAGCTGAGATGGCCAACGTTTTGTAATGCAAGGATACAAATACACTCGGGAGGCAAGAACTCAGATCCCTGCCACTCCTTTGCTTGGCACAGATATCAGTAAAACAAGCAGACAGCACCAACGTTGTGTGCAGTGTGGAACAGGTTGCACGAGCTGGACCTTAATCAATCATCACAAACTCAGCATATGTTTTCCAGTGTCATTCGATTTATCCTCTGTGGAACCAAGCCAGCTAAATTAAGTTAAAATAGCAAAAAGCCATTATCTAATGAAATGGCGGAGCAAGCCTGAGAAACTAGACCTATTCATAAGTTTCAACTCCGAGGAAAATCTGCCTCTTACCTTCAATGATTTTACATTAAGGCTACAAAAATACAGGCAGCAACTTAGCAAGCGAGTGGCAGTGTAACACACCGGATAACAAGGACTTCACGTCCAATGTAAGACATATCTTTCGCTTCATTGAACCATGTACAGGTTTAATTAGTTAGTTTCAATACGGAGCTGGCCTTGACTCACCAGGTTATTATTTGAATACATTAGCAAACCCAATGAATTTCTATAAAAGTCATATCTACAATTTTCACTTATCAGCTGGGAATTTCCAAGAAAGCTCAACGATAATTTGAACCAATTTTAGCAAGAGCTGCATGGGTGAGTATGAAGGACTGAATCCTTGACTTTATTATAACATTGTGCTTATACAGAGCCCTGTGAGGGAGGCAAAGTCGCTGCATTGATGTGCGCGTAATGGAGCTCGACACACGATTCCAGCCAATTTAAAAGGCTGACACTTGAATGGAACAAGGAGGAAATCCATTACCCAGTAACACAGGTTCCGAAAAAAAGTTCCTCATTTTGTAAGATATTAAATTACTTAGAAAATTTCCATTTTAAGTGTGTTTATGTACCATACGCACCAGATAAGAACCGGGACAATAAAATTCCTACTTGCTGCAGCACATTAGACACAACAACAAGAGTCAATGTGGTATAAATGATCAGTTATTCTACATAAACTAGACCACGATATTGCAAAACCAAACAAAGTAGAACAACTATAGTGGTGTGATGTCTGTAAGGTTCAGTGCTGAGGTAACATTGGGCAGAGTGGTTTAAGAATCTGATGGATGAAGAAAAGTAGCTCTTCCTGAGCCTGCAGGTAATGGTTCTCAAGCTCCTGTAGATAGACACAAAAGGCTGGAGTGACTCAATGGGTCAGTCTCAGAGAACATCTCTGGAGAAAAAGAATAGGTGATGTTTTGTCATAGGTGAGAATAGGTGAGATTGTCCTACTGGGAGGTTGGGCTGAGGTGAATGAAAAGCTGAAAGGAATTTGGGAAAACAACTTTCCCCACAAATTTCTAGCATAGCAGGACTATCAGAGTAAAGATAAAAGCAGGATGACCATCAGAAACTGTGTATCCAGAATCGCAGATTTGGGTCAAGACCCTTCTTCAGACTTCTACAATCTGAAGAAGGGTCTCGAATGGAAAAGTCACCTATTCCTTTTCTCAGAGATGCTGTCTGCCCTGCTGAGTTACTCCAGCATTTTGTGTTTATCTTCGGTTTAAGCTAGCTTCTGCAGTTCCTTCCCACACATTTTGCCAAGCTCCTGTACCCGACTTGAAGGCAGTAGTGAGAAGAGAGTGTGGCCAGGGTGTAGTGGGTCTTTGGTGATGTTAGATGCCTTCTTGAGGCAGCTCTTCCTGCAGATCCTTTCAGTGGTGGGGAGGTCAGTACCCATGATGGACCTGACAATGTCCACCTCCGTTCTGCAGCACCCTTGGTTCATGAGTGCTGGAATTTCCAAACCAGGCTGTGATGCGACCAGTCAGTATGCTCTCCACTGCCCAGCTGTTGACGTTCAATGGAGTATCCGGTGTCATGCCAAACCTCCTCCAACCTCTCATTAAACAGGGGCATTGCTGAGCTTGCTTTATCATTGCATCAATGTACTGGGCCTAGGATAGATCATCAGAGTTTAGAAATATAGAAACATAGAAAATAGGTGCAGGAGTAGGCCATTCGGACCTTTGAGCCAGTATCTCCATTCAATATGATCATGGCTGATCATCCAAAATCAGTACCCCGTTCCTGCTTTATCCCCATATCCCTTGATTCCATTAGCCCTAAGAGCAAAATATAACAGTTTAGAGATACAGGGTGGAAACAGGCCCTTTGGCCCACTGTGTCCATGGCAAGGGGAGAGTCCTGAACCAGGGGCCACATTTTAAGAACAAGGGATAAGCCATTTAGAACGGAGACGAGGAAACACGTTTTCTCACAGAGAGTTGTGAGTGTGGAATTCTCTGCCTCAAAGGGCGGTGGGGGCCGGTTCTTTGGATACTTTCAAGAGAGAGCTAGATAGGGCTCTTAAAGATAGCGGAGTCAGGGGATAGGGGAGAAGGCAGGAACGGGGTACTAATTGGGGATGACCAGCCATGATCACATTGAATGGCGGTGCTGGTTCAAAGGGCCGAATGGTCAACTCCTGAACCTATTGTCTATTGTCTATTGTCAACCAGCAATCACCCTGGTTGCCACTAGGAACAATTTGCTGAAATGAATTAACCTACAAACCTGCACATCTTTGGAGTGTGGCAGGAAACCTGAGCACCCAGAGAGAACCACACGGTCACACAGAGAACGTACAGACACCATGCAGACAGATCGTAGTCACAATTGAACCCTGGTCTCTGGCGATGGAAGGCGGCAACTATACCTCTGCACCACTGTGCCACCCAGAGATATGCACACGCATCTTCGAGCCAGCACCGCCATTCATTGCGATCATGGCTGATCGTCCCCAATCAATAACCCATGACGGCCTTCACCCCATATCCCTAAATCCATCCAGTGATTTTCCTTCCACTGACCTCTGTGACAGGGAATTCCACAAATTCACATCTCGCTGGGTGAAAATGTTTTTTCTCACCTCAGTTTTAAATGGCCTCCGCTTTATTCTAAGAATGTGGCCCTAATAATAATAATAATAATAATAATAATAATAATAATAATAATAATAATAATAATAATAATAATAATAATATCTTTTATTGTCATTACACATAAGTTTAATGAGATTTGGTTTGCAACTTCCATCCGATGTCATAACTTAATCGACAAATAAAATTTAGGTTTAGATACTCTGAGAACAAGGTTTGTAAAAACGAACATTAGACCAGTAAAATCAACACAGACTAAAGTGCGAGGCCGGGGGAGACAGTCCATGGGGGTGGGGGGCACTCAGCAGGGCTGGTTCAGAGCCACTATAGCTCTGGAAATGAAGCTGTTCCTGAGTCTGGTGGTGCGGGCGTAGAAGGCCTTGTAACGTCTGCCGGAAGGGAGCAGTTCGAACAGTCCATTACAAGGGTGAGAGGAGTCTTTATGTATTCTGACGGCCTTCCTGAGGCACCGTGTGTGGTAGATGCCCTCCAAGGCTGGTAGCGGTGTCCCAATAATCTGTTGCACTCTGTGGCGATGCGCTGAAGAGCTCTCCTCTCCGCCTCCGTGCAGCTGAGATACCACACAGAGATGCCATACGTTAGTATGCTCTCTGTGGTGCAGCGGTAGAAGGTCGTCAGCAGCTGTTGGGGCAGACCAGTCCGTTTCAATGTTCTTAGGAAGAACAGTCGTTGCTGTGCCTTTTTGACCAGCGCAGCGGTGTTGGTGGACCATGTGAGATCCTCTGAGATGTGAGTGCCCAGAAACCTGAAGCCGGACACTCTCTCCACACTGTCTCCGTAGATGGAGATTGGGGCGTATTCCCCATTCTGTGACCTCCTGAAGTCGATAATCAGCTCCTTGGTCTTGGAGGTGTTTAGCGACAGGTTGTTCCGTGAGCACCAGTCCGCCAGGTTCTGCACCTCCGCTCTATAGTTTGTTTCTTCACCGTTGGTGATCACCCCGATCACCGTTGTGTCGTCTGCAAACTTGACAATGGTTTTGTTGTCAAATGCAGGGACACAGTCGTGGTTGAAGAGGGAGTAGAGCATGGGGCTCAGTACACAGCCCTGTGGTGTGCCGGTGCTCAGGGTGATAGTGGAGGACAGGTGCGGCCCCAGTCTCACTGCCTGCGGTCGCTCCGTCACAAAGTTCAGGATCCAATCTCATATCGGTGAGCTGAAGCCTAGCTGGTGGAGTTTGGTGGTGAGCTTGGTGGGGATGACCGTATTGAAGGCAGAGCTATAGTCAATGAAGAGCATCCTCACGTAGGTGCCCTGTCTTTCCAGGTGGGTCAGGACAGTGTGAAGAGCCACAGAGATGGCATCCTCTGTGGATCTATTTGCCCTGTATGCAAATTGATGAGAGTGCAATGAGGCAGGGATGCTGGATTTGATGTGGGAGGGGACCAGCCTTTCAAAGCACTTCATTGGTATTGGAGTTAGGGCAACCGGGCGGTAGTCATTCAGGTTGGTGACTTTAGACTTTTTCGGCACCGGCACTATGGTAGCTGTCTTCAGGCACTTGGGGACCGTTGCCAGAGATAGAGACAGGTTGAAGATCCTCGTAAATACCTCCGCCAGCTGTACAGCACAGTCCTTTAGTACCCTACCCTGGACTCCATCCGGGCCTGCAGCCTTGCGTGGATTGATCCTACGCAGAGCGCACTGTACCTCCTGGGTGCTGAGTGTTAAGGCCTGTCCCTCCGCCCTAGCCGGGGTTGTTCCTCTCCTGGTGGTGTTGCCAGTTTCGAAGCGGTCAAAGAAGGTGTTTGATTCATTGGCCAGTGAGATATCACTGTGGGGGCAGACGGGGCTGCTCTTGTAGTCAGTGATGTCCCTGACACCCTGCCACATGCTTCTGGTGTCCGCGGTGTTGAAGTGGTCTTCCACCCTTTGCCTGTGGATGTCTTTGGCCTTTTTTATGCCTTTGTTCAGGTTTGATCTGGCAGCACTGTAGGCAGAAGTGTCCCTGGATTTAAAGGCAATGTTGCGTGCCCTTAGCAGATTCTGAACCTCCTTGTTCATCCATGGTTTGCGGTTTGGGAACATCTTTATTTCCTTGTCCACTGTGACAAACTCCACACAGCAGTTGATGTAGGAGAGCACAGTGGATGTGTACTCCTCCAAGTCTACCTCTGTACCACTGGTAGCCTGTTGTGCAAACAGGTCCCAGTCGGTGCGATCAAAGCAGTCCTGGAGTTGTAGGGTGGCATCTTCGGGCCATATTTTGACCGTCTTTATTGCAGGTTTGGTCTTGCGGATGAGGGGTTTGTATGCAGGCAGTAGAAACAGTGAGAGGTGATCGGATTGTCCCAGGGATGGGCAGGGGAGAGCTCTGAATGCGTCCTTGATGTTGGTGTACACTTTATCCAGCGTGTTTGAGCACCTGGTAGGGCACTGCACATGCTGGTGGAATTTACGGAGTGCAGCTCGTAGGTCCACCTGGTTAAAGTCCCCTGCAACAATGGAGGCACCGTCGGGGTGAGCATCCTGCTGCTTGCTGATGGCCAAGTGCAGCTAGCTAGCTAGCTCTAGGTTAGCATTAGCCTGTGGTGGGATGTATATGGCCATGATGATAACCACAGTAAACTCCTGATTCTGGACTCGCCCAACATTGGGAACACGTTCTATATCTTTCTACATCAACATTGATGTCTGTCTCTCGTTTCACTTTAACCTGACTCTCAGTCTGAAGAAGGGTCTCGACTCGAAACGCCACCTGTTCCTTTTCTCCACAGATGCTGCCTAACCTACTGAGTTACTCCAGCACTTTGTGTCTATCTATAGCAGATTGACGGCATGTCTCTTTAAGAGCATCAGTTCCAATACATTCATTATTGGGATAAAACCAAAAACAGATGCTCATTAAATGATAAATGTGTTTCAAGACAAAAGGTGTTTTAGTTTTTACCAGACGCATCTCAATTTGTATGGAACTGCAGATTAATATTTGGAAAGAATATGTTCTATTGACTGTTCACAAAAGCACATCGCCTCTCATAAAATATCCTGACTGAACATTTTTAACTACTGTCTATTTTCAATGTCAGGTTAATTCTTCAAACAGTTTTTAGTATTTGTCAATGCTTAAAAATCAAAATCCTAGAATGATAATGATACACGGGGAAGCCATTCAACCCATCAATTCCTTGCCAGCTCCCCGGGGAACAATCCAGGCAATTCCATCCCTCTGCTCTTTCCCTGTCAACCTGGAAAATTATTTTTCTTTAGTTCCAATCCTAATTCCTACCCAAATTGGAGGAATAGCACCTCATATATCGCTTGGTCAGCTTACAACCCAGCAGTATGAATATTAACATAAAAACATAGAAAATAGGTGCAGGAGGAGGCCATTTGGCCCTTTGAGCCAGCACTGCCATTCATTGTGATCATGACTGATCGTCCCCAATCAATAACCCGTGCCTGTCTTCTCCCCATATCCCTTGATTCCACTAGCCCCTAGAGCTCTATCTAACTCTCTCTTAAATCCATCCAGTGATTTGGCCTCCACTGCCCTCTGTGGCAGGGAATTCCACAAATTCACAACTCTCTGGGTGAAAAAGTTTTTTCTCCGCTCAGTCTTAAATGACCTCCCCTTTATTCTAAGACTGTGGCCCTCTGGTTCTGGACTCGCCCAACATTGGGAACATTTTTCCTGCATCTAGCTTGTCCAGTCCTTTTATAATTTTATATGTTTCTATAAGATCACCCCTCATCCTTCTAAACTCCAGTGAATACAAGCCTAGTCTTTTCAATCTTTCCTCATATGACAGTCCCGCCATCCCAGGGATCAATCTCGTGAACCTATGCTGCACTGCCTCAATCACAAGGATGACCTTCCTCAAATTAGGAGACCAAAACTGTACACAATACTCCAGATGTGGTCTTACCAGAGCCCTATACAACTGCAATATTTTGTTTAACTTCAAGTAAACCTTGCTTTCCCCCCTCTCTCCCTGTGTCGCCCTATCCTCATTCTCTGACTAGTTCTACTGCCTCCTGATTAAATATACTGATTTTATGCTGCATTGTCACCTCCCCCTCAGCTAACAATGAACCTATCTACAAATTCTTTTAAACTTCTGCTTTGATCTGTCATTTTCACACCACCCCCTTCCATATCTCTAGGTTTCCTTTCCCTTGACTTTCAGTCTGAAGAAGGGTCTCGACCTGAAACGTCGCCCGTTTCTTCTCTCCAGAGATGCTGCCTGTCCCGCTGAGTTACTCCAGCACGTAGTGTTTATCTTCAGCGTGAACGACTGTTCACTTCACCCCTGGTTGCAGAGAACTCTAATCATTACCATATCCACGTGAAAAATCTTATCCTTATGAGTAGAGAAAGTGGGAAAGAAGGCATATGGTATGCTTGCCTTCATTTGTTGGGGCATTGAAATATAGAAACATAGAAAATAGGTGCAGAAGTTGGCCATTCAGCCCTTCGAGCTAGCACCGCCTTTCAATGTGATCATGCCTGATCATCCAAAATCAGTAACCCGTTCTTGCTTTTTCCCCATATCCCTTGATTCCATTAGCCCTAAGAGTTAAATACTCTTGAAAACATGCAGTAAATTGGCCTCCACTGCCTTCTGTGGCAAAGAATTCCACAGATTCACAACTCTCTGGGTGAAAAAGTTATTGAATATAAGAGTGAGGAAGTCTGCAGCGGTAGAGTTGTTGCCTTGCAGCTCCAGAGACCCAGGTTCGATCCTGACTATGGGAGCTGTCTGCACGGAGTTTGTACGTTCTTCCCGTGACCATGTAGGTTTTCTCCAGATGCTTTGATTTCCTCCCACACTCCAAAGATTTACAGGTTTGGCTTTGTACAATTGTAAATTGTCCCTAGTGGGTGTAGGATAGTGTAAGTGTGCAGGTATCGCTGGTCGGCGCCGACACGGTGGGCCGAAGGGCCCGTTTCTGCGCTGTATCTCTAAACTAAGTTAGTCATGTTGCAGCTCTGTCAGACTTTGGTTAGGCTGCATTTGGAGCATTGCATGCAGTTCTGGTCACCCCATTACAGGAAGGATGTGGAGGCTTTGAAGAGATTGCAGAAAAACATCACCAGAATGTTGCCTGGATTGCAAGGTGTAACTGGAGGCAGGACAAGCTTGGATTGTTTTCTCCGGAACACCAGAGGCTGAGGGGTAACCTGATAGAAGTATATGAATTTATGAAATGCATAGATAGGGTAGACAGTCAGGACGTTTTTCTCAGGGTGGAAATGTCAAAGACTGGAGGACATTGCTTTAAAGTGGGTGGGGCTAAATTGAAAGGAGACGTGTAAGGCCAGTTTTTTACACAGAGGGTGTTGAGTGCCTGGAACACACTCTTGGGGGATTTGAGAGGCTTTTGGACATGCACATGGATATGTAGGGATAAGGCTTATGTGCAGGCATAGAAACATAGAAACATAGAAAATAGGTGCAGGAGGAGGCCATTCGGCAATTCGAGCCAGCACCGCCATTCATTGTGATCATGGCTGATCGTCCCCAATCAATAACCCGTGCCTGCCTTCTCCCCACATCCCTTGATTCCACTAGCCCCTAGAGCTCTATCTAACTCTCTCTTAAATCCATCCAGTGATTTGGCCTCCACTGCCCTCTGTGGCAGGGAATTCCACAAATAGAAGTAATTAGTTTATCTTGGCATCATATTCAGCACAGACATTGTGGGTCGAAGGGCCTTTTGCTGTTCAGTACTCTTCTGTTTTATTCACTGGTAAGAGTGGACTGATGAAGTTAAATCCTGAAGAAGTTGACAATTGACGTGCCGAGGGCGGCACGGTGGCGCAGCAGTAGAGCTACGACCCAAAACGTCACCCACTCCTTCTCTCCAGAGATGTTGCCAGTCCCGCTGAGTTACGCCAGCATTTTATGTCTATCTAGATCAGATAATACTGTACACTGCACAATCAAATTAAAAACAAGTGCAACGGATAGACTAAAGGGGAAGGTATAGAGTTCTCCGCAATGCAGCACATTAGTTCCATTGAGAATGTCTAATGTCTGCATTGGCCGGGTTGAGACACGACTGTGATTATATCAGCGGCTCTCCTGAGGCAGCGTGGTGTGGATGGAGCCATTGGTGGGGAGTCTGATCGTGTGATGGGCTGGGCTGCAACTTCATGCAGGAGAACTGTGACTCGTTCAGCGAGGTGACGGGTTTGACATATTTGATTGTATGTGGAGAAAACATTTTTCTATTTCATCAAAAATCTATTCCTGAACCTTTGCACGATAGGTGAGAAACAAAAGGAGGGCAGCGAATGTCAGTTTGCAAGAATGTTGCAGGCAGCACGGTGGCGCAGCGGTAGAGTTGCTGCCTTACAGCGCCAGGGACATGGGTTCGATCCCAACTACGGGTGCTGTCTGTAGGGAGTTTGTACGTTCTCCCTGTGACCTGTGTGGGTTTTCTCCGGGTGCTCCGGTTTCCTCCCACACTCCATAGATGTACAGGTTTGTACATTTAATCGGCTTCAGTAAAAAAATTGTATATTGCCCTTAGTGTGTAGGATGGTGCTAGTGTACGGGGATTTCTGGTTGCCATGGACTCGGTGGGCCGAAGGGCATATTTCTATGCTGTATCGCTAGAGTCTAAAATAATTTTAACCAGAAGGAACAAGTAGATGTATCATGGTGGACGTTCAGAAGCCATTCCCCAAGAAGCTGGATTTCTAAAGTCCAAAGGCTAAATATGTAGCTGCACACTGTATAATTGATCGACAGTCACAGAAATATGTAAGGGTACACAAAAAGCTGGAGAAACTCAGCGGGTGCAGCAGCATCTAAGGAGCAAGGAGATAGGCGACGTTTCGGGTCGAGACCCTTCTTCAGACTGGTCAGGGATCTGGGAAACCGAGAGATATAGACTCTCTCGTTTATATCTCTAGTTTCCCTGATCCCTGTCTCGACCCGAAACGTCGCCTATCTCCTTCGCTCCTTAGATGCTGCTGCACCCGAGTTTTCTCTTTTTGTGTACCCTCGATTCTCCAGCATCTGCAGTTCTTCTTTAAAACAGAAATATGTAATCTGGTTTTGTGATATAGTCATGAATGAGAGAGACCACAGCACACCACAGTACACACAGTACACACACACACTACACACACACACACACACACACACACACTACACACACTCACACACTACACACACACACACACATAGTACACACACACACACTATACACACACTACACACACACTGCACACACCACACACACTACACACACACACACACCACACACACACTACACACACTACACACACTACACACACACACACTACACACACACACACTACACACACACACACAGTACACACACACACTCTACACACACTACACACACACACACACTACACACACACACACAGTACACACACAGTACACACACACACACTCACTACACACACACACACACACACTACACACACAGTGTGTGCGCGCGTGTGTGTGTGTAGTGCGTGTGTGTAGTGCGTGTGTGTAGTGCGTGTGTGTGTAGTGTGTCTGTGTGCGTGTGCATGTGTAGTGTGTGTGGTATGTGTGTGTAGTGTGTGTGTGTAGTATGTGTGTGTGTGTGTAGTGTGACACTACACATACAGACCACACACACTACACACATACACTACACACACACACCACACACAATAAATAAGGCAGCAGCCAGCTCACTGTAAGACGCCATATGGTTGTTACACAATGCTGATGCAGAGTCACACATATTCTCCTTTCTTTTATCCTTTCTTAAAGCATTCATGTTTTAAATCATCCCCACATCTCTTGAGATTAAGTACCATTGCCTGAGAAATGTTGATATTGTGGCTGTTCAGTCTCTGGTATATGTGAATACACAAGCAGTTCAATCTGTGACAGTGTGCGTTCACAGTTTAGCAGCTGACTCTGAGCACACTTTGTGGCTTTGGATTTCTGAAAAGAAATGCTTCTGTCCCTTTCATTTTAGGATGTTATTTGTGAAGATATCCTTGTGTTTTCACCGCACCTGTCAGATCTGTACCTTAAAAGAAAATGACGCAGTTTTCTTTGGATGACATTTTTGAATTCGAGAGAGGAAGGACAGATTCTTTGAGGATAATCCCCTCCCAACTTGTATTAAAATGGTGTAAGAAGGAACTGCAGATGCTGCTTTACACTGAAGATAGACACAAAACGCTGCAGTAACTCAACGGGACAGGCAGCATCTCTGGCGAAGAAGGAATAGGTGACGTTTCGGGTCGAGACCCTTCTTCAGATCCATGTTCTCCAGAGAAGCTGCCTGACCTGCTGAATTACATCAGCACTTTGTGCCTTTTTGTTAATCTCTCTGTAAATTGTTTGTATCCTCCACGCAGTATGATATCCCACCTATGTTTCTGCCACTCTTGAATCTGGCCTCCTCCCTCCAGCTTATCCTTACACATTGTAAATAACTCGTGGTCCTAGCACTGAGCCCTGCCTGCGGCCGTCGATTGGTCACCTTGGTCAATTGGAGACCCTCTTCAGACTTGTGTTAGGCTCAGAGGGGAGACTGCGACATCGTGGGAATCATCTGCCATCAATCATTCTCTGCCGCAGAGGGCAGAGGAGGCAGGTTCTCTGGATGCTTTCAAGAGAGAGCTAGATGGGGCTCTTAAAAATAGCGGGGTCAGGGGATATGGGGAGAAGGCAGGAACGGGGTACTGATTGGGGATGATCAGCCATGATCACATTGAATGGCGGTGCTGGCCCGAAGGGCTGAATGACCTACACCTGCACCTATTGTCTATTGTCTATCTGTGTCGGGGAAGAAGACTTAAACCAAAGACAAAAAAGATGAAGAAAACTACCATTTTCAACAATAAATCCACAAAGAGCTCTGGGGAACGAAACGATATAACTTTATTCATCCCCAGAGGGAAATTGGTCTTCCAACAGTCATAACACACAACAAGTGCACCAAAATGAAATTAAAAGTGAATAATAAAAAGAAAAAGTCAAGCGGCTGTTGGCCGGCTGCCGTGTGCACAACGCCTTCACCGGAACGACCGGACAAGCAAACAAACAAACGCAGCCTTATCCCCTGGACCGAGGATTCTAAAACTAGAGTGTCCTCACCCTCCCCCCACTACCCCTCACCCCCCCCCAAACCCCCTCAACCCCCTCACCCCCACCCCCCCCCCATCACCCCCCCCCCCCCCTCCCTCACCCCCACCCCCCATCAGCCACCTCACCCCCCCTCACTCCCCCCCACCCCCCCTAACCACCCTCTCACCCCACTCCCCCTCACCGCCCCTCACTTCCTTCCCACCCCACCCCAACACACCCCCCCCCGCCTCCCCACACCTGGTCCCACCGTCCTTCATGTCGGTCCCCCCACGCCTGGTCTCCATGTTCCTCACGGTGGCATGTGGATGAATTTAACTTCATTCAGTGTGCCTGCCTGTCTGGTCTAGAAATTCTTCTTGGTTAATACTGATCAATGAGCAACCCACCTGTTTATAAACTACACTGCACAGAAAGCTCTCAGGTAAGTAGGAGTGTGCTTGTTAAAAGTCAATTATCTCCATGGTGTACTCCTGCAGGCAGGCATTTTCTGTTTGCAAAGACTATTTTCTTGGTGCCAGATGGCAGTGATTGTAATGCCGTGCTCTGTACACCCATAAGCAGTGACTCTTTTGCAGGAGGTGATGTGTCTTTTTGTTATATTATGTGTGAAGTCGTGAGAGGCTAATCGTTCAGCTCCCTCTCTCTGCCACCTGTGTCCCTGTAACTCGAGCTGACATGTGGCCTCATGAGAAACGCAGGCAAATTGACAACAGATCGACAATAAATACTTGAGAACACAGTCCGGACAGCTTTCATTGCAGGCATTTAACATCAAAGGTCGATTGAAGATAAACACAAAAAGCTGGAGTATCTCAACGGGTCGGACAGTATCTCTGGAGAAAAGGAATAGGTGACGTTTCGGATTGAGACCCTCCTTTAGACTTAAGGTCAATTCATCCCTTCTCAAGAGTAGAGTCAAGAGTGGTTAATTGTTCAATTTTGTTTTGTTTAGTTTAGCGATACAGCGCGGAAACAGGCACCTTCGGCCCACCAAGTCCGCACCGACCAGCGATCCCCGCACGCCAACACGATCCTACTCATACTGGGGACAATTTACAATTATACCAAGCCAATTAGCCTACAAAACTGTACGTCTTTGTAGTGTGGCAGGAAGCCGGAGCTCCTGGAGAAAACCCACGCAGGTCACGGGGAGAACGTACAAACTCCGTACTGATAGCACGCATACTCAGGATTGAACCCGGGTCTCTGGTGCTGTGAGGCAGCAACACTACCACTGCGCCACCGTGCCCTGGTACAATTGTCATATGTACAGAAACCAAACAATGATATATAATCTTTTTTTTAATTTATTTATTTATTTATTAGAAGTACATTACATTTTGATGGTACATTTTTACAGGTTCCCAGAATTATTAAAACATTCTTTGTACAACTTCCTTTTTTCTTTTAAGAAAGAAATGAGAAAGAAAGAAGTAGTGAAGAGTAAAGGATAGTCTAGTGAGTGTGGTGTAACGAAAGAGATAAGTGAGAGAGTGAAGTAGAAAGGAGATTCTCCCACGTCACAAGTAGGTGTTTTTTTTATATTCTTAATCATTTTTCACTCAAACCCAGAGTTTTTAATTTTACAATACTATTACACCCCATAAATCCACAAGGTCAATAAATGGAGATCAACTCGTTAAGAATTGGTCTTTTTTTTCCATTAGGAGGAGTCTCATTTCTTCCAAATGGGCCATTTCCAACATATTATCAATCCACATTTTGAGTGTTGGTATAGTAGCCTTTTCCAGAATTTGAGTATGAGTTTTTTCGCTATTATTAAACCATAATTAAAAAAATGAGATTTGGGATATATTTAATTTGTTTCCATCTCCTAATACTCCAAAGATAATAATTTCCATGCTAGGTTCCATTTTTATCTTAAACTAGTGAATATATCAAATATATCACACCAACATCTTTGACGTTTTGTGCAAGAGACGAAAGAATGTGTGAAGGTACACAAAAGGCTGGAGAAACTCAGCAGGTACAGCAGCATCTAAGGAGCGAAAGAGATAGGCGATGTTTCAGGTCGAGACCCTTCTCCAGCATCTGCAGTTCCTTCTTCAACAAAAGAATGTGTGAAGTTGGCATTTTGAGAAAGGCATTTATCACAGATGGGAGAAATATTTGAATAAAATGTATTCAACCTAACTTTTGAATAATATAATCTGTGTAATATTTTAAATTGAATTAAATTATGTCTAGTGTTAATCGAACATTTATGTATAAATACCTCTGTCATTTATGTATTTATGTATCAAATACCTCTCCCATGTTTCTTTAGAAATTTTTATCATTAAATCTTTTTCCCAGTCTTCTCTAATTGCCTCTGTTGATGGCAATTCTCTTTTAAGAATACTGTTATATAGATATGATACTAATTTTTGTGAGTCCGCCTTAATATTCATTGCTTCTTCCAGTGGGATATATAATCTTATACTTGCAGCTACACAACGGGTCTGTAACGCAGTACTAATCGTACAATATATAAAAGAAAGTTCAATCATTATTTTTAACAACTCTATATTAGTGCAAAACAGAAATCAGAAGTCCCTAATGCAACGATCCTGCTGGGACTCGAGGGCCTGAGCTATTGGGAGAGGTTGAGCAGGCTAGGACTTTATTCCTTTGAGCGCAAGAGGAGGAGGAGAGATCTTATAGAGGTGTGTGAGGTCATGAGAGGAATAGACAGGGTAACTTCACAGTCTTTCACCTAGAATTGGAAAATCAATTAATAGGAACCTTAGGGGTGCCTTCTTTATACAAAGGGTGGTGAGTATATGGAATGAGCTGCCAGAGGAGGTAATTGAGGCAAGTACGATCACAGTGTTTAAAAAACATTAAACAAGTACATGAATAGGATATGTTCTAGGTGTGGGGCAAAATGGGAGGATCTTGATACATCATCAGGTGGACAAAAATGCTGGAGAAACTCAGCGGGTGAGGCAGCATCTATGGAGCGAAGGAATAGGCAACATTTTGGGTCGAGACCTTTCCTCAGTCTGAAGAAGAGTCTGGACCCGAAATGTCGCCTATTTCTTCGCTCCATTGTTGCCACCTCAGCCGCTGAGTTTCTCCGGCATTTTTGTCTACCTTCGATTTTTCCAGCATCTTCAGTTCTTTCTTAAACATTTTGATACATCATTAGCTTGATGATCGTCCAATTTTGGACTTCCAGTTCATGTTTCAGGTCAGTGAACCCTATATGGATTTACAATTGTTCAGATGTTCAGATGTTATTTTTTTTCAGGGCGTGGGTGCTGCTTACAAGCTGGAACCTTGTGCACATTTCCAAGGATCTCAGCACCGATATCCATCTGTAAATGCCAGTGCCTCTTGAGGCCAAAAGCAGAAGCTGCCAAATGTCCCTGTGCCTCGTGACTGAGGTCGTGACCTTCCGGAAGTTTCAGTCATTGCAGATTAAACATATCTTACTCGATGGCGGACGTGTTGTCTTGTGCTAGTCACAACAGGGCCTTACGTGGTCTCAAACAGTACATGCTGTCTGAGTAAAACAAACATAATAATAATAATATAGAGGGACAGAAGCCTCTATGCAAAGAAAAGAAAAAGGAAAAGGAAGGTCAACTTACCTGGAACGTTTTCCAGGGCTGTGCGACGTCGGGTGAGGGCCTAGTACCGTGTAGGCCACGGACAGGTCCGGAGAAACCACCAACGAAAACTGAGTCAGCCCGGTAGCGGACCGGAGCGGAGTGGAGCGGAGCGGCAGAGTGGAGGGACCTGCCGCGTGAGTGCAGCGGACCGGCCGAGGGAGAAACCGGCGAGGCGAGCAGCAGAGACGGGCCGGGCAGAGACGGGCCGGGCAGCAGACACGGGCCGGGCAGCAGAGACGGGCGGGGCAGCAGAGACGGGCCGGGCAGCAGAGACGGGCCCAGCAGAGACGGGCCGGGTAGAGACGGGCCGGGCAGCAGAGACGGGCCGGGCAGCAGAGACGGGCAGGGCAGCAGAGACGGGCCGGGCAGAGACCGGCCGGGCAGCAGAGACGGGCGGGGCAGCAGAGACGGGCAGGGCAGCAGAGACGGGCCGGGCAGCAGAGACGGGCAGGGCAGCAGAGACGGGCCGGGCAGTGACGGGCCGGGCAGCAGAGACGGGCCGGGCAGCAGAGACGGGCAGGGGGCAGCAGAGACGGGCCGGGCAGCAGAGACGGGCCGGGCAGCAGAGACGGCAGGGCAGCAGAGACGGGCCGGGCAGAGACCGGCCGGGCAGCAGAGACGGGCCGGGCAGCAGAGAACGGGCAGGGCAGCAGAGACGGGCCGGGCAGAGACCGGCCGGGCAGCAGAGACGGGCGGGGCAGCAGAGACGGGCCGGGCAGCAGAGACGGGCCGGGCAGTGACGGGCCGGGCAGAGACGGGCAGGGCAGCAGACACGGGCCGGGCTGAGACGGGCCGGGCAGCAGAGACGGGCCCAGCAGAGACGGGCCGGGCAGAGACGGGCCGGGCAGCAGAGACGGGCAGGGCAGCAGAGACGGGTGGGGCAGCAGACACGGGCCGGGCTGAGACGGGCGGGCTGAGACGGGCCCAGCAGAGACGGGCCGGGCAGCAGAGACGGGCCGGGCAGCAGAGACGGGCCGGGCAGCAGAGACGGGCCGGGCAGCAGAGACGGGTCGGGCAGCACAGACGGGCCGGGCAGCACAGACGGGCCGGGCAGCAGAGACGGGCCGGGCAGTGACGGGCCGGGCAGCAGAGACGGGCCGAGCAGCAGAGACGGGCCGGGCAGCAGAGACGGGCCGGGCAGAGACGGGCCGGGCAGCAGAAACGTGCCGGGCAGCAGAGACGGGCCCAGCAGCAGAGACGGGCCGAGCAGAGACGGGCCGAGCAGAGACGGGCCGGGCGGCGGAGACGGGCCGGGCAGCAGAGACGGGCCCGGCAGCAGAGACGGGCCGGGCAGAGACGGGCCGGGCAGCAGAGACGGGCCCAGCAGAGACGGGCCGGGCAGCAGAGACGGGCCGGGCAGAGACGGGCCGGGCATAGAAACATAGAAACATAGAAATTAGGTGCAGGAGTAGGCCATTCAGCCCTTCGAGCCTGCACCGCCATTCAATATGATCATGGCTGATCATCCAACTCAGTATCCCATACCTGCCTTCTCTCCATACCCTCTGATCCCCTTAGCCACAAGGGCCACATCCAACTCACTCTTAAATATAGCCAATGAACTGGCCTCAACTACCCTCTGTGGCAGAGAGTTCCAGAGACTCACCACTCTCTGTGTGAAAAAAGTCTTTCTCATCTCGGTCTTAAAGGATTTCCCCCTTATCCTTAAGCTGTGACCCCTTGTCCTGGACTTCCCCAACATCGGGAACAATCTTCCTGCATCTAGCCTGTCCAACCCCTTAAGAATTTTGTAAGTTTCTATAAGATCCCCCTCTTAATCTCCTAAATTCCAGAGAGTATAAACCGAGTCTATCCAGTCTTTCTTCATAAGACAGTCCTGACATCCCAGGAATCAGTCTGGTGAACCTTCTCTGCACTCCCTCTATGGCAATAATGTCCTTCCTCAGATTTGGAGACCAAAACTGCACGCAATACTCCAGGTGTGGTCTCACCAAGACCCTGTACAACTGAAGTAGAACCTCCCTGCTCCTGTACTCAAATCCTTTTGCTATGAAAGCTAACATACCATTCGCTTTTTTCACTGCCTGCTGCACCTGCATGCCTACTTTCAATGACTGGTGTACCATGACACCCAGGTCTCGCTGCATCTCCCCTTTTCCTAATCGGCCACCATTTAAATAATAGTCTGAGCCGGGGCAGAGCTGGGCAGAGACGGGCCGGGCAGAAACGGGCCGGGCAGAGACGGGCCGGGCAGCAGAGACGGGCCCAGCAGAGACGGGCCGGGCAGCAGAGACGGGCCGAGCAGAGACGGGCCGGGCAGCAGAGATGGGCCGGGCAGCAGAGACGGGCCGGGCAGCAGAGACGGGCCGGGCAGAGACGGGCCGGGCAGAAACGGGCCGGGCAGAGACGGGCCGGGCAGCAGAGACGGGCCCAGCAGAGACGGGCCGGGCAGCAGAGACGGGCCGAGCAGAGATGGGCCGGGCAGCAGAGATGGGCCGGGCAGCAGAGACGGGCCGGGCAGAGACGGGCCGGGCAGCAGAGATGGGCCCAGCAGCAGAGATGGGCCGGGCAGCAGAGACGGGCCCAGCAGCAGAGCCAGCGAAGAGCCTAGGAGCTGCCAGGTGGGCTGTGGAGCCAGCAACGGGCGGTGCACCGGGAGACGGAAAGTCTATCCTGGACTTATGTCCCTATCCTGAACTTACCTGAAGAAGGGTCTCGACCCGAAACGTCGCCCATCTCCTTCGCTCCTTAGATGCTGCTGCACCCGCTGAGTTTCTCCAGCCTGTTGTGTGCCCTCGATTCTCCAGCATCTGCAGTTCCTTCTTTAACAACAACGAGACGGAAAGTAGGTCGCCTTCAGTGATGGCCAGAGGAATCGACGGCCTCTCCCAGAGGAAGCAGTGGCCGCTGCCGCTGCCGTGTTCGAGAGATCCAGGAGCCCCGCGGAGCGCGCTGCACCACAGTTTAAAGACACAACAAAAATCCAAATGCAAAGAAGTAAAAGTTGAGAAGAAAGAAAACAAGTAAATTGTAGAACTGCAGTTGTATTGCATTATGGAAAATGTTATCACACGGTATGTAGGAGGTTTTAAAGATATAAATGCATAGCTTGCTAGGTCCCATTTTGATCCGAATGTCGGAATTATTTTGTTACCATGCAGCAAGCAATAGTTGGACATTGGTGGAAGAGATAATTTGAAATGCATGTTCTTTCTGTGGAAGTTCAAACATTTGTAAACAATTACTTTTTAAAGTTATTTTTCTATTTTAACAATGCTGTTTGTGCTATTTGTATGAAATGAGCATTTTGTAATGTACAAATTGCATAGCGGATGCTCACCTGATATAACACACACACAACTGTTAAAGTAAACATGTTCCAATGAATGGTATTATCTATTTCTTAGATATGTCTTCGATGTAACTGAAATAATTAAAGAAAAAAATGAACTTGAAAAAAAATAATTATAAGAAGCAAAGAGTTATTATGCAAAAAATTGAGAGAAGGAAAATAGTTTGTATTGACTGTTTAATATTGACTGCGTTTTTTGGTTTGGAGGGGGAGTCCGCCTCCTAGATGGAGCAAGTCTACAAGACCAGGCGGAGAGTAAGTTCAGGATAGAGACATAAGTCCAGGATAGAGACCTGTAGTCCAAAAAAGACCCCTGTATAGCCGTGGATGGACCACCTGTAGCCAGACGCCCAGATGGGAGAAACCTGGACAGAGGAGCCAGTCTCGCAGAAGCCAGAAAAAGTCCCCAGAAGACACAATGCAGCGAGAGGCAGGAGCCAGTCTCCCAGTCGCAGCAAAGGGCAACGAGACAGTCCCTTTCTAGAGTTTGAGGTTGAAGTGGATATTAGGGGGAGATGAGATGCAATTAAAGTGAAGGGGAGATGTGATGTCTTTGCTATGTACTATATGTAATATATAATATAAACGGCAGTGCCCTTGAGGCCAAAAGAGGCTGGCAAATGTAATTAAAGTGAAGGGGGAGATGTGATGTCTTTATAATGTACTATGTGTAATATATGTAATATATGTAATGTAATATATAATGTAAATGCCAGTGCCCCTTCCTAATCTCTTTTCCTAAACGCCGCCTTCCCAGCTCAGCCAATTCATGTTCCTTCCGCTTTTTTTTCCTTGTCCTTCTTTGTAAAGCTTTTCATTCAAATCTTTGTGAAGCTTTTCTCGTTCAACCTTGAGTGCTGCCTCCTCCCGTGCGATTCGCTCGAGTTCTCGCTGCAGCTGGAGGGCTCGTTCCTTTTGCAAACGTGCACGTTCTCTTGCCATCTCCCTATCTGCTGCCAGTTGCCTTTCATGCTGTCGCTCTCTCTCTCTCTCGAGTTCAGCTTGTTGTTTTTGAAGCTTTCTGACCTGCTATTTTACGCTACCGCTCCAACTCTTCCTCCTTCTTGCGCAGTAATAATTCCTGCCGTCCTTCTTCCAGCTTCTTTTCCCGAGCTTCTACTTCTTGCCGCCTTCGAACGTCTGCCTCCTCCATTCTCTTGGCAGCGAGTTTCTTTCTTGGGTTTTCTTCCGGAACATTACAAGGCCCATTCTCTGTTCTATCTGTCGTCAGTTGGTATAAATGCCATCAACAGAGTTTTATCAAATTTCCCAATTGATTGATTGAAAGATACAGAATGGAAACGGGCCCTTCGGCCCACCGAGTCCATACTGACCATTGATCACCCATTCACACTAGTTCTATGTTATCCCACTTATTCATTCACTCCTTTCACACTAGGGGCAAGTTACAAAGGGCCAATTAACCTTCAAACCCGCACATCTTTGAAATGTGGGAGGGAACAAGAGCATCTGGAAGAAACGTCTGCGGATGGGGAGAGCGGGAGAATCTCTCGGTTTCACAACTTATCCTTCTATATCTCTCATTTCCCTCTCACCTGACTCTCAGTCCAAAGAAGGGTCTCGACCCGAAACGTCACCCATTTCTATCCAGAGATGCTGCCTGTCTCGCTCCTGCATTTTGTGTCTATCTTCGGAGAATGTCCAAACTCCACAAAGAGAGCATCCGAGGTCAGGATTGAACCTGGGTCTCTGGCGCAGCAGCTCTACCAGCTGCGCTCCTGTGCCCCCCCAGTTCAACATGACATAATAATGGTCCGCAGATGGAACGGGGAAAAGGCTTCATCAGAGAAGCCCTTAATCTTACCACAAGCAGGGCCCAGTACGATGGGCAAATATCCCCCCCATTATCCACTCCTCAGTATGAGTTTAGTTTATTGTCACGTGTATCGAGGTGCAGTGAAAGGCTTTTTTGGCACGCCATCCAGAGAGTGGAAAGACGATGCATGATTACAATAAGTCCGATATGTCACCCATTACAATCAAGCCATTAGATATGTCTCTCTATTTCTCTCCAGAGATGCTGCCTGTCCCGTTGAGTTACTCCAGCTTTTTGTGTCTATATTCAGGACAATAGAAGGGTCGGATTGTGTGTTGGTCTGGGCTGCGCCTACAATTCGCTGCAAGTCTCTTCACTCAAGCTGATACAAATCCAGAGAATGTGGCAATTTTCAGACCAAAGTGCTTTTAAAAATCTTCATTTGTATCTGCAGATTATCCAAAGCATCCTGCTTAAATAAAGTGTTGTCACAGACTGGTCCCTGACTGCGCAATAATTATTTATTCACTTTAATCCTATCTTTTTTGACAATGTTTAACCAGAGCTTTAATGAATTGTGAGCTGTATTGGGTTTAAGTTAAAAAATAAAATAGCGTTTTCCCATTGAGCAGATTTAAGCAGAAATGATTATAAATCACGTCTGATGCAGGCTCCGGAGTCTAAAGAGAGATGATCTCTCTAATCCAATCACTTTCACCTTTCCCCAGGCGACCTTCTACAATACACAAACAACGCACACACTGAATATCAGCCAGCTCATTATTGAATTCACACCCACATGCTCCTCTCCCAAAGGTGTCAATTCCAGATCAGTTCTGGGCACCGTGTTATGGGAAGGATGTTGTCAAGCTGGGAAAGGGTGCAGAGAAGATTTACGAGGATGTTGCCAGGACTAGAGGGTCTGGGCTATAGAGAGAAGTTGAGCAAGCCCGGACTCTATTCCCTGGAGCGCAGGAAGACGAGGGGTGATCTTATAGAGGTGTACGAAATCATGAGAGGAATAGATCGGGTAGACGCACAGAGTCTCTTGCTCAGAGTAGGGGAATCGAGGACCAGAGGACATAGGTTTAAGGTGAAGGGGAAAAGATTTATTAGGAATATGAGGGGTAACATTTTCACACAAAGGGTGGCGGGTGTATGGAACAAGCTGCCAGAGGATGTAGTTGAGACTGGGTCTATCCTAACGTTTAAGAAACTGTTGGACAGGTACACCAGACGATACTGCCTGTCCCACTGAGTAACCCCAGCTTTTTGTGTTTATCTTTCGTGTAAACCAGCATCTGCAGTTCCTACCTAGACAGGTACATGGATAAGAAAGGTTTGGAGGGATACGGATCAAATGCAGGCAGGTTGGACTAGTGCAGCTGGGACATGTTGGCCGGTGTGAGCAAGTTGGGCCTGTTTCCACACTGTATCACTCTATGACTCTATCCCACCTTTGCACATAACACAAACTGCTGGAGAATGGACACAAAATGCTAGAGTAACCCAGCGGGTCAGGCAGCATCTCTGGAGAAAAGGAATAGTTGATGTTTCGAGTCAAAACCCTTCTTCAGACTGAGAGTTAGCAGAGAATTCCACAGACTCAAACTCTCTGATTTCCAAGCCGCTGAGGTTGTTCTCCCGTTCCGACGTCGGAGTTCCTTCATCTCGGCAAGAGGGCCTGAACATCGGGCCGCCCGTAGCGGCGACAGCGAGGGGTTTGGGAACCCCCCGACCATGGGTGAACAACAGAGGAGGATGACTGAACGTTGGTGCTGTCCCTCACAATGGGAAACCTTGATTCCGCTGTGTGGGGATGTCTGTGTTAAAGACTATCGTTTTCTGTGCTCCTTTTTTATTCGTATGGCTGTGTGGTGACCACACATTTCACTGTACCAATTGGTACACGTGACAAATAAATGTCTCTTGTCTCTTGCTTCATATCCTCTGACTCCGCTATCTTTATGAGCCCTTCTAGCTCTCTCTTGAAAGTATCCAGAGAACCGGCCTCCGCCGCCCTCTGAGGCAGAGAATTCCACAGACTCACAACTCTCTGTGTGAAAAAGTGTTTCTCATCTCTTTTCTAAATGGCTTACCCCTTATTCTTAAACTGTGGCCCCTGGTTCTGGACTCCCCCAACATCGGGAACATGTTTCCTGCCTCTAGTGTGTCCAAACCCTTAATAATCTGATATGTTTTAATAAGATCCCCTCTCATCCTTCTAAACTCCAGGTGTACAAGCCTAGCTGCTCCATTTTCTCAGGATATGACAGTCCCGCCATCCCAGGAATTAACCTTAGAAACCTACACTGCACTCCCTCAATAGCAAGAATGTCCTTCCTCAATTTAGGGTACTTAACTGCACACAATACTCCATGTGTGGTCTCACCTGGGTCCTATACAACTGCAGAAGGTCCTCTTTGCTCCTATACTTAACTCCTCTTGTTATAATGGCCAACATGCCATTCGCTTTCTTCACTGCCTGCTGTACCTGCATGCTTACTTTCATTGACTGATGACCAAGGACTCCCAGATCCCGTTGTACTTCCCCTTTTCCCAACTTGACACCATTTAGATAGTAATCTGCCTTCCTGTTTTTGCTACCAAAGTGGATAACCTCACATTTATCGACATTAAATTGCATCTGCCATGCATCTGCCCACTCACCCATCCTGTCCAAGTCACCCTGCATTCTCATAGCATCCTCCTCACAGTTCACACTGCCACCCACCTTTGTGTCATCTGCAAATTTGCTAATGTTACTTTGAATATCTTCATCTAAATCATTGATGTATATTGTAAATGGCTGCGGTCCCAGCGCCGAGCCTTGGAGATTGTTGGAGAAAGGCCAGTGAAAAGGCAGGTGTCAACCCAAAAGGATAAAGAGTTGCAAATTGTGAAACTGAAAGATAGAGAAGTTTAGGTTAGTTTAGTTAGATTAGTTTATCATCACCTGTACCGAAGTGCAGTGAAAAACTTTTGTTGCTCGCTAACTAGTCAATGGAAAGACAATGCATGATTACAATCAAGCTACCCACAGTGGACAGATACACGATAAAGACAATGGAGCTACTCAGCCGGACAGGCAGCATCTCTGGAGAGAAGCTTCGTGTGTGTATCTTCGGTTTAAACCAGCATCTGCAGTTCCTTCCTACACGATGCAGAGAATAACGTGAATAACGTGAATAGGGCCACTTTTCAGCAAAATTGTATAAGGGGTAAGTGCGTTGTAAAGACAAGCCTGAAGGCTTTGTGTCTCAATGCAAGGAGTATTCGTAATAAGGTGGACGAGTTGAACGTGCAGATAGATATTAATGATTATGATATAGTTGGGATCACGGAGACATGGCTCCAGGGTGACGTAGGCTGGGAGCTGAACATCCAGGGATATTCAATATTCAGGAGGGATAGAGAGAAAGGAAAAGGAGGTGGGGTAGCGTTGCTGGTTAGAGAGGAGATTAACGCAATGGAAAGGAAGGACATTAGCTTGGAGGATGTGGAATCGGTATGGGTAGAGCTACAAAACACTAAGCGGCAGAAAACGCTGGTGGGTGTTGTGTACAGGCCACCTAACAGTAGCAGTGAAGTTGGGGATGGTATCAAACAGGAAATTAGAAATGCGTGCGACAAAGGCAAAACAGTTATAATGGGGGACTTCAATCTACATATAGATTGGGTGAATCAAATTGGCAGGGGTGCTGAGGAAGAGGATTTTTTGGAATGTATGCGGGATAGTTATCTAAATCAACATGTAGAGGAACCAACGAGAGAGCAGGCTATTTTAGACTGGGTTTTGAGTAATGAGGAAGGGGTAGTTAGCCGTCTTGTTGTACGTGCCCCCTTGGGCAAGAGTGACCATAATATGGTTAAGTTCTTCATTAGGATGGAGAGTGACATTGTTAATTCAGAAACAATGGTTCTGAACTTAAAGAAAGGTAACTTTGAGGGTATGAGATGTGAATTGGCCAAGATTGACTGGCAATTAATTCTAAAAGGGTTGACGGTGGATATACAATGGAAGACATTTAAAGACTGCATGGATGAACTACAAAAATTGTTCATCCCAGTTTGGCAAAAGAATAAATCGGGGAAGGTAGTGCATCCGTGGATAACAAGGGAAATCAGGGATAGTATCAAAGCAAAGGATGATGCGTACAAAGTAGCCAGAAAAAGCAGCATACCAGAGATCTGGGAGAAATTCAGAGACCAGCAGAGGAGGACAAAGGGCTTAATTAGGAAAGGAAAAATAGATTATGAAAGAAAACTGGCAGGGAACATAAAAACTGACTGCAAAAGTATTTATAGATATGTGAAGAGAAAGAGGTTAGTTAAAACAAATGTAGGTCCCTTGCAGTCAGAAACAGGTGAGTTGATCATGGGGAACAAGGATATGGCGGACCAATTGAATAACTACTTTGGTTCCATCTTCACTAAGGAAGACATAAATAATCTGCCGGAAATAGCAGGGGGACCGTGGGTCAAAGGAGGAATTGAGTGAAATCCAGGTCAGTCGGGAAGTGGTGTTGGGTAAATTGAATAGATTAAAGGCCGATAAATCCCCAGGGCCAGATAAGCTACATCCCAGAGTACTTAAGGAAGTAGCTCAGGAAATAGTGGATGCATTAGTGATAATCTTTCAAAACTCTTTAGATTCTGGAGTAGTTCCTGAGGATTGGCGGGTAGCAAATGTAACCCCTCTTTTTAAGAAGGGAGGGAGAGAGAAAACGGGGAATTACAGACCAGTTAGTCTAACATCGGTAGTGGGGAAACTGCTAGAGTCAGTTATTAAAGATGGGATAGCAGCACATTTGGAAAGTGGTGAAATCATTGGACAAAGTCAGCATGGATTTACGAAAGGTAAATCATGTCTGACGAATCTTGTGGAATTTTTCGAGGATGTAACTAGTAGCGTGGATAAGAGAGAACCAGTGGATGTGGTATATCTGGACTTCCAGAAGGCTTTCGACAAGGTCCCACATAAGAGATTAGTATACAAACTTAAAGCATACGGTATTAGGGGTTCAGTATTGATGTGGATAGAGAACTGGCTGGCAAACAGGAAGCAAAGAGTAGGAGTAAACGGGTCCTTTTCACAATGGCAGGCAGTGACTAGTGGGGTACCGCAGGGCTCAGTGCTGGGACCCCAGCTATTTACAATATATAGTAATGATCTGGATGAGGGAATTGAAGGCAATATCTCCAAGTTTGCGGATGACACTAAGCTGGGGGGCAGTGTTAGCTGTGAGGAGGATGCTAGGAGACTGCAAGGTGACTTGGATAGGCTGGGTGAGTGGGCAAATGTTTGGCAGATGCAGTATAATGTGGATAAATGTGAGGTTATCCACTTTGGTGGCAAAAAACAGGAAAGCAGACTATTATTTAAATGGTGGCCGATTAGGAAAAGGGGAGATGCAGCAAGACCTGGGTGTCATGGTACACCAGTCATTGAAAGTAGGCATGCAGGTGCAGCAGGCAGTGAAAAAAAGCGAATGGTATGTTAGCTTTCATAGCAAAAGGATTTGAGTACAGGAGCAGGGAGGTTCTACTTCAGTTGTACAGGGTCTTGGTGAGACCACACCTGGAGTATTGCGTACAGTTTTGGTCTCCAAATCTGAGGAAGGACATTATTGCCATAGAGGGAGTGCAGAGAAGGTTCACCAGACTGATTCCTGGGATGTCAGGACTGTCTTATGAAGAAAGACTGGATAGACTCGGTTTATACTCTCTGGAATTTAGGAGATTGAGAGGGGATCTTATAGAAACTTACAAAATTCTTAAGGGGTTGGACAGGCTAGATGCAGGAAGATTGTTCCCGATGTTGGGGAAGTCCAGGACAAGGGGTCACAGCTTAAGGATAGGGGGGAAATCCTTTAAGACCGAGATGAGAAAGACTTTTTTCACACAGAGAGTGGTGAGTCTCTGGAACTCTCTGCCACAGAGGGTAGTTGAGGCCAGTTCATTGGCTATATTTAAGAGTGAGTTGGATGTGGCCCTTGTGGCTAAGGGGATCAGAGGGTATGGAGAGAAGGCAGGTACGGGATACTGAGTTGGATGATCAGCCATGATCATATTGAATGGCGGTGCAGGCTCGAAGGGCTGAATGGCCTACTCCTGCACCTAATTTCTATGTTTCTATGTTTCTATAACGTTTCCAGCAAGATAAAGTCCAGAAAGGTCCAATCAACTATAGTCTGAGTGTCTCCAATGAGGTAGATAGTAGCTCAGGACCTCTCTCTAGTTGTTGGTAGGCCGGTTCAGTTGCCTGCTGTGGTTGGGACGAAACTGTCCCTGAATCTGGGGTGTGAGTTTTCACACTTCTGCGCCTATTGCCTGGTGGAAGAGGGAGTGGCCAGGGTGCAACTCAGTGAGATCCAGCAAGCTTGTGGTGCGTTTTGTACTGTTTAAATCTGCAAAGTTTGGTTGCTCATACATTGTTGGTATTTTGTTCAAGTGTGTCGAGGAGGATGAACGTATCAAGCATGCTGGAGGTAGAATTACTTCACTTGCAATAAACATACAATTTTCAGCTCGAACGGTCAGGTTAATCTGCATCAGGAACCAGTTTTCAACTCAGTTAACAGAGCTGGAAATACTGTCTGATCCTATTTGATCTCGGTCTGGTGGGAAAACCTGCAAAGATAGTAATCACAACTACAAACAAATGATTCACGCATTCTTGGAGTGAATGTTATACATCTAGATGCACATCCCACAGCACAGAGGCGCAGTGGTAGAGTTGCTGCCTCACAGCGCCAGAGACCCAGGTTCGATCCTGACTATAGGTGCTGTCTTTACGGAGTTTGCACGTTTTCCCCGTGACCGGCGTGGGTTTCCTCAGGGTGCTCCGGTTTCCTCCCACATTCCAAAGACACACAGGTTTGTAGGTTGTGTAGGAAGGAACTGCAGATGCTGGTTTACACCAAAGACAGACACAAAATGCTGGAGTAACTCAACGGGACAGGCAGCGTCTCTGGAGAGAAGGAACGGGTGATGTTTCGGGTCGAGACCATTCTTCAAAGAATGGTCTTGATCCAAAACGTCACCCATTCCTTCTCTCCAGAGACGCTGCCTGTCCCGTTGAGTTACTCCAGCATTTTGTGTCTATTTTTCAGATCTGTAACTTCGGTAAAATTGTAAATTGTCCCTAGTGTGTGTGTAGGACAGTGTTGGTGTGCGGGGATCGCTGGTCAGTGCAGACTCAGTGGGCAGAAGGGCCTGTTTCCATGCTGTATCTCTAAACTAAACTAAATGAGCTTCAACATAATTCAGCTACAAAGTACAGATCCCACAAGATGCCTGTGTTCAGAAGTGTGGGTCTGATGCCCTGTTCTACAAGATGTAGATATGAATTGATTTACAAAAACTCAAAGGGTAATGTGTGAAGCAGACTCAATGGGGCGAATGGCCTATCTCTTACGGTCTTATGGAAATTTTGTTCTAATGAAACATAGAACATAGAACAGCACAGCAACAAGCCCTTTGGCCCATAATGTCTGTGCCAAGACCATCGTTTATCCACCTACAATATCATCCATATTCCTCCACTCCCTGTATATCCACGTGTCTATCCAAAAGAGTTTTAAATGCCACTAACATATCAGTTTCAACCATCACCCATGGCAACCTATTCTGAGCCCCGCACATCACCTTTAAACTTTGCCCCACCAACCTTATTGCTATTTTCTAAGATACAAACACACACACAATGGTTACGAACTGGGATGCACTGCTTCAAAGTGGATTGGGTCACGTTCATTCATGGTTTGCAAAAGGGAATTGGGCAAATATTTAAAGATAAAACATTTAAAGAGCAACAAGGGAGAAGCAGAGGAATGAGATTACCCACATTTCATAACAAGAGGATTTCAGTATAGGAGTAGAGAGGTTCTTCTGCAGTTGTATAGGGCTCTGGTGAGACCACATCTGGAATATTGCATACAGTTTTGGTCTCCTAATTTGAGGAAGGACATCCTTGTGATTGAGGCAGTGCAGCGTAGGTTCACGAGATTGATCCCTGGGATGGCGGGACTGTCATATGAGGAAAGAATGAAAAGACTAGGCTTGTATTCACTAGAGTTTAGAAGGATGAGGGGTGATCTTATAGAAACATATAAAATTATAAAAGGACTGGACAAGCTAGATGTAGGAAAAATGTTCCCAATGTTGGGTGAGTCCACAACCAGGGGCCACAGTCTTAGAATAAAGGGGAGGCCATTTAAGACTGAGGTGAGAAAAAATGTTTACACCCAGAGAGTTGTGAATTTTTGGAATTCCCTACCATGGAGGGCAGTGGAGGCTAAATCACTGGATGGATTTAAGAGAGAGTTAGATAGAGCTCTAGGAGCGGGTGGAATCATGGCATATGGGGAGAAGACAGGCACGGGTTATTGATTGGGGACGATCAGCCATGATCGCAATGAATGGCGGTGCTAGCTCAAAGGCCTGAATGCCTCCTCCTGCACCTATTTTCTATGTTTCTATGTTTTGCAAAGGGTTAGCACCCGACCGGTAAGCTTCAAAATCTAGCGCGGGGCTTGTTTTCTTTCAGAGCCCACAGGAGCCGTTGGAAGAGGAGGAGGGGGAGGAGCGACACCCGACCGGTAAGCTTCAAAATCTAGCGCGGGGCTTGTTTTCTTTCAGAGGCCCACAGGAGCCGTTGGAAGAGGAGGAGGGGGGAGGAGCGACACCCGACCGGTAAGCTTCAAAATCTAGCGCGGGGCTTGGTTTCTTTCAGAGGCCCACAGGAGCCGTTGGAAGAGGAGGAGGGGGAGGAGCGACACCCGACCGGTAAGCTTCAAAATCTAGCGCGGGGCTTGTTTTCTTTCAGAGGCCCACAGGAGCCGTTGGAAGAGGAGGAGGGGGACGAGCGACACCCGACCGGTAAGCTTCAAAATCGAGCGCGGGGCTTGGTTTCTTTCAGAGGCCCACAGGAGCCGTTGGACGAGGAGGAGGGTCAGGAGCGACACCCGACCGGTAAGCTTCAAAATCTAGCGCGGGGCTTGTTTTCTTTCAGAGGCCCACAGGAGCCGTTGGAAGAGGAGGAGGGGGATGAGCGACACCCGACCGGTAAGCTTCAAAATCTAGCGCGGGGCTTGGTTTCTTTCAGAGGCCCACAGGAGCCGTTGGAAGAGGAGGAGGGGGAGGAGCGACACCCGACCGGTAAGCTTCAAAATCTAGCGCGGGGCTTGTTTTCTTTCAGAGGCCCACAGGAGCCGTTGGAAGAGGAGGAGGGGGAGGAGCGACACCCGACCGGTAAGCTTCAAAATCTAGCGCGGGGCTTGTTTTCTTTCAGAGGCCCACAGGAGCCGTTGGAAGAGGAGGAGGGGGGGGAGCGACACCTGACCGGTAAGCTTCAAAATCTAGCGCGGGGCTTGTTTTCTTTCAGAGGCCCACAGGAGCCGTTGGAAGAGGAGGAGGGGGAGGAGCGACACCCGACCGGTAAGCTTCAAAATCTAGCGCAGGGCTTGTTTTTTTCTTTCAGAGGCCCACAGGAGCCGTTGGAAGAGGAGGAGGGGGAGGAGCGACACCCGACCGGTAAGCTTCAAAATCTAGCGCGGGGCTTGTTTTATTTCAGAGGCTTACCCTAATCCATAACATTCCATTTGGAGAAGTGTTTTTTTTTTGTGTTTTTTTTTTGAGGAAGCCGCTGATTGGTGGGAAGTGGACCAGGGTAAGCAGCTGATTGGCAGTCAGATCCCAGCAGTTTGTTGTGTACTTTGTATTGTGTTGCTGTTGTATCCTGTGTAGGGGGGGCAGTATGAAGGCCAGGGCAGTGTACTTTTCTGGATGTCAGATGTGGGAGGTCAGGGAATCTGATAGCCTTCCAGACGTCCACATCTGCGCCAGGTGTGTTGAGATGGGGCTCCTAAAGGACTGTGTTAGGAACCTGGAGCAGCAGCTCGATGACCTCCGTCTCCTCAGGGAGAGTGAGGAGGTAATAGAGAGGAGCTACAGGGAGGTAGTCACTCCCAGACCACAGGAGGCAGACAAGTGGGTCTCGGTTAGGAAGGGCAAGGGGCAGAGGCAGGGGCTAGAGAGTACCCCTGTGACCGTACAAATGGAAAATAGGTACTCGGGTTTGAGTACGATTGGAGGGGACAGCCTAGCTGGGGGCACCAACAGCGGCCGGGCCTCCGGCACAGAGACCGGTCCTGATGCTCAGATGGGTAGCAAAAAGAGGAGGGCAATTGTAATAGGGGACTCTATAGTTAGGGGGTCGGATAGGCGATTCTGTAGACGCAGTCGGGAGACCCGGATGGTAGTTTGCCTCCCTGGTGCCAGGGTCTCGCATGTGTCAGAACGTGTACAAAAGATTCTGATAAGGGAGGGAGAGGAGCCTGATGTTGTGGTACACATAGGTACCAATGACATAGGCAGAAAAAGTGATGAGGTCCTGAAGGGAGAATTTAGGGAGTTGGGGGGAAAGTTAAGGAGAAGGACCAAAAGGGTAACGATTTCAGGATTACTGCCTGTGCCGCGTGACAGTGGGAGTAGGAATGAAATGAGGTGGAGGATAAATGCGTGGCTGAGGGACTGGTGCAGTGGGCAGGGATTCAAGTTTCTTGATCACTGGGACCTCTTTTGGGGAAGGCATGATCTGTACACAAAGTTGCACTTGAGCCCGAGGGGGACCAATATCCTGGCAGGGAGATTTGCAAAGGCTACTGGGGAGACTTTAAACTAGAAAGGCTGGGGGGAGGGACTCGGGTAGAGGGGGCTAGGGGTCAGGGTGTGGGGCAAGAGGCAGAGAAGGGAAGCACTCGGATCCAAAATGTAGGCGAGAAAGATGAAAAAGATAATAGACCGAGAATAAGGGATGGTGGGTTTCTAAAATGTGTATATTTTAATGCTAGGAGCATTGTAAGTAAGGTGGACGAACTTAGAGCCTGGATTGACACCTGGAAATATGATGTTGTGGCAATCAGTGAAACATAGTTGCAGGAGGGCTGTGATTGGAAACTAAATATTCCAGGATTTCGTTGCTTCAGGTGTGATAGAATTGGAGGGACCAGAGGGGAAGGTGTTGCATTGCTTGTCAGAGAAGATATTACAGCAGTGCTTTGGCAGGATAGATTAGAGGGCTCGTCTAGGGAGGCTATTTGGGTGGAACTGAGAAGTGGGAACGGTGTAGCAACACTTTTAGGGGTATATTATAGACCGCCAAATGGGGAGCGTGAATTGGAAGAGCAAATATGTAAGGAGATAGCAGGTATTAGTAGTAAGCACAAGGTAGTGATTGTGGGAGATTTCAATTTTCCAAAAATAGACTGGGAAACACATTCTGTAAATGGGCTGCCGAACGCTTCGCCGAACACCTCCGCTCGGTCCGCAATAACCAACCCGACCTCCCGGTGGCTCAGCACTTCAACTCCCCCTCCCATTCCACATCCGACCTCTCGGTCCTGGGCCTCCTCCACGGCCAGAGTGAGCAACACCGCAAGCTGGAGGAACAGCACCTTATATTCCGCTTGGGGAGTCTGCATCCTTTGGGCTTGAATATTGAATTTTCTCAATTCTGTTAACCCTTGCTGTCTCCCCCCCTTCCCACCTCTCCCTCAGCCCTCGGGCCCTGGCATTCCCTCTATCTCTATCTCCCTCCCCCACCCCAGTCGCACCAGCTTCTCATTTTCACACCACAAACAGCTTACAATGGCTTGTTCCCTTTATCACCGATACTTTTTTGCATATCTTTCACTCATTGTTCCTTATCTCTCCACATCGCCGTCTATATCTCTCGTTTCCCCGATCCCTGACCAGTCTGAAGAAGGGTCTCGACCCGAAACGTCGCCTATCTCCTTCACTCCTTAGATGCTGCTGCACCCGCTGAGTTTCTCCAGCTTTTTGTGTACCCTGTAAATGGGCTGGATGGTTTGGAGTTTGTAAAATGTGTGCAGGATAGTTTTTTGCAGCAGTACATAGAGGTATCGACCAGAGAAGGGGCAGTGCTGGACCTCCTGTTAGGAAATGAGGCAGGTCAGGTGACGGAGGTATGCGTTGGTGAGCACTTCGGGACCAGTGATCACAATACCATTAGTTTCAATATAATTATGGAGAGAGTCAGAACTGGACCTAGGGTAGAGATTTTTGATTGGAGAAAGGCTAACTTTGAGGGAATGCGTAAGGATTTTTTAAAGGAGTGAATTGGGACACTTTGTTTCATGGGAAGGATGTAGAAGAGAAATGGAGGACATTTAAAGGGGAAATTGTAAGAGTACAGAATCATTATGTCCCTGTTAGGTTGAAAGGAAATAGTAAAGATTGGAAAGAGCCATGGTTTTCAAGGGAAATTGGACACGTTTCGAAAAAAAGAGAGATATCTACAATAATTATAGGAGGCATGGAGTAAATGAGGTGCTAGAGGAGTATAAAGAATGTAAAAAGAATCTTAAGAAAGAAATTAGGAAGGCTAAAAGAAGATATGAGGTTGCTTTGGCAAGAAAGGTGAAAGTAAACCCAAAGGGTTTCTACAGCTATATTAATAGCAAAAGGATAACGAGGGATAAAATTGGACCATTAGAGAACCAGAATGGACAGCTATCTGCAGAGCCAAAAGAGATGGGGGAGATATTGAACAATTTATTTTCTTCGGTATTCACCAAGGAGAAGGATATTGAACTCGGTGAGTTAAGGGGAAAGAGTAGAGTAGCTATGGAAACTATGAGATTCAAAGAGGAGGAAGTACTGACACTTTTGAAAAATATAAAAGTGGATAAGTCTCCAGGTCCTGACAGGATATTCCCTAGGACATTGAGGGAAGTTAGTGTAGAAATAGCAGGAGCTATGACAGAAATATTTCAAATGTCATTAGAAACGGGAATAGTGCCGGAGGATTGGCGTACTGCGCATGTTGTTCCATTGTTTAAAAAGGGTTCAAAGAATAAACCTAGCAATTATAGACCTATTAGTTTGACGTCAGTGGTGGGCAAATTAATGGAAAGGATACTTAGAGATAATATATATAAGCATCTGGATAAACAGGGTCTGATCAGGAACAGTCAACATGGATTTGTGCCGGGAAGGTCATGTTTGACAAACCTTCTTGAATTTTTTGAAGCGGTAACTAGGGAAATTGATGAGGGTAAAGCAGTGGATGTTGTCTACATGGATTTCAGTAAGGCCTTTGACAAGGTTCCCCATGGAAGGTTGGTTAAGAAGGTTCAATCTTTGGGTGTGAATGGCGGAGTAGCAAGATGGATTCAACAGTGGCTGAATGGGAGATGTCAGAGAGTAATGGTGGATGGCTGTTTGTCAGGTTGGAAGCCGGTGACCAGTGGGGTGCCTCAGGGATCTGTGTTGGGTCCACTGTTGTTTGTCATGTACATCAATGATCTGGATGATGGGGTGGAAAATTGGATAAGTAAGTATGCAGATGATACTAAGATAGGTGGTGTTGTGGATAATGAAGTAGATTTTCAAAGTCTACAGAGAGATTTGGGCCATTTGGAAAAGTGGGCTGAAAGATGGCAGATGGAGTTTAATGCTGATAAGTGTGAAGTGCTACATCTTGGCAGGACAAATCAAAATAGGACGTACATGGTAAATGGTAGGGAATTGAGGAATGCTGTGGAACAGAGGGATCTAGGAATAACTGTGCATAGTTCCCTGAAGGTGGAATCGCATGTAGATAGGGTGGTTAAGAAAGCCTTTGGTGTGCTGGCCTTTATAAATCAGAGCATTGAATATAGGAGTAGGGAAGTAATGTTAAAATTGTACAAGGCATTGGTAAGACCAATTCTGGAGTATGGTGTACAATTTTGGTCGCCTCGTTATAGGAAGGATGTCAACAAAATAGAGAGAGTACAGAGGAGATTTACTAGAATGTTGCCAGGGTTCCAGCAACTTTGTTACAGAGAAAGGTTGAACAAGTTAGGTCTTTATTCTTTGGAGCGCAGAAGGTTAAGGGGGGACTTGATTGAGGTCTTTAAAATTATGAAAGGGATAGACAGAGTTGACGTGGATACGTTTTTCCCATTGAGGGTAGGGAAGATTCAAACAAGAGGGCATGACATGAGAATTAAGGGACGTAGGTTTCGGGGTAACGTGAGGGGGAACTTCTTTACTCAGAGGGTGGTGGCTGTGTGGAATGAGCTTCCAGCAGAAGTGGTGGAGGCAGGATCGATTTTAACATTTAAGAGTAAAGTGGATAGGTATATGGACGTGAAGGGAATGGAGGGGTATGGTCTGAGTGCAGGTAGATGGGACTAGGGGAAAACAAATGGTCGGCACGGACTGGAAGGGCCGAGAGGGCCTGTTTCCGTGCTGTAATTGTTATATGGTTATATGGTTATATGGTTATATGGTAAGTCATTTTAGTTTAGTTTAGTTTAGTTTAGGGATACAGTGTGGAAACGGGCCCTTCGGCCCACTGTGTCCGTGCTGACCAGCGATCCCCGTACACTAGCACTATCCCAAACACAATTTTTGCTGAAGCCAATTAGCTTACAAACCTGTACGTCTTTGGAGTGTGGGAGGAAACCGGAGCACCCGGAGAAAACCCACTCAGGTCACGGGGAGAACGTACAAACTCTGTGCAGACAGCGTCGGTAGTCAGGATCAAACCCGTGTCTCTGGCGCTGTAAGGACGTGCCGCCCTGTGCAATAATTAGAATTGAGAGTTATATTCCTCGCGTCCCACTCCAAACTAGGGAGAGAGAGAGAGAGAGAAAGAGAGAGAGAGAGAGAGAGAGAGCGAGAGAGAGAGAGAGGGAGAGGGAGAGAGGGAGATATAGGGAGAGAGAGGGAGCGAGAGGGAGAAGGAAGGGGGAGAGGTGGAGGGAGAAGGGGAGGGAGGGGAGGGAGAGGGGGTGGGAGAGGGGGAGAGAAAGAGAGATAATTTCAGATATTCTACACTTCTGCGTGTAACAAATTCCTCCTGTGCACTCGAGTACTAAAGTGTTCTGCCCTGGGACAAAAAATCGAGCTAGTTATGCACCCTCATAATTTTGTGAACCTCTCACCCTCCGACCTTTCAGTGAGAATAAATGCAGCCTTGCCAACCCCTCCTTGTAACTGCAGCCGTAATTCTAGGCAGCATGCGGGAATGACCCGCTGCACCAGTATGTTTGCCTGTATCGCCAGTGCATCCGTCCAGTAGTGCGGTGACCACAACTTTGCTCATGCTTGGTGCCCTGCCCGCCTCTTCAACAACACTGCATTGATTCACCACCGTACCTTTCCATTCAGCACCACCTTTGCAAGCACAACTCGTGATAGGACCAACGCACCGTTCAGCACCGTGAGCTTCGTCCACTATTCAAAAAGGACCACAGCAGATCGAACTTTCCTCAGGATGACAATAGACAATAGACAATAGGTGCAGGAGGAGGCCATTTGGCCCTTTGAGCCAGCACCACCATTCAATGTGATCATGGCTGATCGTCCCCAATCAGTACACCGTTCCTGCCTTCTCCCCACATCCCCTGACTCTGCTATTTTTAAGAGCCCTATCTAGCTCTCTCTTGATAGCATCCAGAGTACCTGCCTCCACCGCCCTCTGAGGCAGAGAATTCCACAAACTCACCACTCTCTGTGAGAAAATGTTCCTCGTCTCTGTTCTAAATGGTCGACTCATTCTTCATTTCCACGACTTCACCTACCATTTCCCCACAACCTTTGTTTCCCTTACCGATTAGAAATCTATCTCTCACTTAAATGCCAGATAGTGTGTCGACTCTTTCCATGCAGGTCCCAGAAGATGATATACTATCAGTGTGATAGAGTCACCCATTACAAGGCGGGCCCTTCCACCCAACCGGGTAGGAAGAAACTGCAGATGCTGGTTTAAATGGAAGATAGACCCAAAATGATGGAGTAACTCAGCGGGACAGGCAGCATCTCTGGAGAGAAGGAATGGGTGACGTTTCGGGGCAAGACCCTTCTTCAGACTGTTCAGTCTCGACCCGAAAGAAGGGTCTCGACCCCTAATCGTCACCTATTCCTTCTGTCCAGAGATGCTGCCTGTCCCGCTGAGTTACTCCAACATTTTGTGTCTACCCTCCACCCAACCTGACCATGCCGATAAAGATGCCCCATCTATGCTATTCCCAACTGCCCGCGATTGGCCCATATCCCTCGAAACCTTCTAAACCTCTAAACCTTTAATCACTCTACTCTTTTAAATCTCTTTCCACTTGCAAATCCATCAGTGTTTCTATGTGTCGGAAGGAACCAGAGATGCTGGTTTATACCAACGATGGACACAAGGTGCTGGAGTAATCCAGCGGGGCAGGCAGCATCTCTGGAACAAAAGGAATAGGTGGTGTTTTCAGATTGGAACCCTTCTTCAGATTGGCTTCTTCAGTCTGAAGAAGACTTCTGACCTGAAACATCACCTATGCCTTTAATCCAGAGATGCTGCCTGACCCACTGGATTTCTCCAGCACCTTTTGTTTATCGTCTGTATTTCAATCAATCAAGTTTTATTCATCACTTGCATATAAGTGTGCACATAAGCTACTCTCCAGGGATCCCCGGCGAGGGACCCCGCTCCGGATGGTAAGTTCCCGCCGTGCCCATGGTAGAAGTTGGTCGCGCGCCGGCAGTCGGAGCTCTGCTCCTCTGGGGTCCTCAACAAGGGATCCCAGGCAGCGGACGCCGCGCCAGCTTCAGACTGCCGCGAGCCAGCGAACAGAGCGCTGACCCCCGGCGAGGGCTCGCCCGCTCCGCGACGAGAGTCCGCACTGCGCCCGCCGCTGAAGCCCCGGGCGTGTCTCCGGGAAAGGCCGCACCGATCCTCGATGTTAGGCCACAGTATTTCTATCTGTTCTGACAATATTCTCTTTAATTTGGTATTTATTTCTTTTCTCTGCCTGATATGCTTGTGAGAACGTTGCTTGTATTCACGTTATCTGACAACGCGCAAGCTAAAGCTTTTCTCTGTACCTTGTTACGCATAAACCCATGATAAACCCATACCAATACCAAATATACATGAGCACTCTGTGCTTGCAACTCTATGTGTAGAAGCTCCAAATACTCAACCTTCTGAGAGAAATAATTCTTTCTCATCTTAGTCTTAAATGGATCTACCCTGATTCTGAGACACTTTGGCTTTGGCCGAGTCAAGAGGAGAAATATCCTCTCAGCTTTTACATTGTCTAACATCAAAAAAAATCTTATGCTTCAATAAGATCACCTCGCATTCTTCTAATCTTCAATGAGTGGATGGCAGCTTGCGTAAACTTTCCTCGTAAGACAATCCCTCTCTCCCCAAATTCTTCCTGCTGATCCTTTTGTTGAGCTGGGACCATTGAAATAATATCTTCCATTGTTCCATTAGATGTCTCTATAAATTTGTTGCGGGTGTTAACTACAGTTTTCCACACTTTTTCTGCATTTCAATAGTTCAATGGTGCTTTTGTTGACAAAAGCGCAAAGTGCAAACGCACAGTGGAATTCTAGTCTTGCATACATTCCAGTAGAGTATTAGATTACCCAATTACATCCCCGATTCGCAAGTGTACAGAAATAGTCTGAAGAAGGTTCTTGACCCGAAACGTCATCCATTCCTTCTCCCCAGAGATGCTGCCTGTCCTGCTCAGTTACTCCAGGTTTTTGTGTCTATCTATGGTTTAAACCAGCATCTGCAGTTCCTTCCTACACATAAATACTCCACTGATCCCGTATGCAAGAGATGCCATGCTCTGGTACCATTTTCATAGTCCAGTCCAGTCTCTAGTTATGACTAAAATGAAAATATTTAAAGACACAGAATGAGGAAGGAAATAAATAAATGTCTGATGTGGTGGATTGAGGCTTATTTAGCTTTAGGTTTAATCTTTGATGCAGGTGGCGGTAGTGGCAGTGCAAAGTGAGCAATAGAGGTCATGTTTTATTATTAATGTTTAATGTGTCATTCCCAGCTGTTACTGTGTGTCATGTTGTCACTTGCGGGCAGAGCACCAAGGCAAATTCCTTGTATGTGAATACTTGGCCAATAAACTTATTAATTCAATAGATAAGAGCACAGCAGGTCACTCTGCAGGATGTGGAGTTATTTGAGGTAGGTGGAATGAAAACTGGAAATCTAACTTTAAAAAGACTGGAATCCACATTGGATGAATATTCCAAGATGTTGGAGTGAAACACTCAAGGCAATGTGCCATAGTTTAGTTTAGTTTAGTTTATTGTCATGTGTACCAAGACGCAGTGAAAAAGGTCAAGCCAGTCAGCGGAAAGACTATACATGATTACAATCGAGCCATCCACAGTGTACTGATACATGGTAAAGGTAATAAAGGTGAATAATGTTTAGTGCAAGGTGAAGTCCAGTCAAGTCAGATCAAAAATAATCTGAGTGTCTCCAATGAGGTAGTTAGTAGCTTACGACTGTTCTCTAGTTATTGTAATGGGCCTGTCCCACTTAAGCGATTTTTTAGGCAACTGCAGGCGACTAGTTTATCGCCACATGTTCGTCGGTGGTCGCCAGGAGTAGTCTCCACAGTTGCACAAAAAGTCGTAGCGTCTTTCTAGTTGCCGCTAAATTTTCAGCGTTGAAACATTTTCAGCAACGGTGGGTTTGACGCCAATGAGCGTAGCTTGACGTAGGTGCTGTCGGATGTTGTCACCAGGATGACGTAGGTTGTCGCCTGTTTTTCGGTGACCTGCTATGACTATGACAGTCGCCGGCAGTTGCCTAAAAAACTGCCAAGTGGGACAGGCCCATTCGGATTGTTCAGTTGGCCTCGGAAGAAACTGTCCCTGAATCTGGAGATGTGCGTTTTCATACCTCTATACCGTTTGCCCAATGAGAGAGGGAAGAAGAGGGATTGGCTGAGGTGCGACTCGTCCTTAATTATGCTGGTGGTCTTGCCGAGGCAGCGTGAGGTGTAAATGGTCTCAATGGAAGGGAAGTTGGTTTGTGTGATGGTCTGGTCTTGGATGGAGATGTTCCCATAGGATGTGATGCATCTCGATAAAATGCTTTTGACAGCGCAACTGTAGAAGTTCATGAGAGTTGTTGGGGACATGCTGAACTTCCTAAACCTTATAAAGAAGTAGAGGCCTGATTGTTGCCTCAATATGAATGATCCAGGCCAAGTTGCTGGTGATATTTACTCCAAGGATATTAAAGCTTTCAGCCATCTCTACTTCAGCATAGTCAATGCAAACTGAAGTCGATCACTATCTCCTTTGTCTTGCTGATATTGATATGAAGGTTGTTGTCTCGACACCAGGACACGAGGTTCTCAATCTCCTTCCTGTACTCCGTCTCATCATTATTTGACATCCGAGTGACAACGGTGGTATTATCTGCGAATATGTAAATTGAATTAGATTTGTACATGGCTACGCAGTCACGGTTGAACAAGGAGGCTGAGAATGGCTCCAGTGTTGAGGATCATTGTAGAGGGTTTAACCGCAACACTGTCCAAAATAAACCACATTTTCCCGTACGATACTCCATTCACTTAAGCTATCAAACAACATCTCTCTGTAAAAAAAGAGAGTGTGCTTTCAACGAGTCAGCCAGAATCTCTAGAGAACAAGGATAGGTGCCGTTTTGGGCCAACACCCTTCTTCACAATCAAACCCGAACCATCACCTATCCATGTTCCCCAGAGATGCTGTCTGACCCGCTGGATTACTCTAGCACTTTGTGTCTTTTTTTTGTAAACCAGCATCTGCATCTCCTTGTATTCACATCTCTCAGTGATGATCTCTCTTCACCCGGATCCTGACCCAAGACGTCACCTATCCATGTTCTCCAAAGAAGCTGCTTGACCCGCTGAATGACAACCTCAGTGCTTTGTGTCTTTTTTTCAATCTCTTTAAGCTGTTTGTATCTTCCTCACGATTTGATATCCTCCTTCCAGATTGTTAGTACACATTGTATCTTCTCTCAGCCCGCCTCAACCTACCTGATCTCCCGGTTGTAAACACTTTCATTCTCCTTCCCATTCCCACACTGACCTTTCTGTCCTCGGTCTCCTCCATTGTCAGAATGAGGCTAAACACAAATTGGAGGAACAGCGTCTCATATTTTGCTTGGGCAGCTTACAGCCCAGTGTTATGAATATCAATTTCTCTAACTTCAGGTAGTCCCGGCACTCCCTCTCTGGCTATCCCTCCCCCACCCAAGTCGCAACAGCTTCTCGTTTTCATCCAACAAACTTTCTTTATCATCGTCACTTTTTTGCATATCATTCATTCATTGTCCTTTATCTCTCTATACCATTGTCTATATCTCTTTCCCCAGATAAGAAGAGTCTCGACCCTAAACATCACGGGTTCCTTCCCTCCAGAGATGCTGCCTGTCGCGCTGAGGTTACTCCAGCTTTTTGTGTCTATCATCTTGTAAAGAACTTCTGATCCTAGCACTGATGCCTGCGGTAGACAAGTTGCTAAACAGTAAATTGACCTCTTATTCCTACTTGCTGCCCCCTTTGGTCTATTTGTCAATCCTCTATCCAGATCAAAATATTACATTCAATACAACATGATCATGTGAATTGACCTTAGTGAGGCTTCTTGGTGAATACCACACTTCTGAACATCCACTATGATACATCTACTAGTTACCTCTGGTCAAGACTTGCTGTAGACTTTAGACTTTAAACCTTAGAGACACAGCGCAGAAACAGGCCCTTCGGCCCACTGAATCCATGCCGACCAGCAATCATCCTGTACACCAGCACTATTGTCATTTAGAAGGATGAGAGGGGATCTCATTGAAACATATAAGATTGTTAAGGGCTTGGACACGCCAGAGGCAGGAAACATGTTCCCGATGTTGGGGGAGACCAGAACCAGGGGCCATGCTGCACCCGCTGAGTTTCTCCAGCTGTTTGTGTAGCCACAGTTTAAGAATAAGGAGTAAGCCATTTAGAACGGAGACGAGGAAACACTTTTTTCTCACAGAGTGGTGAGTCTGCGGAATTCTCTGCCTCTAAGGGCGGTGGAGGCAGGTTCTCTGGTTGCTTTCAAGAGAGAGCTAGATAGGGCTCTTAAAAATAGCGGAGTCAGGGGATATGGGGAGAAGGCAGGAACGGGGTACTGATTGGGGATGATCAGCCATGATCACATTCAATGCAGGTGCAAGCTTGAAGGGCCGAATGGCCAACTCCTGTTGTCTATTGCCTATTAGCCTACACACTAGGAGCAATATACAATTTTTTTACAGAAGCCAATTAACCTGCAAACCTGTACATCTTTGATGTGTGAGAAGGAACCGGGAGAAAACCCACGGAATCACAGGGAAAATGTACAAACTCTGTGCAGACTGCACCCGTAGTCAGGATCGAAGCCGGGTCTCTGCCTCTGTAAGGCAGCAACTCTACCGCTGCGCCACCGTGCTGCCAGATTAAGACTTATATTCAGGGCCCCATTTACAATGGGAGCTACCTTTATCAACCCCTTGTATCTGCATTGTAATCCAGTTCACACAGACTTCAAACACTGAGTTGTTTTTCATCTACCTTGGTATCAATAGCAACAAAGGTTTCTGAGTTTTATGTAAATAAGCTGCAATCAATTTGCAACACAGTTTCACCACTCAAGCATGTGCTCCCACACGAGCAAATACCTTCTCAATTCCCCTGTCATTTATTTTCAAACAGATGTCGTATTTCTCAATCTGTTCAAAGCATCATAAAGGTCAGTCTGCATCTTGAGTGTCACCGTGAAGCCGGGCTAAAGGCAGATGAAATGTGTAGGAAGGAACTGCAGGTACTGGTTTAAATTCAAGATAGACACAAAAAGCTGGAGTAACTCAGCGGGTCAGACAGCATCTCCGGAAAGAAGGGATGGGTGACGTTTCGGGTCGAGACTCTTTGTCAGGGGAAAGGGAATCAAGAGATATAGACGGTGATGCAGAACAAATGAATGAAAGATATGCAAAAAAGTACCAATGATTAGGGAAACAGGCTATTGATAGCTGTGGGTGAGGTGAGTGTGTGTACAGACAATAAGACTCAACACAACGACTGATATGCAAAACAATAACGATGATAAAAGGTTCTCCAACTTCAAATAACCCTCTCTCTCCATCCCTCCCTCACCCAGATCGTGCACCAGCTTCAAAGTCGGTTTGTTGAGTCTCATTGTCTGTAAATTGTTTTCACCTAGACCACAGCTAACAATGACCTGTTTCCTTTATCATCGTTACTTTTTTGCACATCCATCATTCATTTGTTCTATACAGTATCTCTCTATATCACCGTCTCCATCTCACGATTCTCTTTCCCCTGACTCTCAGTCTGAAGAAGGGTCTCGACCCGAAACACCGCCTATTCCTTTCCTCCAGAGATGCTGCCTGTCCTGCTGAGTTACTCCAGCTTTTTGTGTCTATCTAAAGAACAGATAAATCTGCTCCACATGATGTCTCATTCTATCGCCCTGATGCAGGCAAGTTGAAAAAAAATGTTTTACGTGTGGAAAGGAACTGCAGATGATGGTTTACACCGAAGATCAACACAAAGTGCTGGAGTAACTCAGCTGCTCAGGCAGCATCTCTGGGGATAAATGGATGGGTGACATTTTGGGTCCGAAGAAGGGTCCTGACACGAAACGTCACCCATCCATTTTCTCCAGAGATGCTGTATGGCGTGCAGAGTTACTCCAGCAATTTGTGTCTATCATCCGTTATTTTACACAGATTTGGTGAACTGCCCACAAACCCAGGGTTCGATCCTGACTATGGGTGATGTCTGTACAGAGTTTTTACCTTCTCCCTATGACTGCGTGGGTTTTCTCTGTGTGCTCCGGTTTCCTCCCACACTACAAAGATGCACAGGTTTGTAGGTCAATTGGCTTTGGGAAATTGTCAATTGTCCCTGGTGTGTAGGAGAGCGCGAGTGTACGGGGTGATCGCTGGTCGGTGAACATTCGGTGGGCTGAAGGGCCTGTTTCTGCACTGTATCGTTATAATCTACAGACTGGTAAAGTGAAATAAAGTGAATTTAAACAATGCCCATCATGCGCTGGAGATACCAAAAGACTTTGATTTGTACAAAACACCAATAGACAATAGACGCAGGAGTAGGCCATTCGGCCCTACAAGCCAGCACCGCCATTCACTGTGATCATGACTGATCATCCACTATCAGTACCCCGTTCCTGCCTTCTCCCCATATCCCCTGACTCCACTATTTTTAAGAGCTCTCTCCAACTTGTACAACGTGAAGCATAGTAACCGCAGCACTGACCCTCGCGGAACTCCACTGGTCACTGGCAGCCAACCAGTCAAAGCCCCCTTTATTGCCACCCTTTGACTTTTGCCATCCAGCCAACCTGTTATCTGTGCTAGTCTCTGCCCTTTGATACCATGGGCTCTCATCTTCCTTAGCAGCCTCACGTGTGGCACCTTATCAAAGGCTTTGTGAAAATCTAGGTAAACAACATCAAGAGACACTTCTTTGTCTGTCCTACTATTTACTTCTTCAAAGAATTCCAGCAGATTAATCAGGCAAGATCTCCCCTTCACAAAACCATGCTGACTTTGGCCTATTTGTCCCTGGTGTGATAGGAGTTTACAGTCCGAATGGCCTCTGGGAAGAAACTCCTTCTCGTCCTCTCCATTTTCACAGCATGGCAACTGAGGCGTTTGCCAGACCGTAGCAGCTGGAACGGTCCGTTGCTGGGGTGGCAGGGGTCTCCCATGATCTTGTTGGCTCTGGAGTTGCACCTTCTGATGTGTAGTTCTTGCAGGGGGGCGAGTGTAGTTGGAGGGGGCTCCCTTCTTGTACAGCAGGGGTAATATTGGCATGGGCTGGTTCTGCAACTTGGATGTCCAGAAAATTACAGAGGGTGGTGAGCATTGTCCAATCCATCACAGGTGCTGACCAGCGACGGGATCTATCTGAGATGCTGCCTCAATATCAGCGATGACCAATACCACTCTGACCACAAAGTGTTGTCGCTGCCGCCATCAGGGAGAAGATACAGGTGCCTGAATACTGTGACCACCAGATTCAAGAACAGCTTCTTCCCAGCAAACTCAGTGATAAACACAGCACAACACTATCCTCAGCAACTATGATCTTCTGTGGATGGTGACTCTGGTTGCACGATGGACTTCAGTGCCTGCACCACTATGGTTAGCTGGTATCACTATTAGTAATTGTATTTTATTTATGATTTCATGTTTATCCATACGTTATTATTTCAGTTTAGTTTAGTTTAGAGATACAAAGCAGAAACAGGCCCTTCAGCCCACCCAGTCCGCACCGATCAGCGATCCCCGCACATCCCACACACACATGGGACAATTTTTACATTTATACCAAGCCAATTAACCTATAAACCTGTACGTCTTTGGAGTGTGGGAGGAAACTAAAGTTCTCGGAGAAAACCCACGCAGATCACGGGGAGAATGTACAAACTCCGCTAAGACAAGCACCCATATTCGGGACCGAACCCGGAGGCAACAGTACTTTATTGTAACATGTACCCAAGTACAGTGAAATGACTTTTTTGCATTCAGTTCAGTAACAATCTTACTTTACATCAGACACAATCATACCAAGTATAAGAGTGCAAGATAGTGGGCCACACTGAGTCTGTACACGCAAGTCACCACGTTTCAGGTGCCATCTTCTACCCTTCAAGTTCGATTTTTTCTTAAAGATAACGTTGGAGTCTTAACTTGACCATAAAGGCCCATTGTCCTGGCGGCAGCACTGGGTCAGAGTTGAAGGATTGGCCTGGCCTGGCGATGTGTCGATGTCCTCCACCGCTGCTCCGCTACTCTATGCCGCTGCAGGCCGTGTCTGATCCCCGAGCTCGACCACTCGGACTGGAGCCCGATCTAATGGAGCCCCAGGCTGCTGCAAGGCCTCCAGCGGCCCACTTCACTAATGACCAGCAGTTAATGACTCTCATGTCAATTCCAAATGTCTTCAAATATGTCTCATATTTCGCTTGGGCAGCGGTATGAACATTGACTTATCTAACTCCAATTACCCCTTGCTTTCCCTCTCTCTCCATCCCTCCCTCTTCCTAGTTCTGCGACCAATCTGACTGTCCTCCTGATTAAAATTTACATTGTCACCTTCCCCGAGCTAACGATCTATTCTACGTTCCATGGTCTCCATCCCCTTCAATCTTTCGTTATCACACCTCATCCTTCCCTATCTCTTGTTTCCCTCTCCCTTGACTTTCAGTCTGAAGAAGAGTCTGTACCCGAAATATCACCCATTCCTTCTCTCCAGAGATGCTGCCTGTCCCGCTGAGTTACTCCAGCATTTTGTTTCTATCTTCGGTGTAAACCAGCACCTGCAGTTCCTTCCTATACGTCTTCTCATTTCTGCCTTAATTTCCCAGCGCTGAAAGCTTCTGATCCAGCCTAAATAATCTATTGATTTATTATATTATAGATTGGTACCTGCATTATCTGTGTGTAATTACGGACCTGTTAAACTGCAGCAAGTAAGAATTTCATTGTTCAATTGCTGGTATGGTCATGATATGACATGGTGTGGTATGACCACCGATGTTCAGGAAGGCTGGCTCCTTGGAGGTCTTGGAAGGGAAGATGTTTCTAAAAAACTGCAGAGCATCTTGGACAATACAGCTCATCCCCTCCATGACACACTGGTCAACATGAGGAGCACCTTCAGCAACAGACTGGTTCCACCAAGATACAGCACAGAACGCCACAGGAGATCCTTCTTCCCTGTAGCTATCAAACTTTACAACTCCTCCTCCTTCTGTCGTGGGGTAGACTGAGACTGACTCCCCCATGCTCCCCCACAAAACCCCCCCCCCCACCACCACTCAGTCCATTGCACATCCCCAATCCTTTTCACCTGTCTCTTTAATTTATTTTTTCATGTGTTTTATGACTGTTGACAGATCAATTTCCCTCCTAGTATAAATAAAGGTCAATCGGATCAGATCGTATCGTATATGCAGCAATCAAACACCCTTTAGTTTAATTTACTTTAGTTTAAGTTTAATTTAGAGATACGGTGCGGGAAACAAGCCCTTCGGCCCATCGAGTCCCTGCCGACCAGCAATCCCCGAACATTAACACTATCCTACACACACTAGGGACAATTTACAATTTTACCAAACCAATTGGCCTACAAACCTGAATGTTTTTGTCGTGTGGGAATAAACCAAAGCTCCCAGAGAAAACCCACGCAGGTCACGAGGAGAACCTACAAACTCCGTACTGAGAGGACCCGTAGTCAGGATCGAACTGGTGCTGTAATGCCACCGTTATCTCTTATCTCCCATCTTTATTGTTTCTATCTCAGTAACAGATCACCATGGACCACCATTTCCACTACCATAGACTAGTCTTTCTAATTGAGTTTGCACCAACTAACTGTGTTTGCACCTATATGTATATACACGCACACACACAAGATAGACACAGAATACAGGAGTAACTCAGCGGGACAGACAGTATCTCTGAAGAGAAGGAATGGTTGACATTTCTAGTCAAGACGTCTGAAGAATGGTCTTGACCCGAAACATTCCTTCTCTCCAGAGATACTGCCTATCCCGCTGAGTTACTCCAGCTTTTCGTGTCTATCTTTAGGTCCAAATGCATCTCCCAAGGCTGTTATCAGTCTGATGCAATCTGGTCACTTTAATGGCTCCAGCCTGCATTGCCATTGTGTAATCATAGTTTACAACTCCTGGCAAGCGGCTTGTTAAGGCTCTACTGCTTGGAGGGACCATCATTCATTAGCCTCATTACCCTGGTATCCCAGGGACGATGTTGGTCTTGTTAGTCCCACTGCGGCATCCTTAAATCAAAGGAGTGTTGAAAGGGTTCAGATACAGTTGGCTCCTGACTGTCTGCTTGCTGTTTATCAAAGGCGCAGGCTTTAACCTTGAACTTGCTTGTCGAATAAAGCATCAACCCCTCACGCGAAAGATAGTGAGAATGCTCCTGGGCATAAAAACAACATCCAATGTCTTTGAAGGATGTACCTTTCATGACCGACAATGAGGAGATTCAACACAGGACTAACAGATTGGTTAATGTCACTGTTAAACTCACAAACAGGAAACCTGGAGGAAATGCTTACTATATTTATGGCAAAATATCATTTTCAAGCCTCTGGCTCTTGGTTCTGCTACAGAGTTTGCGTAAAGTCTCCGTCATGCAGTGACTTATTGTTCAAGATGTGATTTTTCATGTGTGATCTCTGATGTGTTGTGGAGCAAAGAATTACTCACTGAGACTGATCTTGGGCAGAACAGTCATAGAGTGATACAGCATGGAAACAGGCCCTTCAGCCCAACTTGCCCACAACGACCAACATGTCCCAGCTACACTATTCCCACCTGCCTGTGTTTGGTCCATATCCCTCCAAACCTGTCCTATCCATGTACCTGCTTCTTGGTTGAATATTTTTTATTATAGAAACATATTTATGAAAATTACAATATTTTACATAAACTTAAATACATCATTAAATACTTTCATAATATTAATAATATTAATATTATTACTAATATTGAAATTTAAGACTATATGCTTCTATACGCTTTTTTAATTATTTTTTATAAAGTAAGAAAAGATAGAGATAGATATTGAAAAAAATATTAAAGCGAATGGAGTATTAATCATTATTCCGTCATTGGAGATATAGGCATGATTTATTATATTTCTTTCTTCATCCATTCTAATATTCAGGCCTCAATCAAGCCCTCGTACAGAGCCATTATGACTCTGTAAATATTCAATATATGGAGACCATATCCCTCTGAAGAAATCTAACCTGTCCATTAAGACAACCCTCAATCTCTCCAGATGAAGAGTCTCCGACATTTCTGTATTCCACATTTTGATTGTAGGGGATGTAGGGCCTTTCCAAAATTTTAATATTAATGTTTTCCCAATTATTAACCCATAATCAATAAAAAATCTTTGGTTTGTTGTTACTATTTGTTCTGTTTCCAATATTCCTAGTATTATTAGCTTTTGAATCGGGTGTGTCAAAGTTATATTAACAACATTCGAAATTATCCTAAATATTTCAATCCAGAATTTTGTAATTTTTATACAATTTGTAAATGGGTGTGACAGATTGGCTTCTAGATGTTGACACTTATCACATATAGGAGATACTTTTGGGAACATATTATGTAATTTGGTTTTTGAATAATATAATCTATGTAATATTTTAAACTGTATAAGAGAGTGTTTAGCATTTAGCGAACAATGATGTATGTGTTGTAAACTATCATCCCATATTTCTGGTCTAAGAGTTTGACATAATTCATTTTCCCAAGATTGTCTATGTATTTCTGTTGATGAAACATCACCTTCCAATAAGATGTTATATATATATGAAATCATTTTTTCTGTATTCGGATGTTTATTCAAACATTCATCTAATATTTCTATCTTTCTATTTCTGAGTTCTTGCGTATTTGCTTTAACATAATCTCTAATTTGTAAATATCTAAAGTACTCTTTAGATTGTAGTCCATAAATTTGTTGTATGTCTTGAAATGAAAGGAAGGAGTTTTCCCTATAGAGATCCCCAATCTTAATAATTCCATTATTTTTCCATTGTGAAAAAAGCTTTCTCCATCATTGAGGTTTAAACGTAACATTATTTACAATGCTAAGAGATAGTGGTATAGATTTTAATTTTAATGTTTTCTTTATTTGTTTCCAAATACGTATTCCACTTCCTATTATTGGGTTATCACTATATGTTTTCTTAGCTAAATTAATATTAGCGAATATTATAGAACTAATTTCAAAGGAGAACAATCTTCTTTTTCCATATTTAACCAAGTTGGTTGGTTATCTATTTCTTCTAACCAAACATTCATATTTTTAATGTTAACTGCCCAATAATAAAACATAAAATTTGGTAGAGCTAGACCTCCATTTATTTTTGATTTACATAAATGTTTTTTGTTTATTTCTATGGCACTTATAATCCAAATGAAGTTAGTGACTAAGGAGTCCACCTTTTTAAAGAAATTTTTTAGGAAGATATATCGGGATTGATTGGAAAAGGTATAATAATTGTGGAAAGAAACATCATTTTTATTATATTAATTTTGCCTATCATCGATATAAGTAAAGTTTTCCAATGTATAATATTCTTATTTATTTGTTCAATAATAGTGGGAAATTAGCTTTAAAATAAGGAGTCAAATCTTTTTGTTACAAAGATTCCAAGATATTTAAATTTTTCATTTGTTATCTTAAAAGGGAATTGTTGTAATATATGTAAATTGTTTACCGTTATTGGCATAAGTTCACTTTTATTCCAGTTAATACTACATCCTGAATAGGATCCAAATTCAGTTATTAATTTTAACAAATTACGGATACTAGTTTCTGGTTTTGTGATGTAAAGTAGCACATCATCCGCATATAGAGAGATTTTATTTTTAGTGTCTCTAGTATCGTATCCATATATTTCGGATGTGATCTCACCCTCAGAGCTAATGGTTCTATTGCCAATGCAAACAATAAAGGAGATAAAGGACAACCTTGTCTACAACCTCGAGATAAATTGAATTTAGGTGATAACATTTCATTTGTTATTATTCTAGCTGTCGGATTTGTATATAGCAATTTGATCCAGTTAATAAACTTTTCTCCCAGTTTAAAAGCTTCCATAACCGAAAACAAGTAAGGCCATTTCACTTGATCAAAGGCTTTCTCTGCGTCTAACGAAATAACTACTAGGTCTTTATTAATATCTCTTTTCGAGTATATAATATTGAATAACCGTCTCAAATTATACGAAGAGTATCGTTTTGGTATAAATCCTGTTTGATCAGGGTGAACTAATTTAGTAACAACTAAACTTAACCTTTGTGCTAATATTTTAGTTAATATCTTTTGATCGGTATTTAGGAGAGCTATTGCTCTAAATGATCCTGGTTCATCTAAGTCATTATTTATTTTGGGTAAAAGTGTTATAGTAGATTCATTTAATGTTTCTGGTAGTTTTTGCTGTATATATATGTTCATATAGTGATTTCAAACGTGGTACAATCTGATCATAAAATACTTTATAAAATTCCGAGCCAATGCCGTCTGGTCCCGGTGTTTTAAACCCTTTTTTAGTGATCTAATAGATTCTTGGATTTCTTTTATCGTAATATCAGCATTCAGTAACTCTATATTTTGTGAGTCCAATCCTTTCAAGTTACATTTTTTTTAAATGCTTCAATTCCTATTTTATTATCTGTTGTTTTCGCAGTGTATAAGTTTTTATAATATTGCATAAATCTTTCATTAATATCTTTAGGCTGTGTTAACAGTTCGCCTTTATGTGATTTAATCCTATGGATTATTTTTTCAGCTTCCATTTTCCTTAGTTGACGAGCCAGTAATTTTTGAGGTTTATCACCGAATTCAAACTGTAATTGTTTAGTATGTTGATAAAGTTTAACAACTTGGTCTGTACATATTTTATTTAATTTTATTTCAATGCTGCAATTTTATTATGTAATATAGTAGTTGGATTCATTGCATTCTGTATATCTAATTGTTTAATCTCCTTTTCCAAATCTTGCTGCTCCTTACGATTCTTTTTATTATAAAATGCTTGAGAGGAAATCATGATTCCCCGGAGGTATGCTTTAAATGTTTCCCATAATAAGGAACAGGATATTTCTGGTTTATCATTTATTTCGAAAAAAAATCTTAATTTGTTCTGTGATATATTCCTGGGTAATTTTATTTTCTAATATTTGTGGGTTAAATCTCCACTGTTCTGATTTTTGTAATTTACCATTTATTTTTGATCTTGAATGTTAATGGTGCATGATCTGAAATTATGATATTATGATAATTGGATTTATAAGTAAGCGAAATAAGTTTAGCATCCACCAAAAAATAATCTATTCTTGAGTAAGTTTTTATGTACTGACGAGTAAAAAAGAGTATTCTCGTCCAGTAGGGTTTTCAATTCTCCAAACATCTTTGATATTAGTAGTTTCCATATATGCATTTAATAAATCACTAGAGTGTGATTTAGTTTTCCTTTGCCTTGTAGATCTGTCTAAGTATGGATCTAGTGTACAATTAAAGTCACCTCCAATTATTAGATTATGTTGTGCTAATTCCAGAATATTATTAAATACCTTCTTAAAAAACAATGGGCTATCAAAATTTGGTCCATATACATTAACGAAAATCATTTTTTGTGTATTTAATTCTCCTATGACGATAATATATCTTCCATCTTTATCAGTTATAGTTGATGTATGTTTAAATAAAAATACCTTTACGAAATAATATTGCTACGCCTCTTGATTAATGTGTAAAAGAAGAGTGATACAATTTTATCTATCCATTTAGCTTTCAATCTATGTTCAGCATCTTTTTTTAGATGTGTTTCTTGAATTAAAATCACATCAGCTTTGTTTGCCTTTAAATGTGCAAAAACTTTTCCTCTCTTAATCGGTTCATTAATACCTTTAACGTTCCAACCACAAAAAGTTATTCCCTCATTCCCTATATTTATTTTTGGGTCTTGCATCTTATGACTATGGAAGTCTGCAATAGAGTCTATGGTTCAGCACGTCAGACCCGACCTTACACCCGAACATCGAATAGATGAATTTTAAGTCTCGTACATGTCTCTCACGTATATATCTCCATTGATCCAGTATATAACTCCATTCAAATTGAAGAAAACCATAATAGATTATATAAGAAAAGAACAAAGGATAGATTAAGAGGTTAGTAATGTGCAAAAAGAAAGGAAAAAACTACATCTAGAGTGTTGCAGTTAGTGCTAGCCATACTAGCATGGCTAACCATCTACCGACTTCCGTCGTTGATGTTGGTAACTTAACCAGCTCCCAGGTTTTTGGAATTGTTATTCCATAAAAATATTTACCGGGGGCGTAGTATTAGAGGGGAAAAAAAGGGAAAGGGAAAAAAGAGGGATAAAAATAGAAACTTATTTAGTAAAGGCATATTTAACATAGCAATTAAAGGTATAGAAATACAATTATTTAAAACTTATTTAAACATCTAATTATTATAAACAATTATAAAGGTATAGAAATACAATTATTTAAGACTTGTTTAAACATCTCATTATTATAAACATGAGAAACAAAAAAAAGAAAGAATATCAAAGTACATATTTAGAACAATTAAAAATCTATCAATTTTAAACAGAAAGAACAAAATAAAGACTTATTTAGTAAAGGCATATTTAACTTATAACAATTAAAGGTATAGAAATACAGTTATTTAAGACTTATTTAAACATCTAATTATTATAAATAATTATAAAAGTATAGAAATACAATTATTTAAAACTTATTTAAACATCTAATTATTATAAACAGGGAGAACAAAAAAAAGGAAAAATATCAAAGTACATATTTAGAACTTAATTAAATTCTATCAATTTTAAACAGAAAGAACACAAGAAAAAGGATAAAAAGAAAAAAGAAAAAAAAACAATCCATCCTAAAAAAAAGGAAGAGAAAAATAAAACAGATATTAAGAATGAAAATAAAAAATTGCTGACAAAAAGGAAGAATTTCCAAAGGAAATCAATCCCTAATTTTAACTCTATTCATTCCAACATAGAAAATCATTAATTATTAGTAAGAGTAATTAATATTAATTAGTAAAATTGGTGTTAGTAGAAATACCGCTTGTGTCTATAATGTATATTAGTTATTTCTATTAGTAGTATAATGATATTAATTATTAGTATCCAAGTAAAGTTTTCCGATCCACTTCTTTCTCCGACTTCCATCCAACGTTGCCCAGTTCAGTCCAGTCCTGCATTGTTTTGTAGAGTCTTGGAGATTCTTGTGGCATTCTTAAGAGTCAATATATTTGAAAGTAGCTGCTTCTCAGGTCTGGATCTGATGCGCAAAGATCATTGCTGCTTCTGGGTTGGAAAAGAAATGCTCCTCATTATTGAAGGTAACTCTTAGAGTAGCTGGATAATTCAAACCGTATTTCAAATGTGGCACTCTTCTCATAAGACTCTTAGCCTCATTAAATGCTTTCCGTTTCCTGGAAACTTCTGCAGGATAGTCTCGGTAGATACTGATCCTGTGACCATCAAATTCCAGGTTTCTATTTCTCGAGGATCTCCGCATTATCTCATCCAAGACATAGTCGTATTGTAGCTTTATAATCATTTGTCTTGGAGGGGCATTTGCTCTTGTCTGATGTCTTCTGACTCTGTGAGCACGGGCTTTTGTTCCAGAGATAAGACTTGTTGTAATAAGTTCGCAGTAAATTCTCGAGGATCTTCATCTTTCTCTCGTCCTTCAGGAATACCTGCAATTCTTAGGTTTTGTCTTCTCTGGCGACCTTCTAGCTCAGTACATTTCTCTGATATTTTAGTCAGTAAGTTCGTTAGACGTTCGTTTTCTGTAATCAACTTAGCTGTAGTCGTAGCACTGGTAGCAGCTAGTTCTTCAAGGCCTTTTATACCGACCGTCTGTTGTTCCAGTACCTCTTCCATAGGCTTCAGCCTTTTTTCAGTCATTTTTGACCTTTTAAATTTTATTATCCATCTCCTTTCTCATTTCGTTCATCATTTCTGTAATTTCTTTCTTCAAATCTGCCGATATTTTCTTGGTCTTATTATTAATATTTGAATTCGTTTCCTGTTGGAATTCTTTCATTTGAGTATTCATCTGGTTTATTTGCGTGTTCATCTGGTTTATTTCTTCCTTTAAGCCAGCAATTTCGCGAGAAATGAAACTTTTCAAATCTTCACTTTCCGCTTTTTTCCCTGTTCTCTTCGATACATCTTCCTGGGATGAGGCCCTACTTGAGTCCGAGGCTTGTTGGGCCTTCTGCCGTTTTCTGCCGGGTGGGGCGAGTTTTCTGTTTGTCGGTAGGGCTGCGTGTTGTAGCCATAATTAGTCGCGCGCCTGATGACGTCACTCACAACAATCGGTGCAGAAACGGCAGGCAGCAAGCAACAGGCAGCAGGTAGGTCCGTTAATCCCCCGTTTTTTCCCGTTTTTTTCGTGGAGCTGGCTGGCGTTGTCCTCTAGCCCTCCATAGCGCCACCGGAAGTCGTACCTGCTTCTTAAACATTGGGATCGTCCCAGCCTCAACTACTCCTCTGGCAACTCGTTCTGTAAACCCTCCAACCTTTGTGTGAAAAAGTGACCCCTCAGATTCCCATTAAATCTTTTCTCCTTCGCCTTAAACCCATGTCCTCTGGTCCTCGATTCTCCTACTCTGGGCAAGAGACTCTGTGCATCTACCCAATCTATTCCTCTCATGATTTTATACACCTCTATAAGATCACCCCTCATCCTCCTGCATTCCAAGGAATAGAGACCCAGCCTACTCAACCTCTCCCAAAAGCTCAGACTCTCGAGTTCTAGCAACATCTTCATAAATCTTCTCTGAACCCTTTCCAGCTTGACAGCATCTTTCTTCTAACATGGTGCCCAAAACTGAACACAATATTCTAAATGCGCCCTCACCAACGTCTTATACAACTGCAACATGACCTCACAACTTCTATACTCAATATTCTGACTGATGAAGTGCCAAAAGCCTTTTTGATCACCCTAGCTACTTGCGACTCGACCTTCAAGGAACCATGCACCTGTACTCCTAGATCCCTCTGCTCTACACACTCCCTAGAGGCCTACCATTCACTGTGTAGGTCCTGCCCTTGTTAGACATCTCAAAATACAACTCCTCACATTTATCTGTTTTAAATTCCATCAACCATTCCTCAGCCCACCTGGCCAATCGATCCAGATCCTGCTGCATTTTTTCACGACCATCTTCACTATCTGCAAAACCTCCCACTTTTGTATCATCTGCAAACTTGCTAATCTTGCCGTGTGCGTTATCATAATAATAATTGATGTAGATGACACAAATAGTAACGGGCCCAGCACCAAACCCTGAGGCACACCAGCAGTCACAGGCCTCTGGTCCGTGAAGCAACCTTCCACGATCACCCTGTCCCTTCCTTGAAGCCAATATTCTATCCATTCACTTATCTCTCCTTGGACCCCATGCGATCTAAAGATTTATTTGATCAGTGTTGCACCTGCAGATTTTAGAGGGCCCATTCCCCATGTGGGTTTTCTACCCACTTAACATTTTGGGTCGAGTCTATGGTCGTGTGATCAAGTACAATGATGTACTGGTAGAAATCTTGCATGTAGCAGCATCACAGACCTATTGACTCAGGCAACATACAAAACATAAATTATACCTAACTTTGACATTATACAAGCCAGTGAAAAGAGAAGGAATGTGCAAAAATATATATTGGTGGTCCCCACCTCTCTTTCATCTTGCTCCCCCCCATTACAACCAGTCTGAAGGTTAAGATGCACGGCACAAACAGTAACAATGGATTCCAGGTTGGCTTACTGTTAGAAGACAGAGGGTTTTGGTGGAAGAATAATATTCAGACTGAACGTTTGTGAGCAATAGATGAGGCGGGAGGAAATGCAAGTGAAATTAGGTAGGTTGAGGCGACCTCATCTACTGCAACCTCCAACCTCATCAACTGTATCTGCTGTTCCAGGTGTGGACTCCTGTATATCGATGAGACCAAGCGCAGACTTGCCGAGCATTTTGTTGAACAACTCCGCCCAGTCTGCCTAAACCTGCCTGATCTCCCGGTTGCTAAACACTTTAACTCCCCCTCCCATTCCCACACTGACCTTTCTGGCCTGGGCCTCCTCCACTGTCAGAGTGAGGCCCAGTGCAAATTGGCAGAACAGCACCAGCTTACAACCCAGCAGTATGAATATTGACTTTGCTAACTTCAAGTAACCCTTGCCTTCCCTCTCTCTCCATCCCTCTCCATTCCCAGTTCTCCGACCAGTCTGGCTGTTCCCCGATTACATTTTATCTCTGTTTACTTTATTGTCACCTTCTCCCAGCAAACAATGATCTATTAACATAGACAATAGGTGCAGGAGGAGGCCATTTGGCCCCTCGAGCCAGCACCGCCATTCATTGTGATCATGGCATATCATCCACAATCAGTAACCTGTGCCTGCCTTCTCCCCATAACCCTTCATTCCGCTAGCCCCAAGATCTCTTTCAACTCTCTTTTAAATTCATCCAGTGAGTTGGCCTCCACTGCCCTCTGTGGCAGAGAATTCCACAAATTCACAACTCTCTGGGTGAAAAAGATTTTTCTCATCTCAGTTTTAAATGGCCTCCCCTTTATTCTTAGACTGTGTCCCCTGGTTCTGAACTCCCCCAACATTGGGACCATTTTTCCTGCATCTAGCTTGTCCAATCCTTTTATAATTTTATATGTTTATTATATTCTACATTTTCCCTGAGCCCCATCTGTTTTGATCTCGTTTTCACACCTTACACTTCCTTATCTCTGTTACTCACTCTCCCCTGACTCAAAGATGGAAGAAGGGTCTCGACCCGAAACATCAACCATTCCTTCTATCCAGAGATGCTGCCTGTCCCACAGAGTTACTCCAGCATTTAGTGTCTGTCTATAGATGAGGAATCTTGGATAGGCAGATGGTTGGACAAAAGCCAGAGATGAAAAGACAAAAGGTTGTGAGACAAGGAGATGAGTGAAAGGTTCCAATATGTAGCCAAAGCGAGGGCTTAGGTTTATATTTAGCTTTATTACTAGACTAAGTGGGATCCGTTCGGTCCCAGCATCACACGGGAGGGCTGGTCCCCCAACGCAATATTCCACCTCTCCACCAATTCCAATATTGGTGGCCAGTGGGGGGGGGCATTCTCTGGAGGACTAGTATGGGTGTTGTGGGCTGAAGGGACTGGTTTCCAGAGGGCTAGAATGGACATTGTGGGCAGAATGGATTCTTGGGCTGGCAGCTCAGTCACTCAAGCCTATTGTGCTGGCAGCTCACTCACTCGCGGCTGGTGGCTGGCAGTTGATTCACGGCTATTTCTTGAAATTCCATTTCAACAGGTGCAAGGCCACCAAATTCAAGTTGCAGTTTTCATACCATTTCAAGCAGGGTGCAAGGCCACTAAAGACAGCGAGTCATGACCTCTCACTCCTCCATCTTGCAGAGATGGAGGAGTGAGTTATATAGACGGCAAGGCAACTTTAATTAGGCAAGGCAACTTTAATTAGGCACATCAACTTTAATTAGGCAACACAGCTTTAGCATTTCCAAACCAAAGGCAACACAGCTTTAGCATTTCCAAACCAAAGGCAACACAGCTTTAGATTTTCCAAACTATATTTTCAAACCACATTAAGGGCACTTACAGGTCAGTAAAACCACTCACAATTTAGTAGACGTGTTCAGTGTTATTCACAGCTCAGACTGAGAGACGTGACCCTCTCGCTCCCCCAGAACGAGAGGGTCACGAGGGAACTATAAAACCCGGAAGTGTTGAGTGCCTGCACTCAGTCAGTGCAGAGACTGACTGAGGCACTCAACACTTCCGGGTTTTATAGTCCCTCCGGAAGGGGTGTGGCCTTCAGGAGAGTGAATCTCAGCATTTTTTAAATACTATTACTTTTATTTTTTATCGATGGGAAAAATCCTCTTGTCCTGTGCAGCGGAGGGGGACTCTGAGTAAGATGGCCAAAAATCACAGCCGGACGTGGTAGCGTTTTTTCTAAAATCAATATAAAGCTCAAACAGGAAGTGGTCCAGATTAGACTTAATTATATAGAAGGCAAGGCAACTTTAATTAGGCAAGGCAACTTTAATTAGGCAAGGCAACTTTAATTAGGCAACACAGCTTTAGCATTTCCAAACCAAAGGCAACACAGCTTTAGCATTTCCAAACCAAAGGCAACACAGCTTTAGCATTTCTAAACTATATTTTCAAACCACATTAAGGGCACTGACAGGTCAATAAAACCACTCACAGTTTAGTAGACATGTGTTCAGTGTTATTCACAGCTCAGACTGAGAGACGTGACCCTCTCGCTCCCCCGGAACGAGAGGGTCACTATGGAACTATAAAACCCGGAAGTGTTGAGTGCCTACACTCAGTCAGTGCAGAGACTGACTGAGGCACTCAACACTTCCGGGTTTTATAGTCCTTCCGGAAGGGGTGTGGCCTTCAGGAGAGAGAATTTGAACATTTTTAAAACACGAATAACTCATTTATTTTTCATCGATGGGAAAAATCATCTTGTCCTGTGCAGTGGAGGGGGACTCGGAGTAAGATGGGTAAAAATCACAGCCGTAAGTGGCAGCGTTTTTTTTCTAAAATCAATATACAGAACAACAGGAAGTGGTCAAGATCAGACTTTTAGTAATATAGATTGCCATGAGTACTAAGGGAAGGTGAAAAGCATACTATCCATTGAAACCAGGTAATATTGTACATAAATACAGTCACGTCAAACTCAAGAACAAGTAGAGCAAAGGGGAAGATTCAGAATATAGTCCTCAGCATCGTAGTGCTACAGTTCCAGAGACAACGTTCAATGTCCATGGGATGGAGGTGAATCGGCCGGCACTCTAGCTTATGGAAGGACCGTTCAGAAGCCTGATAACAGAGGGGAAGAATCCATGCCGTGTGCCGCGTGCTTTCAAGCTTCTGTATCTTCTGCCTGATGTCAGCGGGGAGGAGACTGAATGGTGGAAGGGGATGGGGGGGGGGGGGGGGGGGGGGAGGTGAAGGGGAAGGCAAAAAGGGGGTAAGATGGTCGCAGAAGTGGGTGCATATCTAGATGAGGCACAGGTGCAGTCAGTCACAGCAAGAGTGGACAAAGGTCTTTCACTGTACCTCGGTCCACGTGACAATAAACTAAACTATCAAAACGACATTCAGCCCCTCATGCCAGCTTCAACGCTCACTAACTTCATAGCAGCTGTTCTATCTCACCACCTCTTTCTGGCTCTAACCCCATATATCTAGATTCTCTTGAATTCTTCAATAGTTCATAAGTTCTAGGAGCAAAATTATGCCATTGGGCCCACCGTCTACTTCGCCATTCAATCATGCCTGATCTATCTGTTCCTCCCAACCCCATTCTCCTGCCTTCTCCCCATAACCCCTGACACCCGTACTAATCAGGAAACATTCCAACTCTGCCTTAAAAATATCCATTGACTTGGCCTCCACAGCCTTCTGTGGCAATGAATCTAAAATATTTTGTTTACATCCTCTATCCTCTTCAGGTCTGGATCCAATTAATGACCACAAATGTATTTTACCAGGATTGTACACACAGCCATTGAACAAGGACTTCCAGGAAAGTGTGTAGGAAAGAACTACAGATGCTGGTTTATATCAAAGGTAGACACAAAATGCTGGATTAACTCAGCGGGACAGGCATCATATTAGGAGAGAAGGAATGGGTGACGTTTCGGGTCAAGACCCTTCTTCAGACTGTTCAGTCTGGACTTGAAAGAAGGGTCTCAACCCGAAACGCCACCCATTCCTTCATCCAGTGAGTTGGCCTCTGTGGCAGAGAATTCCACAAATTGACAGAACGGAAACGTCAACGAGCATGTATGATCTGATGTTGTAGATATTTGGGGCCATGGATGGCACTATATCCAGAGGATCAAGGTGGCCCAACTCATTCACACTGATGGTGAAAGTATTTGATGAAATTGGATTTAGAAACATAGAAACATAGAAAAGAGGTGCAGGAGGAGGCCATTCGGCCCTTCGAGCCAGCACCGCCATTCATTGTGATCATGGCTGATCGTCCACAATCAATAACCTGTGCCTGCCTTCTCCCCATATCCCTTGATATATATCTTTTCAAATATAGTTTAGTTTAGTTTACAGATACAGCGCAAAAACAGGCCCTTCAGCCCATGAGGCCTTGCTGACCAACAATACCCCGCACATTAACACTATCTTATGCATAATAAGGACCATTTTTTACATATATAACCAAGCCAATTAACCGCCAAATAATCAAGGTTATTGTCAGAAATCAGCATGATTATAATTTAGAAAAGGTATTGTCTGACACAGCAGCTTCACACACAGCTGGGAGGCTATAGTTATTTCCTTTGTATGCAGGGCGGAATGTAGGTAGAAAATATAACAATACCGTACAGGATCAGGCCCTTCGGCCCACAATGTCTGTGCTGAACATGATGTTGAGAGAATTCAAGGGGAATCTAAATTCTTCACGTTATTAGGGGCGGCACGGCGGCGCAGCGGTAGAGTTGCTGCCTTACAGCGCTGGCAGCACCAGAAACCCGGGTTCGATCCCGACTACGGGTGGTTGTCTGTACGTTCTCCCCATGACCGCGTGGGTTTTATCCGACATCTTCGGTTTCCTGCCACACTCCAAAGACGTGCAGGTTTGTAGGTTAATTAGCTTGGTATAAATGTAAAATTGTCCCTAGCGTGGGCGTTGGATAGTGTTAGTGTGCGGGGATCACTGGTTGGCACGGACTAAACTAAATATATCAAAGTATCTCTAAACTAAACTAAATAATAAAAACATCAGGAGGAATAATCTGAGGAATTGCGACACAGAATATATCAAGTAAAGTCGGTTTTCAAAAAGAGTTGGTTTAAGAGTTGGTATTAATGCAAATTTTGCTTTAAGCATTGACACACAATTTTAAATGGTGTCAGTCAGGAAGAGTTTTATGGCAATCTGTACAAATACATCAAACAGCTACATTTATGTTTCCAACAGTTTTTCATTCAATATGTGTAGGAAGGAACTGCAGATGCTGGTTTACACTGAAGATAGGAGCAAAATGCTGGAGCAATTCAGCAGGTCAGGCAGCATCTCTGGAGAGACATTTTGGGTCGAGCCCCTTCTTCAGACTGAGGGTCAGGGGAAAGGGAAACTAGAGATACGAAGAGGTTCTTCCTCTTTCATATTTCATATTTCATTCAAGGGCAGATATTGGTGATTATGGGAAATTCTTGAGTGTAAAGGGTAGACCACTGTGTTAGTGCGCTCCTTTATTCATTTGAAGAGGCATTGCAAAGAACTTTTGCTTTGAACCGAAGTTGTACCTAGTACAAAGGAACACTTGATAACTGATATTTTAAGCAGAGCATAAATTATATCTGTGTCATGTATTCCAGACATTTGTGTCTCTGATATTAATTTTTCAGCAGGGAAAACAATGAAAATTAATATCACTTCAGCATTTCAAGTAGGTAGATAAAAGAGGAAAAGGCTCAGCATTTTCATCAATGCACTGTTTCTCCACTCCACTCTTGCCTTTTTGTATAATCACAAATGCTTTTCAATTTCATTTTCACAAAGAGTGTGGTGGGTATATGGAACGAGCTGCCAGAGAAGTAGACAAAAGTGCTGGAGAAACCAAGCGGGTGCAGCAGCATCTATGGGGCGAAGGAAACAGGCAACGTTTCGGGCCGAAACCCTTCTTCAAACTGATGTAGGGTAGGGGAGGGGGTTGTGGGGAGAAGAAAGGAGAAAGGAAGAGGAGGAACCCGAGGGCTGTGGGAGAGAGGAGAAGGGGAGGCCAATCGGCCCTTCGAACCAGCACCGCCATTCATTGTGATCATGGCTGATCATCCCCAATCAAGAACCCGTGCCTGCTTTTTCCCCATATCCCTTGATTCCACCAGCCCCTAGAGCTCTATCTAACTCTCTCTTAAATCCATCCAGTGATTGGCCTCCACTGCCCTCTGTGGCAGGGAATTCCACAAATTCACAACTCTCTGGGTGAAAAAGTTTGTTCTCATCCTAGTCTTAAATGGCTTCCCCTTTATTCTAAGACTGTGGCTCCTGGTTCTGGACTCGCCCAAAATTTAAAAGACATGTGGACAGATATTGCTGGAGTAACTCAGAGAGACAGGCAGCATCTCTGGAGAGAAGGAATGGGTGATGTTTCGGGTTGAGACCCTTCTTCAGAATTGGCCCAAAACGTCACCCATTCCTTCTCTCCAGAGATGCTGCCTGTCCCGTTGAGTTACTCCAACTTTTTGTGCCTATCTTTGGTTTACGCCAGCATCTGCAATTCCTTCCTACACATTTGGACAGGTACATGGATAGGAAAGGTTTGGAGGGATATGGGCCAAACATCGGCATGTGGGACTAGTGAAGATGGGCCATCCTGGTTGCCATTGGAAAGCTGGGCCGAAGGGCCTGTTTCCACACTGCATGTCTCTATGACTCTATTTGCACTACTGAAATAGAGTGGACATCAATGGAAATACAGAAGATAGACACAAAAGAACACGTCTGAAGAAGAGTCTCGACCTGAAATGTCACCCATTACTTCTCTCCAAAGATGCTGCCAGTCCCGCTGAGTTACTCCAGCTTTTTGTGTCTATCCAAGATCACAAAAGCAGGCCATGTTTTCCAGGGTCTCGTTAAATGTCAATGTCGGAGGACAACATTGTACAGTGGGGGCCGGTTGATAGAGGACTTGTGCCTCGTGAAGGTTAATTACAAGGACCATTTTCTCCCGTGCATCAATGAACAAATTTGCAACCATTTGGATCAAGGATGAGCCAAAAGTAGCTCTAAATGGATGGAATTTCTCAAACTGTTAGTTCAAATTAATGAAAAGGTTAGAGAAAACTAACAAAATCTCCAGACATTTATACTTGGAATTCTGTCAAAATCAATTTCACAGTAAGTAGCAGTAAGCAACAGCCATAACGCTGAGGTAAGCAGAAAGAATAAAGTACCTGTTGATGTTTAAATATTATGTTGAGTTATTGCTTTCGAGCCCTTGGCTAGACACAAAAAAATATATTTTATGCCTATTAGTGGAATCCACAGCTATTACTTACAGCCAGAGGACAATGTAGAGCTAGGCCTGAATAATTGGGCAAATAATTAGTCCCATTATCCCTGATGCTGGTTAGCAAGGACACAGCATTGTTCATAGTATTTAGTGGCCCAATTCATTCATTGTCCGGAACTTTGCTTCACTAAAGCTACGTGAGAGTCATAGAGTCACACAGCACGGAAACAGGCCCATCAGCCCAACTTGCCCATGACATCCAAGATGCCCCATCTACACTCCTTCCACCTGCCCACATTTGGCCCATTTCCTTCTACACCTTTCCTACTCATGCACGTGTCCAAAGGCCTTTTAAATGCTGCTGTTACCTGCTGTTATATGCTATCTGCCTTAACTACCTCCTCTGGCAGCTCGTTCCAGACACCCAGGTTTGAAAAGATTGCCCCTCAGGTTCCTATTAAAACTGTCCCCTCTCACGTTAAGCCCATGTCCTCTGATTCTTGATTCTCCTACTCTGGGTAAAAGGCTCTATCTATTCCCCTCGTGATTTTATACGCTTGTGTGAGATCACCCCTCATCCTCCTGCACGCCAATGAATAATGTATTAGCCTGCCCAACCACACCCTGAAGCTCAGGCCCTCACGTTCTGGCAAATCCTTGTGGATTTCTACAGTCTTTCCAGCTTTACAATATCCTCCCTGTAAGAGGTTGACCAAAATTGAACACAATACTCCAAACGTGGCCTCACCAATGACTTGTACAACTGTAACATAACATCCCAAATGTCTACACAACATCGTGGCTGATGATGACCATTGCACCGAAAGCCTTCTTGCCCACCCTATCTACTTATGGTGGCAAGTTCAAGGAACTATGAACCTGCACTCCTAGATCCCTCTGCTCCACTACACTCCCCAGGTCCTGCCCTGGTTTGACTACCCAAAATGCAACACTTCACACTTATCTGCATTAAAATCCATTCACCAAATCCTCAGCCCACTTGGTCAACTGATCAAGATCCTGTTGTCATTTTTGATAACCATCTCCTCTATCTAGGATATCACCGACCTCAGTGTCATCAACAAGCGTACTAATCATGCCTTGTATATTCTAATCCAAATCGTCGATGTAAACCGCAAACAGCAACGGAGGATGTGATCTCACTGGCTCTCCACTCTGCACTGGACCACTTGGACAATGAAAACACTTACGTTGGGCTGTTTTTATTGACTACAGCTCGGCGTTCAAGACCATCATCCCCTCCCAGCTGGTTACGCAGTTTGAATCAATATTTTTAATTTTAAAATAAATAAATAAATAAATAGATAGATGAGTTTTAAAAAGCTGGTTACCATGCTCATGGAAGTGTTAGAATTGGCAGAAATACTTCTTCCTCATTAACAATCAGTACGGGAGCACCTCAAGGCTGCATGCTTAGCCTCCTGCTCTCCTCACTCTATACTTATGACTGCGTAGCCGGACACAGTGCGAGCTCCATCTTCAAGCGCCGACGACACCACCGTTGTTGGAAGAATTACAGATGGTGATAAATCAGAGTATAGAAGTGAGATTGACCGCTTGACCAAATGGTGCCAGCACAACAACCTGCCTCTGAATATCAGTAAAACCAAAGAACTGATTGTGGACTTTGGAAGAGGAAGGTTGAGGACCTACGATCCTGTTTACATCAATGGGACGATGGTGGAGAGAGTCAAAAACTTCAAATTCCTGGGCGTGCATATTTCCGACAGACTTTCCTGGACCCACGCTGATGTAATTATAAAGACAGCACATCAACGCCTCTACTTCCTGAGACGATTACGGAGGTTAGGTATGTCAGAGAGGATTCTCTTGAATTCTACAGGTGTACAGCATACTGACTGGTTGCATCGTGGCCTGGTACGGCCATGAACGCCCAGGAGCGGAAAAGACTGCAAAACGTAGTGAACACTGCCAAGTCCATCACCGGCTCAGACATCCCCATCGTCGAAGGGATTTATCAGAGTCGCTGCCTCAAAAAGGCAGCCAGCATCATCAGAGACCCACACCAGTCTGGCCACACTTTCATTTCACCCCTGACATCGGGAAGAAGGACCAGGAGCCTGAAAACGGTAACGTCAAGATTCAAGAACAGCTTCTTCCATGCAGCCATCAGGCTATTAAACACGACAACAAATAAGCTCTGAACTGCAATAGACTATTATTATTATTTTTATTATTATTATTATTATTATTATTATTATTATTATTATTGCACTACTGTTTGTTTTTTGAGTATGTGTGTATGTGTATATATATATATATATAAAAAAATATATATATATATATATATGTTTGTGTGTGTGGGTGCGTGTGTACTTGTGAATATGTGTATAAAAACACATTGTACTTTTTTTCTCTTGTTTATCATATTGTTTACGGTGTACTATGTTTACATAAAATGTTGTGCTGTTGCAAGTAAGAATTTCAGTGTTCTATCTGGGACATACGACAATAAAACACTTGATCCCTGAGCCACACCACTAGTCGCAGACCTCCAGTCCAAAAATGCAACCTTCCACCATCATCCTTTGCTTCCTTCCATTAAGCTAATCTATCCAGTCATAAACACAAAATGATAGAGTTTAGGGCATGTCCCACTTTCACAACCTAATTCACGACCTTTGCCGAGTTTGCCCTTGACTCATACTCGCAGCATGGTCGTCATGAGATTGTAGGAGGTCGTTGGAGGTCGTAGGTAGGTCGTGATGCTAGTCATGAGTACTTGTGGCATCAATTAGGTCGGGGCGTTTTTTCAACATGATGAAAAATGTCCACGAGTAAAAAACGTGGTGAATTTGGTCGTGAAAGTGGGACAGGCCTTTAACTCAATGCAGGGCCCGCCCTAAGCCGATTAGGCCGATTTTTCCAAATTGGGGCCCGCGCTCAAAGGGGGCCCCGCGTTAATTTTCTGTATTTCTGATGGAAATACAAATTCGCTTTGTTAAGTAAAGATTTATAAAAAAACATTCGCAATACGGTCGGGGGGGGGATAAAGTTAAAAGACCTGAAGCAGAAACGAAAGACAACAGGCAGGATAAGTGCGAGAGGGAGACAATCTGTGGATAAACACATCTGGGGGTTGTGTTAACTCGGTGCCAGTACAACAGGAGACCGGGTTGGAGGTTTGAGTCTGTGTTAACATTGGTGTTGGGGTTAATGTCCGGGCCGGGGTACGGGTGGATTTAACACTGTCTCTCTCTGTCTGTGTGTGTGTGTCTGCGTGTCTGCGTGTCTGCGGGGGGGGGGGGGGGGGGGGGGGGGGGTGGGGAGATGCTAGGATAAAATACCATATATTTGCATTTATATAGCGATCCTGCTGCAAAAATTGTTAAGTCGAAAGTTGTATTTTATTTCAAAGTTGGAATTGGAAGATAGGGACAGAGATGCTACACAGAGATTTTGATAGGAAGGAAACGTTACAGGAGCTGAGTAAAAGATTGGTCAAATGGTAGGTTCAATGAAGATCAGGCGAGGGGGATTGGGGGTGGGGGAAAAGTATCTATAGCTTGGGACTTGCCTAAATGAGTACTGAGATGGATTATCATTCCATACCAAATTTCTTAGACAATAATACCTTTCATGCAATTATCACAATAGTTTGTTGGATATGGATCAACGGACCCTGTATGGTACATGCTCATAAATTAGTAAAACAAATGTTCTTCTTTAAGTACTGCTGTTTCTGGGATGGGGTGACTGATGACAAATAACCTACATTCTATATTTTTTCATAATCTGGATGGAACAATGGCATATTTTGTGATATTTATTGAAATGGAAAGATACAACTGAATTTGGTCAGGATATTACATAGAAACATAGAAACATAGAAAATAGGTGCAGGAGTAGGCCATTCAGTCCTTCTAGCCTGCACCACCATTCAATATGGTCATTGCTGATCATTCAACTCAGTATCCTGTACCTACCTTCTTTCCATACCCCCTGATCCATTTAGCCACAAGGGCCACATCTAACTCCCTCTTAAATATAGCCAATGAACTGGCCTCAACTACCTTCTGTGGCAGAGAATTCCAGAGACTCATCACTCTCTGTGTGAAAAATGTTTTCCTCATCTCGGTCCTAAAAGACTTCCCCCTTATCCTTAAACTGTGACCCCTTGTTCTGGACTTCCCCAACATCGGGAACAATCTTCCTGCATCTACCCTGTCCAACCCCTTAAGAATTTTGTAAGTTTCTATAAGATCCCCCTCAATCTTCTAACTTCTAGCGAGTACAAGCCAAGTCTATCCAGTCTTTCCTCATATGAAAGTCCTGACATCCCAGGAATCAATCTGGTGAACCTTTGCTGTACCCCCTCTATGGCAAGAATGTCTTTCCTCAGATTTGGAGACCAAAACTGTACGCAATACTCCAGGTGTGGTCTCACCAAGACCCTGTACAACTGCGATCGCCTTACAACCTTGCAACATTACCTTGCAACATTCTGTATGTCTGATAGAAATTGTGAAATGGAACTCATAAATTAAGGGAGGATTACATAAAACTAAAATTCAAAGGTAATGAATGTACAGAGTATTCTTATTTCCATCATGAACATACAATAGTGATATAGAACACCAGGCCCTACTAAGGTAAACTCACAAGCTACCACGGTATGACTACGTGTTAAAAAGTATCACATTTTTACATCGTGAGTATATTTTACTCGTGGACATTTTTCAACATGTTGAAAAATCTTCACGAGTTACCACGTTTCCCAAGTAACTGCCATTAGCGCTAAGAAATGGCATGTTGGCCTTTATAACTAGAGGAATCGAATATAGGAGCAAAGAGGTCCTTCTGCAGTTGTACAGAGTTCTAGTGAGACCGCACCTGGAGTATTGTGTGCAGTTTTGGTCCCCTAATTTGAGGAAGGACATTCTTGCTATTGAGGGAGTGCAGCGTAGGTTTACAAGGTTAATTCCCGGGATGGCGGGACTGTCATATGCTGAAAGAATGGAGCAGCTGGGCTTGAACACTCTGGAGTTTAGAAGTATGGGAGGGGATCTCTTTGAAACATATAAGATTGTTAAGGGCTTGGACACGCTAAAGGCAGGAAACATGCTCCCGATGTTGGGGGAGTCCAGAATCAGGGTCCACAGTTTAAAAATAAGGAGTAAGCCATTTAGAACGGAGACGAGGAAACACTTTTTCTCACAGAGTGGTGAGTCTGTGGAATGCTCTGCCTCAGAGGGCGGTGGAGGCAGGTTCTCTGGAAGCTTTCAAGAGAGAGCTAGGTAGGGCTCTTAAAAATAGCGGAGTCAGGGGATATGAGGAGAAGGCAGGAACGGGGTACTGATTGGGGATGATCAGCCATGATCACATTGAATAAATGTGATATGAAAGTGAATTATGGGTCAAATTATACTTCTTTTTATCCATTAGCTGATGGGATAAATTGCAGACTTGATTTTTTAAATCTCAAAATTTTGTAACATTGCTAGAAAATGTACCTGCATCTTGGAGGCCGAAGGTTAGGTTGTTAGCCAAGAAAGATAGACTTTGTTATCCCTCAGTACAGCAACATCAAGAACAATGCTGCTGTACTGAGATATAGCCAAGTCTATCCCTCATTGCAAGCAGCTGATGGGAAGCGGCTGTAAAGTGGGAAGTGGCTGTAAAAGGACAAGTAGATAGGGTGGTCAAGGCCTGAAGAAGGGTCATGTGGTGGCTTTGGAAAGAGAATAGAGGAGGTTTACCAAAATCCTGCCTGGATGAGAGGGTCTCAGCTACAGTAAGAGGTTGGACGGACTTGGATTGTTTTCCCTGGAATGTCGGAGATTGAGGGAAGACTTGATAGAAGTATATAAAATTAAGAGAGGCACAGATAAGGTTCAACTTTTGTTGTTGTCAGGTTTCTAAAAACAACCAGTGAACTTTCCAACTATAACTAATTTGTTCATTATGGCGGACGAATAAGCAAAGGTAGACAAAAGTGCCGGAGAAACTCAGCGGGTGCAGCAGCATCTATGGAGCGAAGGAAATAGGCAACATTTTGGGCCAAAACCCTTCTTCAGAATAAGCAAGCCACGGGTGGTGAATCAAAGAGATCTTTATTGATGAAGCAGACATCAACACACACGCGAATGGGGGAAGGCTGACTGGAGGCTCTATATTTATATTTTTGCCTATTTCCTTCGCTCCATAGACACTGAGTTTCTCCAGCATTTTTGTGTACGCTCTATATTTATACTAGGGCGCACCCCTAAACCCTGTGACAACTCCTTCCTGCCATTACCCAGTCACATGACCTTACCCCCGACTGCCGAGGGTTCACATGGAGAGTGGCCGACCCACCAGGTGGCGCCACATCATCCTTATTCATCATTGATAGAACATGGACATAGAACATAGAACAGTACAGCACTGGAACATGCCCTTTGGCCCCTGATATCTGTGCTGCACATGATACCGTCAATTTAATCTCCTTTGCCCGCGTGTGATCCACATTCCTCCATCTTCTGCATATCCGTGTGCCAATCTAGAAGTCTCTTAAATGCCACTATCGTATCTGCCTCCACCCCCACTCTGCCAGGCACTTCAGGCACCCACCGTTCTGCAGCCAACACCATCATTCCTTCCAAACTCATCTCCAAACAGCTGCACCTTGGAACCCCTTCCTCCAGTGGATCCTCGACTCTCTGGCCCATACCACAATCAAGGAGCAGAGATGACAGTTGTACTTGTGTTTACGTACAGTATTATCTGGTCTGTGTGGATAGCATGCAGAACAAAACCTTTCTCGGTGCCTTAAACCTAAACCTCTGTTGGATTTATCATTTTAATTTTGAAAGGAAGCACAATGGCGCAGTGGAGGAGCTGGTGTCTCGCAGTGCCAGAGACCCGACCGATCCTGACCTCGGTCGGCTGCTGTCTGTGTGGAGTTTGCATGTTCTCCCTGTGACCGCGTGGGTTTTCTCCTGGTGCTCTGGTCTCCTCCCACATCCCCAAGACGTGCGGGTTTGTAGGTTAATTGGCTTCTGTAAAAGATTGCCCCTTGAGTGTAGGGAGTGGATGAGCAAATGGGATAACATAGAACTAGTGTGAACGGGTGACCGATGGTCGGTGTGGACTCGATGGGGCCTAAGGGCCTGCTTCCATACTGTATCTCTGAAACTAAAACGAAAACTAAAGTTTTCACGCTGAACAATAATGTTATTTCTCACTCCACAGCTGTGCTGCATTTTTAAATTTCAATTTGGATTCTGACCGTTGTATTTTTTGTTATTTTGATTTTATCAATCTGGTTAAATCCCACCAGCCTTCTGATAAATACGCATTGACAACATTAGCAAACCTGACCTGTAGAGGTAAACTTTACTGATTGAGATTCATTTTATTAATAAGGATTACCTGTGCTCAACAATAAATATTTGTAACATGGATGAAATTTTACCTGACTGAATCTAATTAAAATATAAATATTACTGACAGGAGTAAAGTGAATAAGTGATGGCTTTGAAACTGGATAGAATAAATCTCTATTTTAGAAGGTAGACACAAAATGCTTGAGTGACTCAACGGGACAGGCAGCATCTCTGGATAGAGCTTTCTCTCCAGAGATGCTGCCAGTTCCGCTGAGTTACTCCAGCATTTTGTGTCTGCCTTTGTTTTAAATAGCATCTGCAGTTGTTTCCTATACTTTCTATTTTAGAAGTCAGATATTTGCAGGTATAAAATCTTCAGTGCAACACTTAATATTGTTACATTAAACTCCTCAATGGGCTGGTTTCACACAGATATAGAGTTATTTATTTTAATGCGGACTGCCCAAGGAAATACAATTCATGCACCAAATACAAGAAACATTCATGTTTAATTTAGTTTAGTTTAGTTTAGAGATACAGCACTGAAACAGGCCTTTCGCCTACCGAGTCCGTGCCGACCAGCGATCCCCGCACACTAATACTATCCCACACACAATAGGGGGAATTTACATTTTTACATTTACCAAGCCAATTAGCCTACAAGCCTTTACGTCTTTGGAGTGTGGGAGGAAACCGGAGCACCCAGAGCAAACCCACGCAGGCCACAGGGAGAACATTGAAACTCCGTACAGACAGCACCCGTAGTCAGGATCAAACCCGGTTTCTGGCGCTGTAAGGCAGAAACTCTAGCGCTGTGCCACCCCTAATATACTAATATATAATAAACACGTTCGACATTTTACACCAAGTCGTGTCGATCAGGATTGTGGTAATAATGATCGTTCGCAAGCGTTGTGTAGATGATGATTGGGAAAGGGAGGAAAGGGCAAAGGGATTAACGGCCACATTGGCATCATGACCACGTTGGTTCTGGGGTAAATTCGAGTATTACAAGCCAAATCTTGCCAGTGGGTGGGACCGTATTTCATTGCATGATGGAATTAGAGCCCCAAGTGAATCAGGGGACACAAAGAATTCCAGGTTTTGGAATCACAAAGGAAGGGTCCCAAAACACAAAGTGCTGGAGTAACTCAGCACTTCAGGCAGAGTCTGTGGAGGGAATGGACAGGGAACGTTTCAGGTCAGGACCCCTTCTTCAGACTAATTGTAGTCGAGCAGAGTAAGCTGGAAAAGAGAGAATGGGGAAACACAAAGTTGGTAAGAGATGGTTTATTTTACTTGATTATTGTCACATGCATTGAGATACAGTGAAAAGCTTTTGTTATCAGTGCCCTCCATAATGTTTGGGACAAAGACCCATCATTTATTTATTTGTCTCTGTACTCCACAATTTGAGATTTATAATTGAAAAAAATCACATGCAGTTAAAATGCATGTTGTCAGATTTTAATCAAGGCCATTTTTGTACATTTTGGTTTCACCATGTAGAAATTACAGCAGAGTTTATACAGTCCCCCCATTTCAGGGCACCATAATGATTGGGATACAGCAACATCATGTAAATGAAAGTAGTCATGTTTAGTATTTTGTTGCATATCCTTTGCATGCAATGACTGCTTGAAGTCTGTGATTCATGGGCATCACCAGTTGCTGGGTGTCTTCTCTGGTGATACTCTGCAAGGCCTGTTTAGCTTATGTTTAAGAAGGAACTGCAGATGCTGGAAAATCGAAGGTGGACAAAAATGCTGGAGAAACTCAGCGGGTAAAGCAGCATCTATGGAGAGAAGGAAATAGGCAATGTTTTGGGTCGAAACCCCTTCTTCAGACTTTTAGCTTATGCTTGTTTTGGGGGCTAGTCCCCTTCATTTTTCTCTTCAGCATATAAAAGGCATGCTCAATTGGGTTCAGATCAGGCTATTGAATTGGCCACTCAAGAATTGACCAATTTTTAGCTTTAAAAAACTCCTTTGCGCTTTAGCAGTATGTTTGGGATCATTGTCGTGCTGTAGAATGAACCACCGGCCAATGAGTTTTGAGGCATTTGTTTGAACTTGAGCAGATAGGATGTGTCTATACACTTCAGAATTAATTCTGCTACTACCATCAGCAGTTGTATCATCATTGAAGATAAGTGAGCCAGTACCTTCAGCAGCCATACATGCTCAGGTCATAACACCCCCACCACCGTATTTCACAGATGAGGGGGTATGCTTTGGATCTTGGGCAGTTCCTTCTCTCCTCCATACTTTGCTCTTGCCATCACTCTGATATGTTAATCTTCGCCTCATCTGTCCGCAAAACCTTTTTCCAGAACTGTGGTTGCTCTTTTAAGTACTTCTTGGCAAACTGTAACCTGGCCATTCTATTTTTGCGGCTAACCAGCGGTTTGCATCTTGCAATGTAGCCTCTGTATTTTACTTCGGAGTCACGTGAGTGACTACGTGAATAGAAGCCCGTACAGCCGTTGGTGCGTCATGACGTCAGACGCTGGTGCAGTCGAGAACGGTTGGAGCAGCAAACGCTCCTCCGAGCGGTAAGTTTAAACAGGTTACACGAAAAGCTGGAGAATTCAGCGGGTGCAGCAGCATCTAAGGAGCGAAGGAGATGGGCGACGTTTCGGGTCGAGACCCTTCTTCAGACTTCACCCTCCATTCTCCAGCATCTGCAGTTTTTCGTTAACAGGTTTAAACGGAGGTAAGGTTTGTTGAAATACTTTACCACAGGTCATTTTCTGCGACGGTTGGGAGTAGATATGTTGCAGAAAGTGAAGAAGGTGTCGGCGAGGCGCTCTGGGGGTAGAAAGGAGAGTGACCAGGAGAGTGTTGAGGATGGAGGCCCGTCTGGTACACCTGGTCCGGTGCTGGCTACACAGCCAGTGGTTGCGGACCCACTGCCGGGGGGCAGTGGAGGCTTGTCAGTAGGGTGGAAGGCCACTGGCAAGTCTCTGTGGCCCGTAGATGAGTCGGGCCTGGAGGTTATACCCTCCATAGGAGAGTCCGTTTGCTCACGGCTCTCCCACGTCGAGATTCTATTACAAAAGAATGCTCGACAGGGACCAGCTCCGTGAGGAGGAGTGGTGCCCAAGCCAGGCTGATGGAGAGCTTGTGCTAGCAGCACCTGTTTCAGGGCTGCAGAACTATCCTGCCTGTGAGGAGGATGTTCCAGCTCCGTGAGGAGGAGTGGTGCCCAAGCCAGGCTGATGGAGAGCTTGTGCTAGCAGCACCTGTTTCAGGGCTGCAGAACTATCCTGCCTGTGAGGAGGATGTTCTATCAGGGCCGTTTGCTGACACTGTTTCTATGCTGGGGAGAGCAAGGTGTTCGGTTGGAGGTAATTCCGAACATTGCTGGGAAGTTTGCTGAGTGTAGAGAGGCAGGAAAGGCGATTGATGTAGAATTGGCCGAAGCCATTCAGTATATGCTCTCCCACCAGTTACAGGAGCTAGCTATGGATGAAGTAGCAAAAAACTATAAAGCTCCTGTTAATTGTGATCTCCTGAAGGTACCGGTGGTTAATCACCAAATTTGCATAGATGGGTTTGCCTGCTAGGGCCCAGGAGATGAAGTTTTAAAAAAGTGCTTAAACTGTTGTAAGCAGGTATTACAGCTGTGGTGAAAGTTATTGATACAAATGATATGGTTGAAGCACACCAAGATGAACTGGGACTCCTTTGTAATGCATTTTGAAATTAATAATATCGGGAGGGCCGCTATTAGGCCAGTGCTAACCCGAATTTGGCGAGTTGTGCAAACCGACCAGTGTACCACCACACAATCTGTTGTTTGGTGGTAACCTTGCAAAAAGGGTCAAAGACTGTTATGAGGTTGTTATAACCATGGCCCTCATTAAGCCAGCTGGAAGCAAGGCAAAAAAGATTCTCTACAAGAAGTCGAGGACAACAAAGCCGCAAGGAAAGATGCTGGTAAGGAATATAACATTTGACAGACGATGAATTAACTGATGTTCCTGTTCAAATTGGGGAAGGTTAAAATTGTTCTCAAAACAATGGCAGCAGTTGACATCAGATTTGTTCATACTTAGTGTATTGAAGGGGTGAAAAATTGGATTTTACTATGACAGTCTACCTAATCAACATTTTCCTAGTCGTAAACTTATTTTTCAGATGAGGAAAATGTGCTTATTCAAGCAGAGTTTCAGTCGTTACATAAGAAGGGGTAATTGAGCCTTCTGTCTATCAAAGTCAACAATTTCTGTCAAGTATATTTCCCAGATCTAAAAAGACTGAGGGATGTACAATTATTCTGGATTTATCGAATTTGAACAAATTTGTTTGTTATAGGCATTTCAAAATGGAGAACTTTACCACGGGCAAACATCTAGTGTCCAAAGGGTATTATATGGCAACCATTGATTTAAAGAATGCGTATTACGCAGTGTCTATTCATGGTGATGATAGAAGATATTTGAAATTTATTTGGATGACTGAGCTGTGGCAATTCAGGACATTGCCGAATGGATTAACTTCAGCTCCTAGATTATTTACTAAATTGGTAAAACCTGTGTTAGCATTGCTTAGAGCTTAGGGGCATGTGGTAATGGCCTATTTAGATGATTTCTGATTGTTGGAAAGACTCATGCTGAAACTCAATCATCAGTTTCAGTTGTTAAAATCACTTTTGAACAAATGGGATTTGTTATTCACCCAGGTAAATCTAAATTATCACCAGTCCAAATTATTGATTATCTGGGATTTACCATTAATTCCAATCACATGTTGGTAACTTTGCCCAGGATAAATTGAATCAGTTAATTGAGGACTGTGTTAATCTCGTTGGAGAACAACGGCCTTTGATTAGACAAGTAGCCAGTTTTATTGGGAAGTTGTTGCAGCCTTTCCAGCTGTGCAGTATTGTCCTCTGCATTATCAACAATTACAACCATCAAAGGAACAGGCACTGAGAATACAAAGGGGCTATTTTTGATAGGCCTATGCAGTTGTCAGCTGGGGCGATTGCTGACATACAATGGTGGATAGTACATGTTTCAAAAAATTTAAGGAAGGTTTCATGGAATCACCGTCACTGATATTACAGACTGATGTGAGTGCACTGGGTTGGGGTGCAACAGATATGTCTTCTAGTTGTGGAGGCAGATTTAATGTGGATGAGACATCGCTTCCTCAATTAAGAGGGATTGATTATTTAGACCTGGTATGGGCTCAAAGCTTATTGTTCTACAAGGAGGGATCTGCATGTGCACAACACGGATTCACAACACCACAGCAGTGGCATATGTAAACCACATGGGTGGAGTTAAGTCACAGTCTTGTGATAGACTGGCTAACCAGATTTGGAGCTGGTGTATTGACCAAAATATCTGGCTTTCAGCACTTTATTTGCCAGGAAGAGGTCACGTCAGTTAATGACAACATTGAATGGATGTTAAATCAGGATGTGTTTAACCAAATGATTGATCAGTATGCATTGCCAGATATTGACTTGTTTGCATCTCGATTAAATCATCAGTTACCTAGATATGTTCATGGTAACCAGATCCTGGGGCAGTAGCAGTGGATGCATTTTCGCTGCATTGGGGGAGGAATGTTTGTGTATGTATTTCCTTCATTCTGTCTCATCAGCAGATGTTTGCAAAAGATCAAGGAGGACTCCGCTTCAGGGGTATTGGTAGTGCCAGATTGGCCTACACGAGCATGGTTTCCCCGTTGTATTACAAATGGCTAGGGAGCCTTACATGCTTATGCCCAAGAATAAAAATCTACTGGTAAATCCAGTCACTGGAGATCAACATCCTTTATAGGATCGTATTGATCTGTTAATTTGCAGATTTTAAGGAGGCCATACCTGGGAGAGGACTGTCTCATCGGACGGTGGATGTTCTCACGTCGGCCTGCAGGGATAGTACACAGCAAGCAATATATCACCTATATAAGGAAGTGGGAGCAATTCTGCCTACAGCAGGATATTGTATATCACACGGCAGGGATCACGGATGTATTGGAGTTTGTCAACTCTTTATTTTGACCAAAAAATTAAGTTACAGTGCAATTAATTCAGCCAGAAGTGCTCTGTCTTCTTATTTACCTATGAATGCAGAATTGCATACAGTAGGGACACATCCGTTAGTTCACGATTCATGAAGGGAGTTTTCAATTCTAATCCTCCTAAACTCAGGTATGCCGGTATTTGGAATGTGAGTGAGGTTCTTATGCTTCTTCGCCAGTGGGCTCCGGTTACAAGCCTATCTATAGCCAAATTAACTATGAAGGTGGTCATGCTTCTGGTGTTGGTTTCAGCCCAACGTGTACAAACATTGCAAAAGCTACGGCTAGATAGAATGCATGTGTCGGCTGATGCCATTATATTTTATGTCTATGATTTGCTTAAACATAATAAAAGAGGCATGACAGGATGTAAGATGCTGTTTTCAGCATACCCCGCAGATGATCGCTTCTGTATAGTCTCACATTTATCTCTTTACATTGAGATTACTAAACCTCTGAGAGGAACAGAGTTGGCTTTGTTTATTAGTCACAAAAAACCACACAGTAAGGTGTCGGTGCAAACGATGTCAAGGTCCTCGCGGCCGCAGGATGGTCCAGTGAGCTAACTTTTCAGAGGTTTTGTCACAAGCCGATTTCAAGGCTCGGGGTGTTTGCTGATTCTGGTGTCAGTACTGTTACATTTTTCCCCTGAGTTAGAGGGGTTTGTTATGATTTGTTTGTAAATAAACTGTTATTTCATTTAACAAATGTATTACTGATGCATGATTGATTGTTAACGACTTTTGAGTTAATCCAGGCAGTGTGAACGTCGGATTTGAGTCTGCGGCGTGAATTCACAGTGCTTTGAAGTCTTCACGTAGTCACTCACGTGACTCCGAAGTAAGATTAAACGAGAACTTACCAGTTTGAAGTTTGATCTTTATTTTATGAGGGGTCGAGTTGAGGGACTACGTGCCCTCCGCTCCCACCCTCATAGATCTCATCTGGTAGTTCTAGTTTTATCATCTTACCGTTATACTTCGGTCATTGTTAGCTGTGAATTCATTCCGCTGCTTTGAAGATTGACGCACCAACGGCTGTACGGGCTTCTATTCACGTAGTCCCTCAACTCGACTCCTCATAAAATAAAGATCAAACTTCAAACTGGTAAGTTCTCGTTTAATCTTACTATTTCTGTTCATGAAGTCTTCTGTGGACAGTGGTCATTGACAAATCAACACCTGAATCCTGAAGAGTGTTTCTGATCTGTCGGACAGCTGTTTGAGGATTTTTCTTCATTATAGAGAGAATTCTTCTGTCAGCAGCTGTGGAGGTCTTCCTTGGCCTGCCAGTCCCATTGTGATTAGTAAGTTCACCAGTGCTCTCTTTCTTCTTAATGATGTTCCAAACAGTTGATTTTGGTAAGCCGCAGGTTTGGCTGATGTCTATAACAGTTTTATTCTTGTTTCTCAGTCTCATAATGGCTTCTTTGACACAACTTTGGTCCTCATGTTGATAAACAGCAATAAAAGTTTCCAAAGGTGATGGAAAGACTGGAGGAAAGACTAGGTGCTGAGAGCTCTCTTATACCTGCATTAAGGAGGCAATTAAACACACCTGAGCAATTACAAACACCTGTGAAGCCATGTGTCCCAAACATTATGGTGCCCTGAAATGGAGGGACTATGTATAAACACAGCTGTAATTTCCACGTGAAACCAAAATGTATAAAAATGGCCTTTAATAAAATCTGACAGTGCACTTTAACCACATGTGATATTTTCTGTTACAAATCCCAAATTGTGGAGTACAGAGGCAAATAAATAAATGATGGGTCTTTGTCCCAAACATTATGGAGGGCACAGTACATGATTACTAGACATGATTACAACAAAACTGTCTACAATATAGAGATAAAACATAAAGAGTACAACATTTTGAACAAGATAAAGTCTAATAATGTTAGATTCCTATGACTGTCATATGAGGAAAGATTGAAAAGACTAGGCTTGTATTCACTGGAGTTTAGAAGGATGAGGGGGATTCTTATAGAAAAATATAAAATTATAAAGGACTGGACAAGCTAGATGCAGGAAAAATGTTCCCAATGTTGGGTGAGTCCAGAACCAGGGGCCACAGTCTTAGAATAAAGGGGAGGTCATTTAAGACTGAGCTGAGATAAAACTTTTTTATCTAGAGAGTTGTGAATTTATGGAATTCCCTGCCACAGAGGGCAGTGGAGGCCAAATCACTGGATGCATTTAAGAGAGAGTTGGATAGAGCTCTAGGAGCTAGTGGAGTCAAGGGATATGGGGAGAAGGCAGGCACGGGTTATTGATAGCTTACGATCAGCCATGATCACAATGAATGGCGATGCTGGCTCGAAGGGCCGAATGGCCTACTCCTGCACCTATTTTCTATGTTTCTATGATTAAAGATAGTTCTAAGGAGTCCGGTGAGATAGATGGGAGGTCTGGACTGCACTCTGGCTGCTGAGAGAATGGTTGCTTGATAACAGCTGGCATGAAACTGTCCCTGAATCTGTTGGTATGCGTTTTGATAAGTAGGTACAGGTGAGGGTGGTTTGTTTGTAATAGAAACACGGAAACATAGAAATAGGTGCAGGAGCAGGCCATTCGGCCCTTCGAGCCAGAACGGCCATTCAATATGATCATGACTGATCATCCAAAATCAGTACCCCGTTCCTGTTTTCTCCTAGCTATATCTAACTCTCTCTTGAATACATCCAGTGAATTGGCCTCCACTGCCTTCTGTGGCAGAGAATTACGCAGATTCAAAACTCTCTGGGGGAAAAGGTTTTTCCACATCTCAGTCCTAACTGGCCTACCCCTTATTCTTAAACTGCGACCCCTGGTTCTGGACTCCCCCAACATTGGGAACATTTTTCCTGTCCAATCCCTTAAGAATTTTATATGTTTCTATAAGATCACCTCTCATCCTGTAGGCTAATTGACTTGGTAAATTTGCAAACTGTCCCAAGATTGTGTATGCTGGTGTTAGTGTGCGGGGATCGCTGGTTGGTGCAGACTCGGTTGGCCGAAGAGCTTGTTTCCATGCTCTATCTCTAAACTAAACTATATTCCTTGCCTGAAGAATAGGATATGGTAGGACAGGTTTGGAGGGATATGGAGCATGTTGGTTGGTGGGGGCAAGTTGAGCCAAAGGCCCTCCTTCTACACTATATGATTCCACGACTCTCTAAAGTCTGAAGAAGGGTCCCAACACAAGTCATCATCTGTCCATTCCCTCCACAGATGCTGCCCGACCCACTGAGTTCCTCTGACACTTTATATTTTGCTCAAGAATCCAGCAACCTTGCCTGGTGTCAATGTGCCTGGGCAGCAGCTATAATCACAGCAACCGTGAGTAGATTTTTCTACTCAAGCCGAAATCCAAAGCAAATTAGCCTGAAGGAGTTCAGTCCAGGGGCATGGAGTTCCATCTGGCTAATGTCACACCAAGCTCCCACTCACTAAACCAATGGCAAACTCATCAAAACATGTCATATAAAAACACAAAATACTGGATACACTCTGCAAGTCAGGCAGCATCCTAGGAAAGGGTTCACATTTCAGGTTAACGCACTGGGAAAGATAAGAAAACAAGTTTGTTTTGAGTTGCAGAAAAGATAGCGAGGTGGGTAGGACGAGCAGAATATTTGCTGTGGGAAGTCAGCGATGCCTTGGAGATAAGTTGCAGCCTTTCGAATTTACGTTGGAGATATAGAACGTAAACAGGTCCTTCACCAGCGATCACCCACTAACACCACCCGACACACTAGGGACATTTACAATTTTACCAAAGTAAATGAACCTACAAACCTGTACATCTCTGGAATGCGCGAGGAAACTGGAGCACCCGGAGAAAACCCACACGGTCACATGGAGAATTTACAAATTCCATACTGACAGCAGCCATAGTCAGGATTGAACCCGGGACTCTGGCACTATGTGGCTGCAACTCTTGCACTGTAAAGGGCCTGTCCCACTTGGGCGTCATTTGCGCGTCACGCAGATGGTGCGCGAAGATTTTGAACATCCCAAAATCCTGGGGTGCCGTGCGCGACCATGCGCCACTGCCTATGTCACCACGCACCACGTGCGCTTCGTGACGCATAAACGATGTTCCGTAAACTACGTGCAAATGACGCCCAAGTGGGACAGGCTCTTAAGGCAGCAACTTCACCGCTGCGCCACTGTGCCGCCCTTGATGTGACTCTCATTTGGTCAATGGGTTAGTGAGTGGCTGGGAGGTGGTGAGAGAGTGAGAACACAGAGGAACATAAGACGTTGCAACCATAAGCATGTGGAAAGCACCAGGAGATCTGGCTACACTCATAGAGGGGGACACAGACAATGCACAGACAGGCGACAAAGCAGAATTGGACTGTTCTGATGCAGATGGAGAACTCAGTGCTTAGTTCTGAAGACTGCGGCATGCTCTGACAGAAGATGAGGTGCTGTTCCTCAAACCTGCAACAAGCCTCTTTACTCTGTGGGCGGTCACGGTGGCGCAGCGGTAGAGTTGCTGCCTTACAACCCTTGCAACGCCGGAGACACAGGTTCGATCCCGACCACGGGTGCTGTCTGTATGGAGTTTGTACGTTCTCCCCATGACCGTGTGGGTTTTCTCGGAGATCTTCGGTTTCCTCCCACACTCCAAAGACGTACAGGTATGTAGGTTAAAATAGGAAAATCCAGCACTTTGGGTCTTTTTTTTGTAAACCAACATCTGCAGTTCATTGCTTCTACTGCCACAGGACATAGTTGAGACAGGTACTATAACAACATCTAAAAGATTTTCGGGCAGTTACATCGATTGGAAAGCTTTGGCGGCACGGTGGTGCAGTGGTAAAGTTTGTATGTTCCCCCCGTGACCTGTGTGGGTTTTCTCCAGAAGCCACGGTTTCCTCCCACACTCCAAAGACGTACAGGTTTGTAGGTTAATTGGCTTTGGTAAAATTGTAAATTATCCCTTGCGTGTGTGTAGGATAGTGTTAGTGTGCGATGATCGCTGGTCGGTGTGGACTCGGTGGGCCAAAGGGCCTGTTTCCGCGCTGTATTTCTAAACTTAATCTAAAAGTAAACTAAAGGCCCAAACACCATGTTGCCCAAGGATGGGCCACAGCGTAGATGGAACATCTTGGTTGATGAGCAAGTTGGGCCGAAGGATCTGTATCTGTGCAGCATGACTCTATGACTCCCTAAAACAATGCTCTCTTGCATTAGACCTGAAAAACCGTTCATTGTCAACAAGTGGTTCAGGAATGATTCTTAGCTACCGACTTTTACAGACTAAGCGACCAGAACATGCGGTGGTGGTTAATTGTATGGTTTTGATGACCATTTACTAGTTCCTGTTGTTTGCAGAACCATGAAGTCTTATTGAGTTACTTAGAAAATGGACTGACAAGCAACTGTAAACTGGAGTTGTCAGATTGTCAGAAGCTATCGCGCTTCTGACAACACAAACAACTAGGGGCCCAGCCATTGTCTGCTTGACAGCTCACTGCTCTTAAACGGATAGAAAACAAGATTAACTTTGCTGTCTGTTGTGGAGAGGTTGATTTCTGCAGTTGTTTGAAAGCCACAGATTGCACCGTTTTCAAGCTCATTGTCCTTCAGTGTGTCTGCTCTGCACAGGCTAGCAAGCTCGGGAATGGCAACCCAGGGATTTACCACAAGTTAGCAATTCGCTGCGTTGGCAGCCTAATCGTACTAGGATATTGCACAGATTGCTGTTTTGGCGCCTTGACAAAGTGACTCTCTGGAGGTCAAACCTCGTCCTAATGTTATGGTGAATTTAGCTTGTAATACTGCTGCCCAAGATGGTGTGGCCTGTCAGCAGCTTGCCAAGGCCGGGGGTCCCAGCATCACATCAGATGCCCAAACCACCAGCAACCTGCCCTCAGAGTACATGGCCCAACTCTTTTTCTGTTTAGGGAGGAAGTACAGATGCTGGTTTAAAGATGCAGATCTGAAGAAGTGTCTCGACCTGAAATGTCACCTATTCCTTTTCTCTAGAGATGCTGTGTGACCTGCTGAGTTACTCCAGCATTTTGTGTTCTATCTTCTTTTTGATGTTTATTTCTCAATATCCAGTTAGTCTTGGTGGACAATTGGATGGGATGGAATGAGCTGCCAGAGTCAAGAGAGTCAAGAGTGTTTTGTTGTCATATGTCCCAGACAGAACAGTGAAATTCCTACTGGCACAAGGAGGAGGTAGGTGCGGCAGTAATGACAACAATATCTTGACTGTTACCTTATGATGAGCTTAAAGGTGTTCAATCGTCATACTGTATGTACCGACAATGGAACAACGAAGTTCCTGCAGCAGCATACATGTAACAGGCCAGTGAACACAATACACATAGATAATATATAATAATCAAAAACATTAATAACCACAATATTTGTGCAAAAATCCCAATTAAAGACAGTCCATAGTTCATAGTTGAGATTAGTGTTGTGCAATGTTCAAGAGCCTGATGGTGGTTGGGAAAAAGTTATTGTTGAACCGGTCATGATTTTCAGACTCCTGCACCTTCTTCCCATTGGTCTGGGTGAAATGAGAGTGTTGCCAGGGTGGTGTGGGATATTGATGATACTGACTTCCCTTTGGGGATGACAATACCTGTGATGGATCGGCAGTGTCCACCATTCCCTCTTCTCCCCTCTCCCATCGGGCAAAAGGGATAGAAGTGTGATAACGCACACCTCCAGATTCAGGGACAGTTTCTTCCCAGCTGTTATCAGGCAACTGAATCATCCTACCACAATCAGAGAGCAGTGTTGAACTACTATCTACCTCATTGGAGACGCTTGGACCATTTTTGATCGGACTTTACTGGACTTTATCTTGCACTAAATGTTACTCATGTTATTCCCTTCATCATGTATCTATACACTGTAATGGTTCGGTTGTTATCATGTATTGACTTTCCTCTGACTGGTTAGGACGCAACAAAAGCTTTTCACTGTACCTGGGTACATGTGACAATGAACTAAACTCAAACTCTTCTTCATTCCCGGGTGTTTGAGTTGTTGAACAAGACCATGATGTAACCAGTCAATATGTTCTCTACTGTACATCTGTAGCCGTTCAGGAGAGTATTTGTTGACAGACTGAATCTCCTTACTCTTCTAAAGAAAATGAGGTGCTGTTTCTCCGGTTTTGCGTGTGGCCTCTCTCTGGCAATGGAGGAGGCTCAGGGCTGAAAGGTCAGTATGATAATGGGAAGGGGAGGTAAAATGGTTGGGAACCAGGATCCAGCAGGCATTGGTGGATAGAGCTCAGGTGTTCTGGGAAGTTGCCGCCGAGCCTAAGCTTGGTCCCACCACTATATAGGAGGCCACATCGGGAACACCAAATGCAATAGTTGAGGTTGGAGGAGGTACACGTGAACCTCTGTCTCACCTGGAAGGATCGCTGGGGTCCTTGGATGGAGGCGAGGGAGAAGGTACAGGAGCAATTGTTACATCTCCAGTGGTTGCAGGGGAATGTACCTGGACAAGGTGCAATTTGGACGGGAAGGGATGAGCAAAGTTGCAAAGGGAGTGGTCGATGTAGTAAAAGGAAGTGGAACGGCGGGTGACTCATGGTGCAGTCCTACCCGAGGTGCCGGGGCCACCATGCTCGGCCAGAAGGCTGGCAGACCAGCGGTGCCCATCAGTAAGGCCTGAAGGCTCATAACCGGGAGGAAAGCCGAGCGTGAGGAGCAAGGAGGGTGAATGGGGGTAAAGTCTCCAACACCTTCAAGGTCGGCTGCAGGAGGTGCTCCCGGGACACAAAGATGGCCGAGCGGGGAGAGGAGAGGGTCTCCAGTACTTCGAGCGCACGGGCCGACGGACTTTGGACTTTGAATAATGGTGCCAATATATGGTAGCACCTGCATATGTAATATATGTAACATGAATTTCTCTGTGTAGTTGCAATGTGACATATAAACCACCGTTGAACCACTGGGATAGGAATGGGATAGAGGGAATTACATGTGGATGAGTGGTATGAACGGCTGAGGATGGTTAAGTTGCCCACGCTCCTATTATTTTTAATAATTCACTGAGGGAATTCTCTTCAATGCCCTCACAATATATATCCTTTGTCCAGCATCACCAACCTAAGATTACTTAACCATTGTCCTATTACTGTGCACATTGTTTGTAATGTTTAGTTGGGGTGGGAGGTTGCAACCTTCACGAGGTCCACCCTGTTTCAACCAATGCAATCAACCTGGCGTGCATAATCAAATAAGATCAATTAGAACAAGTTGTCCTACAACTTTAGGCTGTGCACACCATACGCAAGAAGAATGTTTAGTTTAGAGAAACAGGCCCTTCGGCCCAACGGGTCCACACTGACCAGCGATCCCTGCACACTAACACTTTCCTACACTCACAAGGGATAATTTACAGTTATACCAAGCCAATTAACCTACAAACCTGTATGTCTTTGTAGTGTGGGAGGAAACCGGAGCTCCTGGAGAAAGCCCACACGGTCACGGGATGCTTCAAGAGAAACATAGAAACATCAAAACATAGAAAATAGGTGCAGCAGGAGGCCATTCGGCCCTTCCAGCCAGCACCACCATTTATTGTGATCATAGCTGATCGTCTCAAATCAATAATTCGTGCCTGCCTTCTCCCCAAATTAGAATATTCATTTTAGAATATTCTTATTGAAAATAGATGAAAATATAATCTCGACAAGGAGAGTCATTCTGGACTAATGGGATGAACTATTGCAAACCAATTACAATCATAGAATTGTACATCAGAGGAAGAGTCCATTCAGCTCATCAAACCTGTGTTTACTCTCTCCAAATCATCCCCTCCTCTTACCCATCTTTAATAAAAACAGAAATATACTCGAAACACCCAGATGGTCAGGCAGAACCTGTGGAAGGAGAAGGATGGTAGCATTCTAGGTGTAGCCTCTTCTGTTCTTCCTCAGAGTTGGAGAGACGTTGATTTAACAAGTAGCTACAATCAGCAGAGAGGGAGGATAGATGGAGAGGACAGAGGGAATGTCTGTGATAAGAGGTCCATGTGGCAAAGTGGGTGTTTAGTTGAGTTAAGTTTAGAGATACAGCCCAGAAACTGGCCCACCGAGCATGCACTGATCAGCGATCCCCACACACTAACACTATCCTGCACACACTAAGGACAATTTGAGTTTTTGCCAATGCCAATTAACTTAGAAACCTATATGGCTTTGGAGTGTGGGAGGAAACCGGAGCACCCGGAGGAAACTACAGGGAGAATGTACAACTCCGTACACACAGCACCCATAGTCAGGATCGAACCCGGGCCTCTCGCACTAAGGCAGCAACTCTACCACTGCGCCACCGTGCCACATGTAGATAGTCAGCTGGTCTAATGGGTTGAGAAGTTGGAGGCAGGGAAGGAGGAAGGTTAAGGGAGGGGGAGAGGGAGGGGGAGGAAAGGGAGGGGGTGGGGGAGAAGGAGAAGGGAGGGGGATGGGGGAGGGGGAGGGGGAGGGGGCGTTCAGTCTGGGTGTGATAACAGAGGCAAAGTGGTTAAATGCCAATAACAGACGTGGGACATACCCAGAAGATCAGATTGAACCAATGCACGGATGCAAAGCAGAGCCAATAGACATATTGCGATGTACAGTTAAATGACCATTTCAAGCTAAACCGTTTAAGAAAGAACTGCAGATGCTGGACAAATCGAAGGTAGACAAAAATGTTGGAGGAACTCAGTGGGTGAGGCAGCATCTGTAGAGAGAAGACGTTTCTCTATGGATGACGTTTTGGGTCGAGACCCTTCTTCAGACTGATGTCGGGGGTGGGAGGGGGCAGGAAAAATAAGGAAGAGGCGGAGACAGTAGGCTTGTGGGAGAACTGGGAAGGGGAGGGGGAAAGCAAGGACTATCTGACACTAAATAAGTCAATGTTCATACCGCTGGGGTGTAAACAACCTAAGCAAAATATGAGGTGCTGTTCCTCCAATTTGCGCTGGGCCTCACTCTGGCAATGGAGGAGGCCCAGGACAGAAATGCCAGAGTGGGAATGGGAGGGGGAGTTAAAGTGCTGAGCCACCAGGAGATCAGGTTGGTTAGTGCGAACTGAGCGGAGGTGTTGGCCGAAGCGATCGTCGAGCCTGCGCTTGGTCTCGCTGATGTAGAGAAGTTAGTCTTTTGGGGATTTCCCAGATCGAAGGCATAGTTACAGTGGACCCTCACCTCTTTGCGGGATGCCAGACGAAGCTTTTTCATTTTAAAGCACATGCAATTGTTTTTCTAACTGTATCCAAATGAAAAATAACGTAGGAAAGAACTGCTGATGCTTAAATCAAAGGTAGACACAAAATGCTGGAGAATTCAGACTGAAGAAGGGTCTTGACCCGAAAATTCACCCATTCCTTCTCTCCACAGATGCTGCCTGTCCCGCTGAGTTACTCCAGCACTTTATGTCTACACTTCGTAAAAAATAACTTGCTGTTTCAAAAAAAAAAACGTTCTGGTTTTGATTTTTCATCATCTACTATAACTCCAATATCAATCCACCTTCCGTGGAGCGTGGAGACACTCCACGGAGTGTGCTGGTTTACAAAAAGTGCTGGAGTAATTCAGTGACCAAGAAACATCTCTGGAGAACGTTTCAGGTGACGGGATTCTTCTTCAGAATGTTCATAAGTTCATGTGTCATGGGAGCAGAATTATGCCATACAGCCCATCGAGTCTACTCTGCTAGTCAGTTAATATCTTTCCCTCTCAAACCCATTCTCCTGCCTTCTCCCATAACCTTGACACCCTAAACGGCCTGTCCCACTTGGGCGTTATTTGTGCCTCATTTATGCGACATAATTTACTCATTACGATGCATAATGTGACATAACTTACACGTCACACGCGTCATGACGCACACGTGATGCGCGCATGGCGTGTGGTGAGACGTGGTGGCGTAGGCAGTGACGCGCGGTCGCGCACGGCACCCCAGGATTTTGGGATTCACAAAATCTTCGCATGCCACCTGCGTGACGTGCAAATGACGTCCAAGTGGGACAGGCCCTTTACCAATCAACAATCTCTCAATCTCCGTCTTAAAAATATCCAATGACTTGGCCTCCACAGCTGTCTGTGGCAATGAATTCCACAGATTCACCGACCTTTTACTAAAGAAATTCTCCCTCATCTCCTTTCTTTGCAGAATGCTTCAGTCCTCCGGAGCTGCTGCCAGACCCGCTGAGTTACTCCAGCACTCTGTGTCTTTTCCCAGTTGAGAGTGATTGACCTGTTAATTGCGAGTGCCTCAATTAAAACAAAGACAAAGGGCTTGTCCAGTCGACTGCCACAGCAAAAACCTATTCACATCCTTCCTCGTACCGAGAATTCATTTCAAATTGTATTCATGGTGCAGGCTCCAATTATTCTGGAATATGTCACTGTGAGATAATTAACAAAGACGGTGATAACCCAGCACTTTAATTAGCTTTGCAATCCATTTGCCTGGACTGAAAGCTGCTGCCAATTGCTCTAAAACCATTACTGGATGGAACACTAAGATTCAAATGGATTTCTTAAAATTGTTGTTAAAACATTTAAGTCTATCGGCGATGAGTGCCCACAGTCAATTAAAATGTTGCAAATGTATAAATTCCACACATTAAAAAAGGCTGCAATAGTTATTAGCAAGGGGGAAGCTGGTGCGGATACTTGTAACTATCTCAGCACCCATTATTGTGCGACTATTTGTATACCTTGGAGATGCAAGCAAAGAATTTCACTGTAATGCCCCTGTCTCACTTAGGAACCCTGAACGGAAACCTCTAGAGACTTTGCTCCCCACCCAAGGAACCGCATGGAAACCTTGGGTGGGGCGCAAAGTCTCCAGAAGTTTCCGTTCAGGTTTCCTAAGTGGGACAGGGGCATAACTTGTCACATGACAATAAAGTATTCATACATTCATTCAATTTGAGCAATACGATGGCTGCAAGGTTGTAATGGTGGTGAAGCCAAATGTCTTTCATTGCAGATCTGAACTGATATATTGACATATGGCCCAAACAGAACAATGAAATTCATACTTGCAACAACACTATGGAATATGTAAATATTGTACATTATATTTCATTATATATAATATATATATATAGAAGAAAGATAGACACAAAAAGCTGGAGTAACTCAGCTGGTCAGACAGCATCTCTGGAGAGAAGGAATAGGTGACGTTTCAGGTCATATATATGTAGTAAGATCATGTGAGCAGCATTAGGCCATTCAGTCAATCAAGTGCACTCGGCCATTCAATCATGACTGATTTATCTCTCCCCCTCTCTCTGTATATATATATATCTCTATATTACTAAAAGTCTGATCTTGACTGCTTATAGGCGCGCTGTGCTGTGATTTCCGAGAGAATGCCGCCACCAACGAGCGTCATTTTTGGCCACCTTGTTCAGAGCCCCCCTCCACCTTCCTGGACCAGAGGACTTTTCCCAGCGATGAAAAATCAGAGAGATATTAATGTATTTTTAAAAATTGACATTCTCTCTGCTGCCCCTGCTGGTGGGATGGGGGAGGGACTATAAAACCCGGAGACGGTGTGCCTCACTCAGTCTCTGCAAGATGGAGGAAACCAGAGGGACATGTCACTCTGGGTTTAACTTCAACCCAAAGCACCCAAACCACCATTTGCAGTAGTGTGTTTTTACTTCAAACCAACCATATTTTCATTTTCAAACCACATTAAGGGCACTCACGGTTGAGTAGACATTTGTTCATTGTTATTCAGAGCTCAGAGAGACGTGTCCCTCTGGCTTCCTCCAAAGGCACTACTGCAGATGGTGCTTTTGGGTGCTTTTGGTTGAAGTAAAAAGGCACTACAGCAGATGGTGGTTTGGGTGCTTTGGGTTGAAGTAAAAAGGCACTACTACAGATGGTGGTTTGGGTCTTTGGGTTGATGTAAAAAGGCACTAATGCAGATGGTGGTTTGGGTGCTTTGGGTTGAAGTAAAAAGGCACTACTGCAAATGGTGATTAGGGTGCTTTGGGTTGAAGTAAAAAGGCACTATTGCAAATGGTGGTTTGGGTGCTTTGGGTTGAGGTAAAAAGGCACTACTGCAGATGGTGGTTTGGTGCTTTGGGTTGAAGTAAAAAGCAAAACGACCCAAAACATTAAATCTGGATTTAGTGTTGTGCAATGAACCAGATTTGATAAGGAAACTTGAGGTAGTGACCATAATATGGTAAGTTTTAATAGTGAGATTAAATGAGAACTTACCAGTTTGAAGTTTGATCTGTATTTTATGAGGAGTTACGATGAGGGGTTACGTGAAGACCCCGTCCAGCACGCATGCGCGACATTCTTCAAAGCAACGGTGTGGATTCACAGAAAAAACACAACAATTGAAATAAATATAGTAAAGAAAAAATAAGAACTTAATTACCAGTTGATCTGTATAATAGAGGATGGGAGCGGAGGGCACAAAATCCCTCATCGTAACTCCTCATAAAATACAGATCAAACTTCGAACTGGTAAGTTCTCATTTAATCTCACTATTTTATTTCGGAGTCACGTGAGTGACTACGTGAAGACTTCAAAGCTCTGTGATTCCGAACCGTGTACCAGCTCATGCTTCACTCACTGTCATAAGACCTTAGAGGGAGGAAGTATGTTATCACAATCAACAATAACCTGTTTGTGAACAAAAAAGGTTTATTAATGACAACAAAAAACAGAGAGCTCCCCGGGCTTAAATTAAATAATATCTGCAGACTCTAAAATTCTGTCTACAAATGTAGCAGGTTCAGCCAGCGGCTTATTATAAAACCTTTGGAAAGTTCTTTCTGAGGACCATCCTGCTCTGGCCAGAATATGGTCCATAGGCATGTCCATTCGCCTAGCCGCCGACGTAGATGCAGCCCTGGTGGAGTGAGATTTGTAAACATTAGTATTGACTCCCGCAGACTTAAGCGCCTGCTTGAGCCACCTTGAAATGGTTTGGCTCGTCACCTGACCATGGGGCTTCTTGTGGCTTATCCATAAGGCTTTTTCTCTCCCTCTTAAGTTGTATGTTGTGTCTATGTAATTTGCGAGATGGGTTTTGGCACACAGCCGTGGGTCAGATGAATATGCCCGGAACTCCATGACTGGAGGCGTGGTACCTGGTCTAGTTTGTTTGACCAGTCTCTGAATATGGAATGTGAAACAGTCCAATTACTCTGTCATGCTGTCCAACCTCAGAAGGTGGAGGGACTGTACCCTTTGAGCTGACACTAGTGCCATGAGCATGACTGATTTCAGAGTAAGTTGTTCCAGCGTGAGTGACCTGGGTGGTGGGCATCCCCTAAGGTACGTCAGCACACCATTGCCATATTAGGTTGACCAAATTGTCACATGATATCGACTTTACACCACCCATGTGGTTGATATAAGCCACCACCGTGGTATTATCTAATTGCAACCGGACATGTGCGTGATGCGTATTAGATGAATATGCTTTTAAACCATAAAACGCACCCAACATTTTGAAGTAGTTGATAACCCGTGTCTGTAGGCAAGATGATTCGGAATTAGTCCTTCAGCCCCCTGTGCTGGATTGCATGTTAGTTGCTCCCCAGCCCAAAGTACCGGCATCCGTTTGAATGGTTAATACTGGGTTGGTGATTATTATGGGACTGGAACTGAGCCTAACATTCCTTGTCCACCATTGTAACTCTGGAATGGATTCAGCAGTTAAATTCATAACTCGATCAAAGAGACCTGAGTTTTGCTTTAGTGCGTGCACTTTTGCTCTTTATAACCATATAACATATAACCATATAACAATTACAGCACGGAAACAGGCCCTCTCGGCCCTTCCAGTCCGTGCCGACCATTTGTTTTCCCCTAGTCCCATCTACCTGCACTCAGACCATACCCCTCCATTCCCTTCACATCCATATACCTATCCACTTTACTCTTAAATGTTAAAATCGATCCTGCCTCCACCACTTCTGCTGGAAGCTCATTCCACACAGCCACCACCCTCTGAGTAAAGAGGTTCCCCCTCACGTTACCCCAAATCTTCTGTCCCTTAATTCTCATGTCATGCCCTCTTGTTTGAATCTTCACTACCCTCAATGGGAAAAACGTATCCACCAGGATAACTCTGTCTATCCCTTTCATCATTTTAAAGACCTCAATCAAGTCCCCCCTTAACCTTCTGCGCTCCAAAGAATAAAGACCTAACTTGTTCAACCTTTCTCTGTAACATAGTTGCAAATTTTGATAGTGTAAAGGCCCACATTGTACAGCTGGAAAAGCTGCTTCCATTTTACCAATAACTCTGGCTACCTGCCGTATGGTTGACTGATGTTTATCCATTAGTTCACTGCAAGATAGTGCCAATTCTGATGCTTTCCCCTTCGGCAGAGTTACAATCATGCAAACAGTATCAATCGTAAATCCAAGATAGTCCATGGTAGTGGACGGTGTAAAATTGGATTTATCTGGATGTATGACAAACCCCAAAGTTTCAAACAAACGTTTGGTGGCTGCTACTGCCAAAATAGCTGTCTCAAAGGTTTTCCCTACTATTAAAATGTCATCTAAGTACTAAGTGTATTTTTCTCTGTGGTCTGCTTTGTGTTCCAGAAAGAATGAGCAAGACCAGAGGAAAGAAATCTGTAGCTCGCCCCCATTCGTCTCCCGTTGAGGAATGTTCTTTGGAGGGTGGGCATGAGGTGGCAGGATTGACTATCGAGCCGAGCCCAGCACCGCTAGTGCTGCCTGAGCAGCGGGCTGGAGGTACCTGCAGCCAGAACCGGGCGGTAGTATCCGCAGTTTCGGATGAAGATGCCTCACCGCTCGAGAGCGGCAAAGGCAGCCGCCTAAGCCGAATGGAACGGCTTATGGAGCAATTGCTCCAGCGAGATCTGCTGAGAGAGCAGCAGCAGACTCGCCAGGGGAGCTCAGGCACTCCCGCAGTGCCCTTTACGGCACTGGCCATTGCTTCACCTTGTATTGATGACAGCATTGGCGACCAGGTCTGGGCTGGTCAAGAAGAGGGGTCGCTGGCTGAAGACGTCCGGAGTACGCAGGGTGTACAGGATCAGGAAGAACTGCTGGGTGTGGTCAACCTCTATGTGGCCACTCCACGAGCGGGTCGGCCTTTAGAGCCGAAACTTGCAGCCAGCATTGACCACCTGTCCTCAAAACCCCTACAAGAATGGGTGGTCAATGAGGCTCTTGAATTATATTCAGCCCCAGAAAATTGTACATCACTGAATGTACCAGCTGTAAACAGCCAGATTTGGGGACATTTGGGGCAGAATATCAGGAACCTGAAGCTCCAGAAAACCCTAAAACCTGACAGCAGGAATAACTTCATATGCTCGGTCCATAGATGGTTTGGACATCACCACAAATCAGCAAGATACATTAGCTCTGCTGTGCACCACTCAATTCAAGATTAACAATTTACAGAAGGAAATCATCAAGCCTGCCCTTAACCCTAAGTTTGCTGGACTTTGCAAAACACGGGGTTCAGAACCTCCAATTCTGCACTTCGGAAAGGACCTTCCAAAAAAGGTGAAAGACCTGCAGGAAGAATCCAAGAACTTTGGTCTCATGAGGGCAGGTTTGGGACCGAGCAGACCTAACAAACCCAGTCGGCAGTACCCCACGGCGTCCACCATTCGCCGACTACCATATGGGACTGGTGAAAGCTCGGGGTCCGCAACCATTCCCCGTAAGCCTTTTTTAGGCCAGGGCCCAGAGCAGATTCCATGGAAAATGCACCACCCCCAACATCAACATCAACAGCAACATCAACACTCTACAGCCCAGCAGACACCTCATCGTCCAGCGAAGAGGCAGAAGAAGCACCAATAACCATGGAGGTAGGTGGGTCTGGTTCCCCTCAGCATATGAGCAGTAGGGCTCTGTACTAACAGTGGGGAGATTGCACTTGTTTTTGGATGCATGGGAGTCTATCACTAATGACAAATATATACTCAGCAGCATTCATGGCTATAAAATTGACTTTGTTCATGAAAACATGCCGCCAGTTCAGCATATACCCCAAAGGGTATTCACCCTCTCAGTCAAAGAGAAACAAGAGGGTCAAGCTGAACTGATGAGGCTACTAGCAAAAGGTGTAATTGAAAAAACAAAACATGAACCTTTGGAATTTGTGTCTAATATTTTCACTAAAACTAAAAAAGATGGTGGATGTCACATCATCATTGACTTAACTTCTTTAAACAAATCTGTTAAGTATATACATTTCAAGATGGAAACTTTTGAAACAGTCAGCCAATTGATTTCTAGAGGGTACTTTCTGGCAATCATTGATTTAAAAGATGCTTACTACTCAGTACCCATACACAAGGAGCATCGTAAATACTTAAAGTTTATCTGGATGAAACAGCTATGGTAATTTAAAGCCTTACCAAATGGGCTAACCTCAGCTCCAAGGTTGTTCACAAAAATCTTAAAACCTGCCTTGGCATTATTGAGGAAACAAAAGCATATAGTCATGGCGTACTTAGACGACATTTTAATAGTAGGGAAAACCTTACAGACAGCCATTTCGGCAGTAGCAGCCACCAAACGTTTGTTTGAAACTTTGGGGTTAGTCATACATCCAGATAAATCCAATTTGACACCGTCCACAACCATGGACTATCTTGGATTTACGATTGACACTATTCGCATGACTGTAACTCTGCCAGGAGTGCGTTGTCAGCTTATTTGGTTCCAGCAGCTGGACAACAGGCTTTGGGGTCCCATCCACTGGTGGTCAAACACATGAGGGGTATTTTTAACACTAATTCCCCCAGACCAAAGTACACTCAGATCTGGGATGTCAGCATTGAGCTGACGTACCTTAGGGGATGGCCACTACCCAGGTCACTCACGCTGGAATAACTTACCCTGAAATCAGTCATGCTCATGGCACTAGTGTCAGCACAAAGGGTACAGTCCCTCCACCTTCTGAGGCTGCACAGCATGACAGAGTCATTGGACTGTATCACATTCCATATTCAGGGTCCGGTCAAACAAACTAGACCAGGAACCACGCCTCCAGTTATGGAGTTCCGGGCATATTCATCTGACCCACGGCTGTGTGCCAAGACCCATCTTGCCATTTACATAGACACAACATACAACTTAAGAGGGAGAGAAAAAGCCTTATGGATAAGTCACGTGACTCCGAAATAAAATAGTAAGATTAAATGAGAACTTACCAGTTCGATGTTTGATCTGTATTTTATGAGGCGTTACGATGAGGGATTACGTGCCCTCCGCTCCCACCCTCTATTGTACAGATCAACTGGTAATTAAGTTCTTATTTTTTCTTTACTATATTTATTTCAATCGTTATGTTTTTTCTGTGGATCCACACCGCTGCTTTGAGGAATGTCGTGCATGCGTGCTGGACGGGGTCTTTACTTTATCCCTCATCGCAATTCCTCATAAAATACAGATCAAACTTCGAACTGGTAAGTTCTTATTAATCTTACTATTATAGACCAGTTAGCCTGACATCGGTGGTGGAGAAGATGCTGAAGTCAATAAAACAGCGGCACATTTGTATAGCAGTAACAGGATCGGTCCGAGTCAGCATGGATTTACGAAGGCGAAATCATGCTTGACTAATCTTCTGGAGGTTTTAGAGGCTATAACGAGGAAAATGGACAAGGGGAGCCAGTGGATGTAGTGTACGCCGACTTTCAGAAAGCATTTGATAAGGTCCCATAGGAGATTAGTGGGCAAGATTAGAGCAGATGGTATTGGGGGTAGGGTACTGACATGGATAGAAAATTGGTTGACAGACAGGAAAGAAAGAGTAGGGATTAACGGGTCCCTTTCAGAATGGCAGGCAGTGACAAATGGGGTACCGTAAGGCTTGGTGCTGGGACTGCAGCTATTTACAATATACATTAATGATTTAGATGAAGGGATTACAAGTAACATTAGCAAATTTGCAGATGACACAAAGCTGGGTGGCAGTGTGAACTGTGAGGAGGATTGCTATGAGAATGCAGGGTGATTTGGACAGGTTGGGTGAATGGGCAGATGCATAGCAGATGCATGTTAATGTGGATAAATGTGACCTTATCCACTTTGGTAGCAAAAACAGGAAGGCAGATTCTTATCTAAATGGTGTCAAGTTGGGAATAGGGGAAGTACAACGGGATCTGGGGGGTCCTTGTTCATCGGTCAATGAAAGTAAGCATGCAGTGAAGAAAGAGTCACAGCAGGCAGTGAAGAAAGAGAATGGTATGTTGGCCTTCATAACAAAAGGAGTCGAGTAGAGGAGATGTACAGGGCCCGAGTGAGACTGCACCTGGAATATTGTGTGCAGTTTTGGTCTCCAAATTTGAGGTAGGTCATTCTTGCTATTGAAGGAGTGCAGCGTAGGTTTACAAGGCTAATTCCCGGGACGGCGGGACTGTCATATGCTGAGAGAATGGAGCGGCTGAGCTTGTATACACTGGAATGTAGGATGAGAGAGGATCTTATTGAAGCATATAAGATTATTAAGGGTTTGAACACGCTAGACACAGGAAACATGTTCCCGATGTTGGGGGAGTCCAGAACCAGGGGCCACAGTTTAGGAATAAGGGGTAAGCCATTTAGAACGGAGATGAGGAAACACTTTTTCACATAGAGAGTTGTGAGTCTGTGGAATTCTCTGCCTCAGAGGGCAGTGGAGGTCGGTTCTCTGGATGCTTTCAAGAGAGATTTAGATAGGGCTCATAAAGATTGCAGAGGCAGAGGATATGGGGAGAAGGCAGAACGGGGTACTGATTGGGGATGATCAGCCATGATCACATTGAATGGCGGTGCTGGTTCGAAGGACCGAATGGCCTACTCCTGCACGTATTTTCTATTGTCTATCATTCCTTTTGTCCAGGGATGCTGCCTGACCCGCTGAATTACTCCAGCTTTTGGTTTTTTATTAAGTTGGGTGTGCGCGATGCAAAGTTGCATATAGATCACAGGTTTATCAGGAGTCAAGTTTCCATCCAGCTTTCAGTCAGGGTGACTGGTAAAGGCCGAAGGTTTCAAAGTAGAAGTCAGTATTGTGTGACAATGATCAGTTGTCAGTGATCTCTTCCATACCTTGCTCTGCTTAAAGTCAAATGGTGAACAAAGAAAAAATGTTTAGTTTAGTTTAGAGATGCAGCACAGAAACAGGCCCTTCGGCCCGCCAAGTCTGCGCCGACCAGCGATCCCCACACACCAATACTATCCTGCACACGTTAAGGAAAATTTACAATTTTACCTAGCCGATTAACCTACAAACCTGTACGTCTTTGGAGTGTGAGAGGAAACCAGAGTTGCTGGAGAAAACCCTCGCAGGTCACAGGGAGAATGTACAAACTCCGTACAGACAGCACCTGTAGCCAGGATCGAACCCGGGTCTCTGGCGCTGTAAGGCAGCAACACTTCCAACATATACTACAGCCGTGTGTTTTCTCAGAGCTGGCCTGCCCCTCCACCTTCTACATCGGAGCCCACTGTCATTTGTTTTGTACCTTTTCATATTTCTAACTTCCCCACTCCCCTGACACTCAGTCTGACGAAAGGTCTCGACCCGAAACATCACCCATTTCTTCTCAGAGATGCCGCCTGCCCCGCTGAGTTACTCCGGCATTTTGCGTCTATCTTCACTATGAACCAGCTTCTGCAGTTCCTTCCGAACATATTTATACTGGGTGACTTTTAAATGACCTGGCAAAGCAACAGCCCAGGGAAAATGTGACAGCTTGCCAAGCCGACATGGATGGATATGTTCACATGGCAACAAAGGGCAGCTGCGATCTGGATTTGCACTGGCATGAAGCAAACTTTGTTCTGATGAAGGGTCTCGGATGTGAAAAGTTTATTCCATTCCTCTTTACACAGATGCTGGCTGACCTGTTGAATATTTCCAGCATTTTCTCGTTGAATTGTAAATTTCCACCAACCGCAGTTATTATTTTAATATTTATTTAGTCATAGAGAGTTGCAGCACAGAAGAGACCCTTTGGCCCTTCAAGTCCACTCCAACCTTTACCACCCATTTACACCCAGTCCGATATTAATCCCATTTTTTGCAATCCTTCCCTTAATTTATTCAATGTCTACCACTCATTTATCCACTGAGACCAATTCACAATGGCTGCAGAGGCAAGAGAGGGAAATGATGTTCTAACAATCTAACTAACAATGATCAATTCTACATCTTCCTTGATCCTCTTCCCCTTTGATCTCTCGTTTACACACATTACCCTTCCATATCTCGATGTCCACCTCTCCCGACTCTCAGTCTGAAGAAGAGTCTTGACCCCGAACGCCATCTATTCCTTCTACCCAGAGATGCTGCCTGTCCCACTGAGCTCCTCCAGCATTTGTTTGTCTATCTTTTGGTGTTAACCAGCTTCTGCAGTTCCTTCCTACACGTGGGGGAGGGGCTGGTTAAAGTTCAGGGGGAAAGTTAGATCAGGCATGACAGTGGAGCAGCAACGGTAGTGTTTCTGGGAGCAATTCGGAAGACGCAGGATCTTTTAATCCCAAAGAGGAAGAAACATTCCAAGGGGAGAATGTGGCCACCGTGGCTGACAAAGACAATAGACAATAGGTGCAGGAGTAGGCCATTCGCCCCTGCGAGTCAGCACCGCCATTCAATGTGATCATGGCTGATCATCCCCAATCAGTACCCCGTTCCTGCCTTCTCCCCATATCCCCTGACTCCGCTCTCTTTAAGAGCCCTATCTAGCTCTCTCTTGAAAGGCAGAGAATAGTAAGATTAAATGAGAACTTACCAGTTCGAAGTTTGATCGTTATTTTATGAGGAGTAACAATGAGGGATTACGTGAAGAAGCCCCGCCTGGCGCTGGAACGGCATACTTCAAAGCAGCGGCATGAAAAACACAGAACATAATAGCCGGAGTAAGATAGTAAGGCTCAACATAGATTTAGAACTGCCAGATGATCATTATTTTATGAGGGTCGGGAGTGGGGGGCACGTAATCCCTCATTGTTACTCCTCATAAAATAACGATCAAACTTCGAACTGGTAAGTTCTCGTTTAATCTTACTATTTTACTTCGGAGTCACGTGAGGACTACGTGAAGATTTTGAAGCTTTCTGTATTTTTTATGTCGTAGACTCATTCCATACGACACTCTGGCTCATTCGACACAGTAATGAGCAAAATAGCACATTTTTCCCCCAAACATTGCCTCAAGTTATGTGATAAATTATTTCACATTATAAAAGAATAAAGGTAATGCCCTTTCCATTTGAAAGGCAAGTTTATCACAAATATCAATTGATATATATAATTTGATGGTATGAACAATGCAACAATTATAGAGAACCCAACACTCCGTGTCCAATCCTGACACCATGACTGGTTCCATTTAATTTAATATTTATTTTACACCCTCCTGTGGCCTTGCATCTTTGCTCGAGCGGCTCATCCTGTGCCATTCCTGTGAATATATCTACCTCCTTAACAGAGTGATTTTCCAATTTCAGTGTCTAGTTCCACTGAGTGTTATTCAATTTTTAACCATCTAGAATACATTTCTCTAGAACCATCAGTTTTTACTGAAACCTAATGTGTTTTTTTGTCTGTAATAAGTAGTGCTGTCTCATCACCACAGAGATTCTTACTTACTTCAACATATTTCATCAATGTTCACACACACACACTATTAAAGGCCGACAGGATATGCTTATAGGTTTTTCTTGGTTTCAGCTTTTCTTGGTCTGCTTTGTTTGGTAAATTCATAAACATATATGATAATGTAATCTGTATCCATATACAATTATAACGTAATATTTGCAATGTTTGCACTCTTATATTGATACTAAAGTCATCAGCATTATTACTTTCAATGTTAACTTTTTTGAATCATTGATAGAATTGGAGTCCATTGCCTAAGGCAATTCAGGACTATATTGATCTCCAGACTTATGTATTGCAATTTTGGACAGATTATATATATATATATATATATATATATTTATATCTACAAATATATCCCTTTCATATCGGGATATTACGAATGAACCCGATAATTTCTTGGTTAGTATATTGTCCGTAAATAGGACGATAAACACTCTGAGCCCTATTATTGGCTCTATCAATTAGATACTCAGAAAAAATGCAATCCACAAGGAACTCACATATATCTAATATGACAAATAACTTTACTGTATACACAGACTTCCAATTTCCTATAAAAAATATTGTATTTTAAACTTATTTCTGCAAATTGCAGGTATAACACTCCTTTATACATAATTATTTTATTGTTATGTTGTTATATTAGTTAAACATTCATAGACTTCTTTGACCATCAAACTGTTGTAATGGTCTGGTCAACCTGCAGATAGTCAATTCATATTTTCATGTCATGGATGGCTTTGTACAACAATAAATTACTGCAACTATGAATCATCACAAGTGGTTCAACATCACTCAATATTTATGAAAACCATGAAGGATCTGTTTTGGGCCACCAAAATGCCTCTGGCAGTGTCCTGCTACATTTTCATCAGACACTGCCCTATCAGACAAAAAATGAGGAACATAAAAGAAAATTTTTCCTCATGTAATTGAGAGAAAAGCATCCACCTTTCCTGTTCTTGGTTTACCCACGGGAACATTTGAAAGATCGGTGATTTAATCTGTATACGACCAGATTAATCGTAAGTAATCCATATTAATGACAATGTATTTTCCCCCCTTAATTTGTTGTCTCCGATAACATTGTCTCTTTCTTAGAGATAAACAGCTGGACTAAAACATTTTAGAATATGCCACATCTGTTTGCTCAGATAACCCCATGAATATTATTTTACTTATCTTATGTGATTTAATATATGCCACAGCCGTGATATTGTTCACCTTGATATGACATGGACACTTCCATAATAGAACAATCAATATTTAATCCATAACTCCTTATACTTCAATAATTAATACAAATGTTTGGAGAAATTTCTTAGGACAATCCATTTGCAAATACCTGGTATTATTGTCCATAGTCCTAACAAGAGACGTATCAATTATTTTTATAAGAATAGATAATATTCTTATCTTACCCAAATATTCACAGAAGCTGTCCATCATCTGTTAATACTTGCTTCAACTTGCAACAGCTGCTAAGCTTATAGTTGAAGCAGCTTGTGAACCCCCCCTTTTTTTTCCATTACTTTAATAATGATAATGTATCATTTGGTATTTGCATAAGCCTCTCACAAAGGCATTCATATTCTTATAAGCTTCTGTATTCCTTCTTTTGGAGCTTTATTTACTCTTTACCTAGGCTCCTTTTCTAATGGAGGGACAAAGTATGTCAACAAAGCAATGAGACATATTTGTATCATGGAACAATTTTCCATCTCTTATGGTGCTGAATTTCTCCTAAATCCAGAATAGTAATTTATGAATATTTATGCATGCCTAAAACATAGGCTTTATGTGATGGGTCAAGTCCTTGCCTTTCAACAAACTTGTAATTGCAGCACTAATTTGCAGCTGACTCTTTATAACCTTCCAATTTAAAGGTGATCAAGATAAACCATGACCATGTCCTCATTAGTGCAAGTGTTGCTCTTTTATCAGTACAATTGTTCTTCCAGTATTCTGTTTAACAGCCTTGAACTGGTTTGAATCCTTTAGACAATTTTTTAACTTGCACCGCTTGACCCATTTCAATTAATTTCAAGCACCTGTAATATTTGATTAACACTTTGTTAATAACAACTGTATTTCAATGTTGAAAATGTTTCCATTTTAATAAAATGTTCTTACACTGTTGAAAGTGTATATAAAATGATGTTTTGTGTGGTTCATACCATCACATCTTTACACTGAGGTAATTTTATAATATATATATGTACGTACCCCTTCTTTATTGGAGTTACTTTTGGGTGCAAACCTAAAATCAATTTTTAGGTTTTCTTATACAGGTGAACCAATCCTTTCTACAATTTTTTGTAGTCCTTAGTTTTATTAAATTAATGATTATTATACACCTGTAATCCCCCACAATCGGAAATTTCATGAATTTATTTTGTAACAGTTGTTTGCACCTCTTCAACGTACTTCAAGCCTCCTTTTCCCAATTATATGGGTTTGGATAAGGCTATGTTTGATTATGTTTATTTATCATACTTCTGCCTTTGTTTATCAAATTACATTGGATCATAATTTTTCCCCCAAAGTTTAAAGACCAATAGTCTGTTCTTTTGTAATCAATATTTTGAATAATCATAAGGCAGGTTTCATTCCATAATAATCAGGAGTTTAACATAACCTGATTTGTATTGATCTGCAAATCTAGAGTGCAGATTTTGTCCCAAATATTATATGTTTCTTCCCATTGAGCTCCACAAACTGATGGCAATTTATTTTACTTCAAATGTATTGGTTATTTGCACAATATTTTATTTGTTTTCCATTGAATGGAAATGCCATGCACCAGTTTGAAATACTTTTAAAATCGTATTTCCTTATATCTCATATAATTGAGGCATGGATATCATAAACGGATTCACCATTGATATCTTTATAAACTTAAAAGTTTTTATCATATTCTGTTGTTTCACATAACAGCTTTGGTGAGACCAATTAATTTTTTTTTTTCATATTTACTTTTCATGGCCTCACTCATTCATTCAGGTATCGTACCTAGTACACTTCTATATATATTTTGTGCTGAAGTGTACTTAAATAAAACATAAACATTTTATTATTATTCTGCTGTTTTAATCATAACAGCTTTAGTGAGAGACCAACTAATTTTGGTTTCCATGGTTATTTTCCATGGCCTCACTTCTTATTCAGGTGTTGTACCTACACCTGTATATGTATGTATATATATATATATTTTACTGGTGCTGTGGTGGGTGCTTCATGACCAGCCACCACTATCAGTGCATTTTTAGGGTCAGTTTTCCATTTTATTTTTACTGCCCTTGTTACTCCTGAGTTTTTCCCTCAAGAAGACTACCTTCAAACATATCTGAGGTTCCCACAACATTTCATCATATATATTAATATATGAAACCCCCTTAGGGTAGGTTAGGGAATGTTTTGGGGCCTTTTAACCCTTTTTGGCTTGAATTCTTTATTTATTTTATTTTTATTTTTTGGAATCTTTTTTCCATGATTTTTTCAAGCCATAAAGCTTTTTTAGTCTGAAGGCCTTTTATTGTAACTTTTTAAATTATGGCCTTTCTGATTTTATAAATTCCCCCCCCCCCCCCCCCCCCCCTCCCCCCCCGCCAAAAGTTTGTGGAGCGACTAAAAAGTTTTCCTAACGTAATTTTGACGGCCACCGGTATCGGAACCGGCTACGTAATCTCCCGTTCCGATCGCTCCCCTTAGGACGTTCTTTTAAACTCTGGTTTGTTTTTTTTATAAAGTATTTCCTTTTATTTTAACTTTTACTTATCTTTTTACTTTTAAATTAGTTTTAAATCCTGGTGTTCAATACCAGCCACGGAGTTTTTTAGACCCTGAAAGTGTTTTTCCCTGCACTTACCTGCGGGCCCGTACCTACCGCTGTCGAGGAGCTGCCTCTGCAGCTCATGCTCTGCCGTCAGCGTCGACGTCATGCCGTTCCAGCGTCAGGCGGGGCTTCTTCACGTAGTCACTCACGTGACTCTGAAGTAAAATTCCTCAGACTCACAACTCTCTGTGAGAAAAAGTGTTTCCTTGTCTCCATTCTAAATGGCTTACCCCTTATTCATAAACTGTGGCCCCTGGTTCTGGACTCCCCCAACATCGGGAACATGTTTCTTGCCTCTAGCGTGTTCAAACCCTTAACAATCTTATATGTTTCAATAAAATATCCTCTCATCCTTCTAAACTCCAGAGTGTACAAACCCAGCCGCTCCATTCTCTCAGCATGACAGTCCCGCCCTCCCAGGAATTAACCTTGTAAACCTATGCTGCACTCCCTCAGTAGCAAGAATGTCCTTCCTCAAATTAAGGGACAAAAACAATACAGTGTGGTCTCACTAGGGCCCTGTACAACTGCAGAAGGACCTCTTTGCTCCTATACTCCACTCCTCTTGTTATAAAGGCCAACATGCCATTCGCTTTCTTCACTACCTGCTGTACCTGCATGCTTACTTTCATAGACTGATGAACAAGGAACACCAGATCCTGGTGTACTTCCACTTTTTCCCAACTTGACAACATTTAGATAGTAATCTGCCTTACTGTTTTTGATACCAAAGTGGATAACCTCACATTTATCCACATTAAACTTCACCTGCCATGCATCTGACCACTCACCCCACCTGTCCAATTCACCCTGCATTCTCATAGCATCCTTCTTACAGTTCACACTGCCACCCAGCTTTGTGTCATCTGCAAATTTGCTAATGTTACTTTGAATCCCTTCATTCAAATAATTGATGTGTATTGTTAATAGCTGCGGTCCCAGCAATGAGCCTTGCGGTACCCCACTAGTCACTGCCTGCCATTCTTAAAGGGACCTGTTAATCCCTACTCTTTCTTTCTTGTCTGCCAACCAATTTTCTATCCATGTCAGGAAGTTAACGGCAGCCGAAAAGCAAAAATTAAGGCTTATAACATGGCAAAGAGTCATGAGAAGCTAGAGTTTTGAGAAGACAATAGACAATAGACAATAGGTGCAGGAGTAGGCCATTCGGCCCTTCAAGCCAGTACCGCCATTCAATGTGATCATGGCTGAACATCCCCAATCAGTACCCCGTTCCTGCCTTCCCCCCATATCCCCTGACTCTGCTATCTTCAAGAACCCTATCTAGCTCGCTCTTGAAAGTATCCAGAAAACTGGCTTCCACCGCCCTCTGAGTCAGAGAATTCCACAGCTTTGAAAAACCATCAGAGCGCAACTAAAAAAACAATTAGGAGAGAAAAGGTAAAATGTGAAGGTAAGTTAGCCAAATATATAAAAGAGGATACCAAGTGTTTTTCAGATATAACAAAAGAAAGCAAGAGACAGTGGACCGCTGAAAAATGACGCAAGAGAAGTTAGACACAAAATGCTGGAGTATCTCAGCGGGACAGGCAGCATCTCTGGTGAGAAGGAATGGGTGACGTTTTGGGTTGAGACACTTCTTCAGACTAGTGATGTCATAATGGAACAGAAGAGAATAATGGGGAACAAAGAAATGGTGGACAAACTGAATTAGTTTTTGGCGTCAGCCTTCACAGTGAAGACCCCAGCAGCATGCTAGAAATTCAAAGGAGTCAGTGGGCAGAATCAATGGTTCAATACACATGTATTGTCACATTTGCAACTAAGGCCATGTCCAGTCCATGTGCTCGGCCACTTGGAGCGGCGTACAGTCCAGCCGAGTCCCAGGCTGCTGCGGGGCCTCCAGCGGCCCACTCCCCCAGCGAGGCCATGCATCCCCTCCCGCAGTCGGTCAGCTCATCGGCCCTCCATCCCACTCCTTCCACGCTGGGTGGGCAAGCGAGTCCCGGTGCCCGGTGGGCAAGTCGGGCCTACCAGGCAGGTCCTTGATCTCGTGGCCAAAGCTCCTCAGGATATTCTAGCCACACGCACACGACTGGATAGTATGGATGCGGAGAGGATTGTTCCACAATTGAGGGAGTCTTGGAGCAGAGGGCACAGCCTCAGAATTAAAGAACGTTCCTTTTGGAAGGACATGAGGAGGAATTTATTTAGTCAGACGGTGGTGAATCTGTGGAATTCATTGCCACAGAATTCATTGCCTCAGCTCACACCCATCCGCCCGGACCCCGACATCCGCTCCCGCCACCGGCCCTCTCACTCCCTTCTCTCATTCCCTCCCTCCTTCTTCTCTATTTTCCCTTCTATCATTCGCTTCATCCCTTCTTCCTCTCCTTCCCTCCCTCCCTCCTTTCCCTCCCTCCCTCCCTGCTCTCCCTCCCTCCCACACACACATAACGCACAGACAACTAACACACACACATCACGCACAGACAACTAACACACACAACTAAGTTAGGATGCCCAATTTGGGTAGAAGCCCAAAGGGTAGGATGGGGCTGAAGTCCAAAATGTAATGCCTGGACTGGTTTTTCACCAATGGTTATTGGATCTATTTAATTAAATTACCTTTTTTTTTCATTTCACAGTGACTAAAACAAGTGATATTGTAACTATGTACTTTTCAGAGGTCATCTACACATTTTGTTTGTTACTTGTAGGCTGACATGTATGCAATTTGATATTAAAATGTAGCTTAAATCTGTTTGGTCCATTAACTCGCATGCACTTTTTAAGTGCATATTTTGATTACTTTCCATTCTACCATAGAGCTATAAAGTCTATAATAGACTTTAATTATATTTCTATGGATCTACAGACCTTGGCTGGGAAACCGGGGCTCACCAAAATTGTTCCCAATTGGGCCCCGCACCTCCTAAGGCCGGCCCTGGCCAGGAGGAGTGGAAAATCACAAATGTGAAATGTGATAGGCCCATTAGTCTGACTTCAGTGGTTGGTAAAATTTAGAAGTCCAATATTAAGGATAAGATTTTGGGGTATTTGGAAGCCGATGATAAATTAGGCTAAAGTCAACATGCTTTTGTGAAGGGGAAATCTTGCCTGACAATTCTGTTGGAATTCTTTGAGGAAGTAACAAACACGATGGACAAAGGGGAGTCGGTGGATGTTGTTTACTTGGATTTTCAGAAGGCCTTTGATAAAGTGTCACACGTGAGGTTGCTAAACAAGATAGAAGTCTGTGGTATTAGACGCAAGGTACTAGCATGGATAGAAGATTGGCTGACTGGCAGAAGACAAAGTGGGAATAGAGGGGGGCTTTTTCTGGTTGGTTGCCAGTGACCAGTGTTGTTCCACGGGGTCCATTACCTTTCACTTTATATGTCAATGATCTGAATTGTGGAATTGAAGGCTGTGTGGCCAAGTAAACGGATGATGCAAAGATAGATGGAGGGCAGGTTGTGTACGGAAAGCACAGAGTCTGCAGAAGGATTTGGACAGGTTGGGAGAGTGGACAAAGAAGTGACAAATGGAATACAGTGTAGCAAAGTGTGCAGTCATGCATTTTGATAATACAGGCATAGAATATTTTACAAATTGGGAGAAGATTAAGGAATTGGAGCCAGTAGTAAGGAAGGCAAATGCAATTTAGTTTAGTTTTGTTTAATTTAGAGATATAGCATGAAAACAGGCCCTTCGGTCCATCGAGTCCACACCGACCATCGATCAGTAACACTATCTTACACGCACTAGGGACAATTTACAATTATAACAAGCCAATTATCTACAAACCTGTACGTTTTGGATTGTGAGAGTGAACCGAAGATCTCGGTGAAAATTCACGCAGGTCACGAGGAGAACGTACAAACTCCATACAGGCAGCACCTGTAGTCAGGATTGAGCCAGGGACTCTGGCGCTGCAATGCAGCAACTCTACCGCTGCGCCACCTTGCCGCCCACTAATAAAAAGTTAACATTCATGAAGTGGGCGCATGTGCGCATGTGCGGGGTTCTTCTAGAGAGTGCGCATGTGCAGGACATTCCCGGAGTGTGTGCATGTGCAAAGTATTTCGGGCGGGAAAGGCCTGTGGAATCAGCCATGTTTGCCAGACGTTTCTGAGTAATGTATTAAAGAAATAAGTTGCTTAAAGCTTAAATATAGTTAAGTAAATTACAAGTAGTGAAAGTTTCATTTACCTCACAACAATTCATTTGAGTGGACTTGAATATAAAAGCAAGCGTGTAATGCTGAGACTTTATAAGATGCTAGTGAGGCCACATTTGGAACATGATGAACAGTTTGGGCCCCATATCTGAGGAAAGATGTCCTGGCGTTGGAGAGGTTGAAGAAGATTATTGCCTTCCATCACAGTGCGCTGTAGTGGATGTTTATGTTAATTTTTATGTCGTTTTGTGTCTTGCTGCTCTTTTGGTATGACTGTATGACAAATCAAATTCCCTGTATGTTCTAACATACTTGGCTAATACATTATTTGTACCTTGTATCTTGTATCTTGATAAGAGTAGAATTAGGCCATTCGGACCATCAAGTCTACTCGAAGGTAGACACTAAATGCTGGAGAAACTCAGCGGGTGAGGCAGCATTTATGGAGAGAAGGAATGGGTGACATTTCGGGTCGAGACTCTGCTACAGACTGATGTCAAATATTTATCCACATCCCCTTCCAATGGGTCGACAATCTGCCGGAGCAGAGAATTCCAGAGATTGTGGCACCATCTGGTGGTTAAGCCACTTATAGATCGAACCCTCGTCAGTAGAGTGGGGGTTAAGAATTCTGGGTGGGTCTTACAACAACAACTAGCTTGAGTTTGTCAGTCAATGGGTGTGTTCTGCAGCAGCAACAATTACTTTGTTTTAGAGTGTACCAAATGCACTTGTGTGCCAAACTTGTAATGTGTTAATAAAGACACCATTTGCTGCCACACGGCACCTGAGACCCGGGTTCAATGCTGACGTCGGGTACTATCTGTGTGGAGTTTGCACGTTCTTCCTTTGACCACGTGGCTTTCCTCCAGGTGGTCCCTGTTTCTTCCCACGTCCCAAAGGTGTGCAGGCTTGTTAGATCATTGGCCTCTGGTAATTGCATCCAGTGTGTAGGGAATAGCTGAGAAAGTGGGAAAACACAGAACTAGTGTGAACGGGTGATTGATGGTTGGTGTGGATTCAATGGGCTGATGGGCCTGTTCCCATGCTGTATCTTCCAATCAATTCAATCTATTGTACTCTTGCGTACTTAAAGGGCCTGTCCCACTTGGGTGTAATTTGCGTGTAATTTCCGTGACAATATTTACGCATCACGATGCACGAGGCACGCATTGTGCCGCGCGCATGGTGCTCATTATGTGCGCATGGTGCGTGGTGACGTAGACAGTGACGTGCAGTCGCGCGTGGCGCCCCGGGATTTTGGGATGTACAAAATCTTTGCGCGCCGTCTGTGTAACATGCAAAAGTGGGACAGGCAATAAATTGCAGCCAATTGTGGCACAGCCCAGACCAGCACACAAAGAACCTTCCTTCCATTGACACCTCACGCTGCCTCGGCAACGCCAGCAGCATAATCAAGGACGGGTTGCACCCTGGCCACTTCCTCTTCTCCCCTCTGGGCAAAAGATATAGGAGTGTAAAAATGCACATCTCCAGATTCAGGGACAGTTCCTTCCCAGTTGTCATCAGGCAACTGAATCATCACACCACAACCTTAGAGCAGTCCTGAACTACTAATGGACTATCTTTGATCAGACTTTACTGGCTTTACCTTGCATTAAACGTTATTCCCTTATCAGGTATCGTTAAACGGATATGGGCCAAATGAAGGCAAATGTGACAAGTCCAGTAATCTAACAAGTCTTGGCAGGGACAAGGTGGGCCGAAGAGCCTGTTTCTGTGCCGTACAATTCTCTGGCATTAAACATTATTCCCTTATCATGTATCTGTACGCTGTGAATGGCACGATTGTATTCATGTATTGTCTTTCTGCTGGCTGGATAGCACGCAACAAAAGCTGTTCACTGCACCTCGCTACACGTGACAATAAACTAAACAGAACTGAACTGAACTCTATATATGTCAGAATGCATGTAGAAACATATAAACATAGAAATTAGGTGCAGGTGTAGGCCCTTTGGGCCTTCGAGCCAGCACTGCCATTCAATATGATCATGGCTGATCAGCCAGAATCAGTACCTCGTTGCTGCATTTTCCCCATAGACCTTGATTCCATTAGCTCTAAGAGCTCTTGAATACATCCAGTGAATTGGCCTCCACTGCCATCTGTGGCAGAGAATTCTCTGGGTGAAAAAGAAGATTTTCCTCATCTCAGTCCTAAACGGCCTACCCCTTATTCTTAGTGTACTGTAGATCCTTCTTTGGCCTTAATCAAGAGTCGATGGTCACAAATGTTTAATTGTCATATATACCACCAATGGAACAATTAACTCCTTTGTTGCAGCATCTTTATAGGCCCATTAACACAATACACACTAATAAATATAAAATGAGGAATAATACAATAAATTAATAATCAGTAACCTTAGTTAACTAGACCATAACTGCAACACTGAAGTGCATTGTGCAACCAATGCAAAGTCCATCATAATTGCTGAGGTACAATTGTGGTGAGTGTTTAAGAGTTGATAGTTGTTGGGAAGAAGCTGTTCTTGAACCTGGAGGTCACGGAGCTCAAGTTCCCGTATCTTCTTTCTGACAGGACGGAACAGGGTGGCACGGTGGCGCAGCGGTAGAGTTGCTGCCTTACAGGAGCAGAGATGCAGGTTCAATGCTGACTACAGCTGCTGTATGTACGGAGTTTGTACATTCACCCTGTGACTTTGTGGCTTTTCTCCGGGAGCTCCGGTTCTCTCCCACACTCCAAAGGTGTACAGATTTGTAGGTTAATTGGCTTCTGTAAAATTGTTCATTATCCTTAGTGTGTAGGATAGTGGTAGTGTATGGGGTGATTGCTGGTCGGCGTAGACTCGGTGGGCCGAAGGGCCTGTTTCCACACTCAATCTCTAAAGTCTAGAGTCTGAAGTCAGTAGTTGTGAGATGAGTGTGTGGCCTGGGCTGTGTGGGTCATTGATGATATTAGCTGCCTCCTTGAGGCAGTGGTTCCTGTCGATCAATGTGATGGTGGGTTGGTCAGTACCAGTGATGGACCAGGCAGAACCCACCACTTTCTGCGACCGCTTTCATTCCTGGGCATTCAAGTTACCAATCCAGGCCGTGATGCAACCAGTCAATATGCTCTCTACCATACACCTGTACACGTTTGATAAAGTATTCAATGACATGCCGGATCTTCAGAGATACATTGGACTCTAGACATAGAGCTCAGAAACAGGCCCTTCGGCTCACCGTGTCCGCGATGACCAGCGATCACCCTGTACACTAGCACTATCCTACACACTAGGGATGATTTACCAAAGTCAATTAACCTACAAACCTGAATGTCTGGAGTGTGGGAGGAAACTGGAGCTCCTGGAGAAAACCCATGTGGTCACAGGGAGAAGGTAAAAACTCCGTACAGACAGAACCCTTAGGCAGGATCGAACCTGGGTCTCTGGCGCTGCAAGGCAGCAAGCTCTACTCCTGCGCCACCGTGCCACCCTCAAAAGAAATAGGAGCCTTGGTGAGCTTTCTCTGTGACTGCATCAATGTGCTGGCCACAGAGCAGATCTCTGGGCTCTGCTTCCTTGTAGCTCCAGTAACTCCGACTGGGATAACACACAATTATGTCATAATACAAGCAGAGAGGACTTTGCAAACATCATTAAGCATGTGTAGTAAAGGGGGGTGATATCCGTTTTATTGCACACAGCTGAAATTTCCCATGTTAATGATGAATGATGCACATGATAAATGGTAATGCACTATTAGTGCCTGTGATAAACTGCACAGCACAATTAGTGTGTGAGATAAAAGGCCACACAGAATTATGGTGAACTATAACTAATGCATAATTAGTGCATGTGATAAATGGTACCGACCAAAGGAATTCTGAATCTGGTGCAACAATAACTTCACTGCAAAATGAAACCGTTTGGGATAATCCTGAAATGGGTGACTAATTGGGTGACTAAATCCATGAACTCCTTAACCCAAGGGTAGCATGGTAGCACAGAGGTAGAGTTGCAGCCTTACAGCGCCAGAAACCCGGGTTCGATCCTGAATACATGTGCTGTCTGTACGGAGATTGTACGTTCTCCCTGCAACCTGCGTAGGTTTTATCCGGGATCTCCGGTTTCCTCCCACACTACAAAACATACATGAAACTCAGCGGGTGCAGCAGCATCTAAGGAGCGAAGGAGATAGGCGACGTTTCGGGTCGAGACCCTTCTTCATGCAGATTCTCCAGCATCTGCAGTTCCTTCTTTAACAACATGTTTGTAGGTTAATAGGCTTGGTATAAATATAAATTGTTCCTAGTGTGTATAAGACAGTGTTAGTGCGCAGGGATCGCTGGTCGGCGCTGACCCGGTGGGCCAAAGGGACTGTTTCCGCGCTGTATCTCTAAACTAAGTGACATTCAAATACAGCGTGGGACCTCTGCAAGTGTCATCTCCTGGGAGAATGATGAAGCATTTATACTCTTTAATCTTGGGAAGTGGGCTCTCCTGGAACAATCACCTTTTAGAAACATAGAAACATAGAAACATGGAAAATTGGTGCAGGAGTAGGCCATTCGGCCCTTCGAGTCAGCAGCACCATTCAATGTGATCATGGCTGATCATCCAAAATCAGTACCCCATTCCTGGTTTCTCCACATATCCCTTGATTCCGTTACCCACGTCCATCTGCCGAGTCTTCTCTTTGTACTGCTGCTCTCTTTAGCCAATGCCCCTCTCAGAAAGGCTATTCAAGGGCCTGTAGAAATAAAAGCTACCTGATGTAGCTTGCATCACCGTGGCACAGTGGTAGAGCTGCCACCTTACTGCGCCAGAGACCCGGGTTCAATCCAGACCATGGGTGCTGTCTGTATGTAGCTTGTACGTTCTTCCTGTGACTGCGTGCATTTTCACTGGGAGCAGGTTTGTAGGTTAATTAGCTTCTGTAAATTTCCCCTAGTGTGTGGGCTAGAACTAATATGAATGGGAGATCGTTTATTGGTGCAGACCTGGTGGGCCGAAGGGCCTGTTTCCACTCTGCATCGCTAAACTAAAACCTAAACCACCATGGTATGAAGGAAAGAGCATATCCACGCAGCCACTGAAGATGATAAAGCAGTGGATGCTTCCCTCTAACAGGTCTATGGTGTAATAACCATCCTCTAACAAACCCATCTACCTCCTTCACTGTCAAGTATCCATTCAGTCTGATCTCGCTCCTTCAGTCAATGCATGGTAATGTACAGGGTGACCCTTCTGAACTTCCAAAGCCACGAAAATCCATTCACAGCAAAGCTCATCAGTGTCCGAGAGTCATAGAGTCATACAGCGGCCCAACTTGCCCACACCGACCAACATGTCCCATCTGCACTAGTCCCACATGCCTGCATTTGGCCCATATCCTTCTAAATCTCTCCTATGTATGTACCTGTCTAATTGCTTCTTAACCATTGCGATGGACTCTGTGCTTCTACCCAATCTATTCCTCTCATGATTTTATACACCTCTATAAGAGCACCCCTCATCCTCATGCTCTCCAGAAAACAGAGTCCCAGCTGACTCAACCTCTGCCTAATGCTCAGACCCTCGAGTCCTGGCAACATCCTTATAAATCGGCAACAATAGATTCACAAGACACAAAGTTCAACTTCTACAGATGTGCCGTAGAAAGCATTTTATCAGGATGCTTCGCAACATGGTTTTGGAACGTTTCCATCCAGGACCGCAAGATATTGTAGCGAATTGTAGACGCAGCCCAGACCATCCATCACACAAACCAACCTCACTTCCATTGACTCCATCTACACCTCACGCTGCCTCAGCAAGGCCAGCAGCATCATCAAGGACAAGTAGCACCCTAGCTGCTCCCTCTTCTCCCGTCTCCCATCAGGCAAAAGGTATAGAAGTGTGAAAATGCACACCTCTAGATTCAGGGACAGTTTCTTCCCAGCTGTTATCAGGCAACTGAGCCATCCTACCACAACCAGAGAGCAGTGCTGAACTACTATCTACCTCTTTGGTGACCCTCAAATTCTGTTTGATCGGACTTTACTGGCTTTACCTTGCACTAAACGTTATTGCCTTATCATGTATATGTGCACTGTGAATGGCTCGATCATAATCATGTATTGTCTTTCCGCTGCCTGGTTAGCCCGCAACAAAAGCTTTTCACTGAACCTTTTGTACACGCGATAATAAACTATAACTGAAACTGAGCTGAACTGTTGCATCATGAACCTGTCGGAGACTGTGGTGGAATAAAATGAAGATGTAGTCAGTCCTTCAAAGGAAGCAGTCCTATGTCACGAATTATGTCAACGAATGGTTAATATTAGTCAGCAACAGCGCTGGGTATTAAAAGCAAAATAAATTGGAATTTTACAGCATTATATGGGACTGGTTGTAAACATTTCAAATCACCAAACACAAGCAATTGCTTTTGAAGTAAACCAGCTGTTGTGCACACTGTAGACACTTTACATGCACTAAAATCGCAATGAGAATGATAGAAGGATTATAGACGTTTTAGTGTTGTGGGAGGACATTTAGACCTCCACTCCTGTATTCATGCTGGCTTAATATCAGCAAAGTACACATTGGTACCAAACCCTTGTTCCTTCGTGTAAGCTTTAAATACCTTCTTCATTTTATCCTCTTAAATATCATGTTTTATGGCCCCAGTAATCGTTCGTGCCAATATATTCCTGATAGTAATGCATAAAGTGCAAAAATAAATTCTGCTTGCTCTTTTAATTTTTCATCATCAATTTGTCCCCTTATTGCCATTTTAGCAATCAGAAAAATAATCTTCTGCTATTTATTCTCCCTCAGCTTTCCAAACTGAATGTGTTTTTTATTAAATACCCCTTGCTCCTCTCTTGAGATTAATGTACAGTTAATCTGGTTTATTCATAGAAGACAGAGGAGTGTGGTGGAAGAAAGATTTTCTGGCTGGAGGTCTGAGACCAGTGGAGTTCCACAGGGATCTTTGCTGTTTGTGATGTATATTTATGAATGACTTGGATGTAAATGGGTAGATGGGTTGGTGAGTAAGTTTGCTGACGACACCAGCATTGGAGGAGTTGCAGACAGTGAGGAAGGCTGTCAGAAGATACAGTGGGAAACTGATCAGCTGCAGAAATGGGCAGAGAAATGGCAGAAGGAGTTTAATCCGAGCAAGTGTGAGGTGTTGCACTTTGGAAAGTTGACTGTAAGGGGAGAGTATACATTTAATGTCCAGTTAATCTGTTCCTTGAAGTAGGAATTCTAGCCAGTACATCTCAACGTCAAGTGAATGAACAAATGGATGAATGAATGGATGAATTAACACTTTAGTGTCACATGTGACAAGTCACCGTGAAATTCTTTGCTTTGCATACCCCAGGTATTAGATGGGGCCAAAAGGGCCCATGAAATGTCATTGGTGAGTTGGATTAAGGAAAATCACAAGGCTTTTGATACATATGTTTAAACACATGAGGGTGACCAGGGAGAACGTGGGACCGCTCAAGGATCAAGGAGGAAATCTATGCTTGGAGTCAGAGGATGTAGGTGACAATAGACTATAGACAATAGGTGCAGGAGTAGGCCATTCAGCCCTTCGAGCCAGCACCGCCATACAATGTGATCATGGCTGATCATCCCCAATCAGTACCCCGTTCCTGCCTTCTCCCCATATCCCCTGACCGCTATCTTTAAGAGCCCTATCTCATGAAAGTATCCAAAGAACCGGCCTCCACCGCCCTCTGAAGCAGAGAATTCCACAGACTCACAACTCTCTTGTTATGAATGCCAACATTGCCATTCGCTGGTGAGGTGCTAAGCGAGTAGTTTGCATTCGTATTCACTGAAGATAAGGACTCGGAGGACAGCGAGATCAGTGTGGAGAATACAAATATGCTCGGGTAGTTTGAGATCGAGAAGGAGGGGGTGCTGAGGCGCTTGAAGACCATTAAAGTGGATAAATCCTCAGGGTCTGATGGGAATCATCCCAGGTTATTGAGGGAGGCTGGAGAGGAGATTGCAGGGGCATTGACGGGGGCCTTGATTTCATCTCTAGCCACAGGCAAGGTTGCCGAGGATTGGAGAGTCTAAAGGGCCTGTCCCACTGGACGAGGTAATTCAAGATCTCTCCCGAGTTTAAAAAAAATCAAACTTGTAGTAAGTACGTAGAATATACGTAGCGGCTACGTCGGAGCTCGTGGATGTCCCATAGCGGCTCATAATGCTAATGGCAGGTACTCGGGAAACGCAGTAACTCGTGAAGTTTTTCAGCACTGTGAAAAATGTCCACGAGAGCCCCGAGTACCTACGAACGGCTATTACCGTAATTCTCCGAGTTCCAATCAGGGGAAACTCGGGAGAACTCTTGAATTACCTCGTACAGAGGGACAGGCCCTTAAGGCAGCAACTCCACTGCTGAGCCACCGTGCCGTCCCTATGGAGGGGAGAGAAGGTTCTCACCTTTAATCTTGGAGCGGATTTGAACTAATAACATCATCAAATGTAATGTTCATCGTTTAATACATTAATTCTTATTATGCAATGCAACTTTTAATTTACACTTCTTAATAATTTACACATTTTAATATTCAACAATGAAGATTATTTTTATTGATGGAGATTATGTATTTCAACACTTGTTTTTTGGCAATAACTGTGTTAGTCTTGGCAGTTAAAGCATTGGGAATAACTAGAGAGAATATAGCTCCATCTGTGTAATCTTTACACACGTTTAGCTATGCAGTAAATCTCCCTCTATTTAATCCAATCCTTACAAATCAGATACAACAAAGTTTTGATGAAGAGTAATTACTTTGCCAAACTTCTGCCAATGCACACAGGCAGATAAGAGGCAGCTTGTAGTCAAAGGCTTAGAGATTGCTACATAACTTTCTTCTGACCTATCGTACCATTGACTGAAATCTAATTTGCAGCGAGCCAAAAGCTCTTTAAATTTGGACCTCATGCCAAGTTTATACTGTTCACCACAATATTGAGATGTCAGTCACAAGAACTTGCTCTCAGTTATGTTTCCATGTCCTAAGATGCAAAGCAGTCAGCATCTAACTGTTCAAAACATGTGTAGGAAGGAACTGCGGATGCTGCTCGACACCGAAGATAGACACAACATGTTGGGGTAACTCAGCGGGACAGTCAGCATCTCTGGAGAAAGGGAATTGGTGGTGTTTCAGGTTGAGACCCTTCTTTAGACTCATTAAAAAATGTTCTCAGAATCATATTTTCATACTCTTTAAGATATTGAAAATAGTTGGTCAATTAAATTATCAGTAATTTATCAACAAAAGTATCAGCTGACACTGTTACTCTCACTCTTATCAGGACATCCTCCCTCTCAGACTTTCTCCAGTAAACAGGATGTTCAGAATTTTTGCATTGTCAATGCTCTGCTCAGGTGCTTCAATTTAGTTTAGAGATACAACGCGGAAACAGGCCCTTCGGCCCACCGAGTCGATGCCGACCAGCGATCCCGCCCACTAACACTATCCTTCTCACACTAGCGACAGTTTACAATTTTACGGAGCCAATTAACTAACCTACAAACTTGCGCATCTTTGGAATGTGGGAGGAAAACGGAACTTATCAGAGAAAACCCGCGCAGGTCACGGGGAGAACGTACAATCTCCGTACAAACAGCGCCCGTAGTCAGGATGGAACCCGGGTCCCTGGCGCTGGGAGGCAGCAACTCTACCATTGCGCCACTATTGTCTGATGCTCTTAAATCGTTGTTCTGTGGCAATTGTTTGCAGCTTCAGCTCCTTCTTATTATCAAAACATGATAACACATATTTCTTGTGATGGCCTCATTCATTTGAGTGCTTACTCACGAGTATTCAAGGACCATCCAGATCCTTATTGATCAGCTATTGGAATAGCTCCACACAATCATCCCATGAGTGGCAGGATGGCTGGTGAATTGAGAAAACAATATCTGTCATGCTCATCATCTCCTCCTCTGCCTTGTCAGAGGTCGGCAAGAGCGGCACGGGGTGCAGCAGTAGAGTTGCTGACTCACAGAGCCAGAGACCCGGGTTCGATTCCGACTACAGGTGCTTCCATATGGAGTTTGCATGTTCTCCCCGTGACTGTGTGTTTTTTCTCCGGGTGCTCCAATTTCCTCACACACTCCAAAGATGTGCAAGCTTGTAGGTTTGTTGGCTTCTGTAAATTGTAAATTGTCCCTGGTGTGTGTAGGATAGTGTCAGTGTGCGGGGATCGCTGGTCAGTGCAGACCCGGTGGGCCGAAGGGCCTGTATCCATGCTGTATCTCTAAACTAAACTAAACTAAATTAAACTTAACTAAACTAAACTAAATCTGCTGGCTTCTTGTGTCTGTACATGGTCTCCAGTCCCTGGCCAATGGATACCTTATCTCACTTGGCCAAGGCAACCATTGACTCCCTTGGCTTTGACAGGACCTGGCCTCAGATTATTGCTGGTGTCGATGTGATTCTCAAAGCAGAATCCCTTCACTTGGGCCTTCATCTTTTATTCATTCAACTTCCAGAGGTTCTTTGTGAATCTGCTCGCCAGGACCCTCAACTCTGGGTCAGGATCCATCTCTGCTTCTCCCTCTGTTCCTCTTTCTAGAACATAGAACAGTACAGCACACGAGCAGGCCCTTCGGTCATACGCGATGCCAAGACCAACATTTATCTGCCTGTGCAGGATCTATATCCCTCCCAGCATTACATATCCATGTGTCCCAGATAGAACAATGAAATTCTTGAGCTATTGCAAGTAAGAATTGTTAGTGTTCTATCTGGGACATCTATGTATCTATACATAACTAAAACTCTGATATTGGGCTCTTCCAGTTTTGCGTCTTCTCCTATTTGCGGGAAAACGGTACGAGATAGCGCAACGATTTTACGCCACCTTACTCGCCATTCTCCTGTGCCTAAGGGCAACGTTGCCCTAAAGCGCAAGGTATAAGCACAACGGAGGATGGTATATTTTAAAAGTTATTAAGGTTTAAAAATCTTTAAAACCGCGCATGCGCAGATTGGTCTCCTCTCCTGTCAGTCAGTGCCACGGCCGGGACGGCGAAGCCCCTTCCTGCACCATCGCCACACGTCCGCTGTCAGTCACCGGCGGCATCCGCCTCGCCCGGCATTTCTTGGCGCCTCAGTCGGTCAGCAGCGGCCAGAGAGGATGGTCACAGTTGCTGGAGGGCACGGCCACAGCCACAGCCGCCGGAGGACGCGGCCCGCAGCGAGGAGAGGGAGAGGTGAGGGAGGGATTGGTGGAGAGGAGGAGGAGAGGGGAAAGAAAAGGTGGAGAGGAGGGGGGAGGGAGTGCTGGGGAGGAGGGGGAATAGAGGGAGAAGACGGTAGTGGGGGAGGTGATGTGGGATAGTGGGGGGAATAGGGGAAGGTGAGTAGTGCGGGAGGTGGGGGGGATAGAGGGTTAGGAGGGGGGTATGAAGGGGAGAGGAGTTATGGAGGGAGGGAGGGAGTGACTGAGAATAGGGGCAAGGAGAGAGGCAGGGAGAGGTGAGGGAGGGAGTGCTGGAGATAAGGTGAAGTGAGCCGCGCCTGCGCAGTTGGGGGCTATGCGTGAGTGGTGGAATATTGCGTTGGGGGCGCAGACCCAACGGGTCTAGTCTGATAATAAAACACTCTTGACTTCCTTGTCTACCCTCAAGCCTCTTAAATGTCATTATTGCATTAGCCTCCACCATTGCCCCCGAGTTCACCTACTTCAGTAAGATTCTCCCAGCCTGCTTCAGAGTACTCACTATGTGGATAGCATGTAACAAATTGGTTTTAAACACTTTCCTTGAGCTGAATGGCTTGTCATGCCTTGCTTCAAAATGACATTCAATTCAATTCAACTTTAATGTCCTTGCACAGATACAAGTATGGGTTACAACGAAATGCAGTTTTAGCGTCAGTTCGTAGTAATAGCAATATATAAATAGATACAGAATGCAGACAATGTGGACGGAGAGACTGGAGAAATCTATCGGCCGGACTCTGCGAGTTCAGCAGTGTGATGGTGTTGTTATAGAAGCTGTTTCCTCATCCTACTAGTGCAGGTCCTGAGGCTCCTGTACCGCCTCCCTGATGGTAGGAGGGCAAACAGTCCATGGTTAGGGTGGGAGGGGTCCTTGATGATCTTCCCGGCCCGTCTCAGACACCGTTTTCAGTGAAGGGCATCCATGGCAGGGAGCGGGGCACCGATGATGTACTGGGCGGTTTTCACCACCCGTTGTAGTGCCTTCCTATCTGCTACGGTGCAACTGCTGTGGCCAGACCGTAAAGCAGGTGGTCAGGATGCTTTCGATGGTACAGCGGTAATTGCATATTGCTCCAGTCCAACATGGTATCGTTGGTTTCCATGGCATAGACATCTGGGTGTAGATTCATCAGGCCATGGTTTAGGTCATAGCACTGATCTCAGTTGGATATGTTGTTTCCAATTGATGGCATGAAGGTGACCTGTCCCTCTTCTTGCACAGCTCATATCATCCACCTTTTAGGGGCGGCATAGTGGCGCAGCGGTAGAGTTGCTGCTTCACAGCACCAGTGACCCGGGTTCGATCCTGACTGCGGGCGGAGTTTGACCGTCTCCCTTTGTACGCATAGATTTTACTTCAGAGTCACGTGAGTGACTACGTGAAGACCCCCGTCCAGCACGCATGCGCGACATTACGTTCATGCAGTGCACCCGCGACGAACGGGAGTTCAAGGCGCTCCCGCTACAAATTGAAAAGTCGGGCCGACAGGTAAGTTTTACCGTGGCCGTGTGTCTTTTTCTCTGTGGTCTGCTTGTTTTCAGAAAGAATGAGCAAGACCAGATGAAAGAAGTCTGCAGCTCGCCCCCGTTCGTCCTCCGTTGAGGAATGCTCTTTGGAGGGGTGGCAAAGAGGCGGCGGTATAACTACCGAGCCGAGCCCAGCACCGCTCGTGCTGCCTGAGCAGCGGGCTGGAGGTACCTGCAGCCAGAACCGGGCGGTGGTATCCGACGATTCGGATGAAGATGCCTCAACCGCTCGAGAGCGGCACAGGCAGCCGCCTAAGCCGCATGGAACGGCTTATGGAGCAATTGCTCCAGCGAGATCTGCTGAGAGAAGCAGCAGCAGACTCGCCAAGGGAGCTCAGGCACTCCCGCAGTGCCCTTTACGGCACTGGCCATTGCTTCACCTTCTTTTGAAGGCAGCATTGGCGACCAGGTCTGGGCTGGTCAAGAAGAGGGGTCACTGGCTGAAGATATCGGGAGTAACGCAGGGTGTACAGGATCAGGAAGAGCTGCTGGGTGTGGTCAACCGCTACGTGGCCATTCCACAAGCGGGTCGGCCATTAGACCCGAAACTTGCAGCCAGCATTAACCACCTGTCCTCAAAACCCCTACAAGAACAGGTGGTCAATGTTGAACTATATACAGTCCCAGTAAATTGTACATCATTGAATGTACCCGCTGTAAACAGCCAAATTTGGGGACATTTGGGGGCAGAACATCAGGAACCTGGAGTTGAAGCTCCAGAAAAAACCTTAAACTCCTGACTGCAGGAATAACATCTTATGCTCGTCCATTGATGGTGCGGACATCTCCACAAATCAGCAAGACACATTAGCTCTGCTGTGCACCACTCAATATGAAATAAACAATTTACGGAAGGAAATTATCAAGTCTGCCCTCAACTCTAAATTTGCGGGACTTTGCAAAACACCGGGTTCAGAACCTCCTATTCTGCTCTTTGGGAAAGACCTTCCAAAAAGGTGAAAGACCTAGAGGAAGAATCCAAGACCTTTGGTCTCGTGAGGGCAGGTTTGGGACCGAGCAGACCTAACGAACCCAGGCGGCAGTACCCCCATGGCATCCACCAGTCGTCGACCACACTATGGGACTGGTGAAAGCTCGGGGTCCGCAACCATTCCCCGTAAGCCTTTTTTAGGCCAGGGCCCAGAGGCGGACCCCATGGAAAATGCGCCACCCCCAACAACATCAACATCAACATCAACTCTCTACAGCCCAGCAGACACCTCATCGCCCAGCGAAGAGGCAGAAGAAGCACCAATAACCATGGAGGTAGGTGGGTCTGGTTCCTCTCAGCATATGAGCAGTAGGGGCTCTATACTAACAGGGTGGAGATTGCACTTGTTTTTGGGTGCATGGGAATCCATCACGAATGACAAGTATATACTCAGCAGCGTTCATGGCTACAAAATTGACTTTGTTCATGAAAACATTCCGCCAGTTCAGCATATACCCCAAAAGGGTATTCACCCTCTCCAGTTAAAGAGAAACAAGAGGGTCAAGCTGAACTGATGAGGTTACAAGCAAAAGGTGTCATTGAAAGAACAAAACATGAACCTTTGGAATTTGTGTCTAATATTTTCACTAAAATCAAAAAAGATGGTGGACGTCGCATCATCATTGACTTAACTACTTAAACAAGTCTGTCAGGTATATACATTTCAAGATGGATACTTTTGAAACAGCCAGACTATTGGTTTCTAGAGGGTACTTTCTAGCAAGCATTGATTTAAAAGATGCCTACTACTCAGTACCCATACACAAGGAGCATCGTAAATACTTAAAATTTATCTGGATGAAACAGCTATGGCAATTTAAAGCCTTACCAAATGGGCTAACCTCCGCTCCAAGGCTGTTCACTAAAATCATAAAACCTGCCTTGGCATTATTGAGGAAACAAAAGCATATAGTCATGGCATAATTTAGACGACATTTTAATAGTAGGGAAAACCTTGGAGACAGCCATTTTGGCAGTAGCAGCCACCAAACGTTTGTTTGAAACTTTGGGGGTTTGTCATACATCCAGATAAATCCAATTTTAACACCGTCCACTGCCATGGACTATCTTGGATTTACGATTGATACTGTTCGCATGATTGTAACTCTGCCGAAGGGGAAAGCATCAGAATTGGCGCTATCATGCAACGAACTCATGAACAAACATCAGGCAACCATACGGGAGGTAGCTAGAGTTATTGGCAAAATGGTAGCAGCTGTTCCAGCTGTACAATTTGGGCCTTTGCACCATCAAAATTTGCAAAAGTGCATGCACTAAAGCAAAACTTAGGTCACTTTGACCGAGCTATGAGTTTAACTGCTGAATCCATTCCAGAGTTACAATGGTGGGCAAGGAACGTAAGGCTCAGCTCCAGTCCCATAATAATCACCAACCCAGTATTAACCATTCAAAGGATGCCAGTGCTTTGGGCTGGGAGCAAACTAACATGCAATCCAGCACAGGGGGCAGATGGACTAAATTTGAATCATCTTGCCTACAGACACGGGGTATCAACTACTTAGAAATGTTGGGTGCGTTTTATGGGTTAAAAGCATATTCATCTAATACGCATCATGCACATGTCCGGTTGCAATTAGATAATACCACGGTGGTGGCTTAATCAACCACATGGGTGGTGTAAAGTCGATATCGTGTGACAATTTGGCCAACCTAATCTGGCAATGGTATGTTGAAAGACATATTTGGTTATCAGCAACTTACCTACCAGGTAATCAAAATACAGTGGCAGACACCAGGTCACGCAGATTCAATGATAACATCGAATGGATGTTAAATCCCAAAATATTTAGCTGAAATTACAAAGCAAATATGGCACACCAGATATCGATCTATTTGCATCCAGGCTGAATCACCAGGTACCAACGTATGTCGCTTGGGAACCAGACCCTGAGGCAGCAGCGGTTGATGCATTCTCGCTGCATTGGGGGAAAATGTTATTTTATGCTTTTTCTCCATTCTGCCTCATCAGTCGGGTATTACGCAAGATTCAAATGTATTCCGCTTCAAGAATCTTGATAATACCCGACTGGCCTACACAGCCATGGTTCCCAGTGGCCTTCGACATGGCTGTTGAAACACCGTTGGAATTCCCCAGCAGTCGAGAGTTATTAATCCACCCAGTGTCAGGCATTAGTCACCCGTGCCATGACAGAGTCAATCTCCTGCTTGCAGATTCTAAAAACGACCTCTACTGGGCCTGGGACTGTCTGAGGACGCCATCAACATGATGACCGCATCCCACCGGGAGTCCACCAGGAGACAATACCTGACCAACATAAGAAAATGGGAATGGTATTGCTCCAAAACAGGAACTACCTACACTACAGCTACAGCCACCAGTGTTGTGGAGTTTCTGGTTGGATTACATCGGGAAGGACTCAGCTACAGCGCCATTAATACAGCCAGGAGTGCGTTGTCAGCTTATTTGGTTCCAGCAGCAGGACAACTGACTTTGGGGTCCCATCCACTAGTGGTCAAAATCATGAGGGGCATTTTTAACAGCAATTCCCCTAGGCCTAGGTACACTCAGATCTGGGATGTCAGCATTGTACTGACGTACCTTAGGGGATGGCCACCACCCAGGTCACTCACGCTGGAACAACTTACACTGAAATCAGTCATGCTCATGGCACTAGTGTCAGCTCAAAGGGTACAGTCCCTCCACCCTTCTGAGGCTGGACAGCATGACAGAGTCATTGGACTGTATCACATTTCACATTCAGGGACTGGTCAAACAAACTAGACCAGGTACCACGCCTCCAGTAATGGAGTTCCGGGCATATTCATTCACCTGACCCACGGTTGTGTGCCAAGACCCATCTCGCCAATTACATAGACACAACATATAACTTAAGAGGGAGAGAAAAAGCCTTATGGATAAGCCACAAGAAGCCTCATGGTCAGGTGACGAGCCAAACCATTTCAAGATGGCTCAAGCAGGTGCTTAAGTCCGCGGGAGTCGATACTAATGTTTACAAATCTCATTCCACCAGGGCTGCATCTACGTCGGCGGCTAGGCGAATGGATGTGCCTATGGACCATATTCTGGCCAGAGCAGGATGGTCCTCGGAAAGAACTTTCCAAAGGTTTTATAATAAGCCGCTGGCGGAACCTGCTACATTTGCAGACAGAATTTTAGAGTCTGCAGCTAATATTTAATTTAAGCCGGGGGAGCTCTCTGTTTTTTTGTTATCATTAATAAACCTTTATTGTTCACAAACAGGTTATTGTTGATTGTATAACATGCTTCCTCCCTCTAAGGTCTTCAGGCAGTGAGTGAAGCATGAGCTGGTACACGGTTCGGATTCACAGAGCTTTGAAGTCTTCACGTAGTCACTCACGTGACTCCGAAGTAAAATAGTAAGATTAAATGAGAACTTACCAGTTCGAAGTTTGATCTGTATTTTATGAGGAGTTACGATGAGGGATTACGTGCCCTCCGCTCCCACCCTCTATTATACAGATCAACTGGTAATTAAGTTCTTATTTTTTCTTTACTATATTTATTTCAATTGTTGTGTTTTTTCTGTGAATCCACACCGCTGCTTTGAAGAAATGTCGCGCATGCGTGCTGGACGGGGTCTTCACGTAATCCGTCATCGTAACTCCTCATAAAATACAGATCAAACTTCGAACTGGTAAGTTCTCATTTAATCTTACTATTTTATCTAGGTGCTCCGGTTTCGTCCCACACTCCAAAGACGTCCAGGTTTGCAGGTTAACTGGTGTCGGTAAAATTATAAAATTGTCCCCAGTATGTAGGATAGTGTTAGTGTACGGGATGATCACTGGTCAGCACGAACTCGGCGGGCCGGAAGACTTGTTTCCGCGCTGTATGTCTAAAGTCAAAAGTCCAACGTTTTGGTCTTCCAATGGATTTTTATGAAGCATTTTTGGTGGAATAGTCACGTCACAAAAAGTGCACTCTCTTTCCTTCCATGGGACAGTTCTATTCATGTAACGTTCTCAATACGTGTAATACTGAAGCAATCATTGCTGCATATCATCTCTCACCATTCACCACAGAGCCACAGAGTCACACAACAATGCAAACAGGCCCTTCAGTCCAACTCCTCCATGCTGACCATGATACCCCATTTCAACCAGTCCCATGTGCCCATCAGAGCCGGATTTACGTACAAGCTGGACAAGCACCTACTTTTTGCCCGCTGACCCTGGCTACTCTACCGCCTTCCAGGAGCCCGCAGCCATCACCTTACCTGCAGCCTGGACTCAGCACTGGGCCTGAAGCTTTCATGCTGCAGACTCCAACTCCCCTGAGTTTGACTGTGCTGGATCCTAGTACTAGCACTCCCCACCCCCTGACCACCCACCACCCCTCCACCAGACATCGCCTCGGCCTCAGTCCGCTCACCTGCCTTCCTCCGGCCCCAACCCCCATCCCTGCCGTGTGTTCACCATCCCCCCTGACCTCCCCCTCTCAGATACCGAACGGTCTGTCCTCAGCAGAGGCTTCACCCAGGGCTGGCCTTAGGAGGTGCGGGGCCCAATTAGGAACAATTTTGGTGAGCCCCAGTTTCCCAGCCAAGGTCTGTAGATTCATAGAAATATAATTAAAGTCTATTATAGACTTTATACCTCTATGGTAGAATGGAAAGTAACCAAAATGTGTGCTTAAAAAGTGCCTGCATGCAGATCTAAGCTACATTTTAATATAAAATTGCATACATGTAAGCTTACAAGTAACAAACAAAATGTGTAGATCACCTCTGAAAAGTACATAGTTACAATATCACTTGTTTTAGTGAGGGGGGGTCACTGTGAAATGAAAGAAAAAAAGTAATTTTATTAAATAGATCCTGGAAAACCAATAACCATTGGTGAAAAACCAGTCCAGGCATTAACTGTTGGGCTTCAGCCCCATCCTACCCTTTGGGCTTCTACGCCACCCTAACTTAGTTGTGTGTGTTAGTTGTCTGTGTGTGATGTGTGTGTGGGAGGGAATGAGAGAAGGGAGGGAGGGAGGGAGAGAATGGAGGGAAGGAGGAAGGGAGGGAGGGAGGGAGGGAGGGAGGGAGGGAGGGAGAGAAGGGAGGAAGGACAGAAGGGAGGAAGGGGGGAAGTAGAGAAAGGAGGGAGGGGAGAGAAAGGAGGGAAGGAGCGCTCGCCCCCATTGATGATTCCTTTTCCCATCTCCAACGGACTCCCTCCTCTTGGACCCCCCCCTCATGGCCATTGGTACAATTAAATTTGGGGGTCACCATCCGACATCAGAATGGGAGAACATTCTCAGTCATTCTTGAACTTTATGAATCAGCCACTTCCTACCGGAGACCTCGGCTCCTGAACTCCACAGGCTGAGCTGGGTGGAGATTCACGCTGGCGGCCCTCGGCAAAGGGATCCCAGGGCTCCGCGATGTTGAAATCAGCGTGGCCCGAGGCTGGGCGCTCCGCAACCCACAGCTCCATGATGTTGAACCAGCAGGCCCAACACTCCAGAGCTTCAAACGGCGATCCAGGTAAGGCATCGCCCGCTCCACTGTGAATCCAATATGTATTTTAAAACCAACTGTTTAATGACAACATACAGTAGGATCTAAAAGTGTCACACTGTCACTGTCGGGTAGTCACGGTCCTCTAGTCGTGGGGGTGGGGGATTGGGGGGGTGGGGGGGGGTTTGCTCACAAGTGAATAGCCTAGGGCCTCTCTTCATCTAAATCCGGCCCTGGTGCCCATACATGGCCCACACCCCTCTGAACCTTTCCTATTCATGTAACTGTCCAAGTGCCTTTTAAATGCTATTTTAGTACCAGCCTTAATTATTGTGTGTAGGTAGGAACTGCAGATGCAGGGCCTGTCCCACTTTCATGACCTAATTCACGACCTCTGCCGAGTTTGCCCTTTACTCATACTCGCAGCATGGTCGTCACAAGGTCGTCGGAGGTGTGAAGGAGGTCATAGGTAGGTTGTAGGTAGGTCTTGATGCTAGTTGTAGGTACTCGTGGCATCAAGTAGGTCGGGGCATTTTTTCTAGCCTGATGTCCACGAGTAAAAAATGTTGTGAATTAGGTCGGATAGAGATAACATGCTAATGGGTCAAGCAACATCTCTGGAGAAAAGGAATAAGTAATATATCAGGTCGACACCCTTCTTCAGACCCTTCGTCTGGAGTCTAGGATCTGAAGAGGAGAGGGAGGGAGAGAATGGAGGGAGGGAGGGAGGGGGGGAGAGGGGAAGTAGACAAAGGAGGGAGGGGAGAGAAAGAAGGGATGGAGCAAAGGAGTCCTCGCCCCCATTAATGATCCCTTTTCCCATCTCCAACGGACCGCCTCCTCTTGGACCCCCCCTCATGGCCATTGGTACAATGAAATTTGGGGGTCACCATCCGACGTCAACCCGATATGTCACCTATTTCCTTTCTCCGGAGATACTGCCTGAGCCGCTGAGTTACTCCAGCATTTTGTGTCCATCTCTCTGCCTCAATTATTCCCCAGCAGCTCGTTCCTTACACCCACCACCTGCTGAGTGAAAAAGCTGCCCTTCAGGTTCCTATTAAATCTTTCCCCACTCACCTTAAACCACTGTTCTCTGGTTCTTGATTGCCCTCCCCTTGGGTAAAAGACTGGATGCATTCACATGTGCATTCAGCAGTCCACACTTTCTGAGCTTCATTTGGCCATGAGGTGTTTTTAAACGGGATGTACACATGCATTTTTTTGTTAGAATTATCAGCCAGAATCAAAGACCTGAGACAAGGTTGGTGGATTCCTAAATTACTTGATCTTTGATGAGTGGATCCTTCACAGGTTCAACATTGTAATTATACGCTAACAATCTTTGCTTCCTCATGCTAACTTCAACCAATGGTCCCTGTTCCCAGTCACACGTTAAAAAGGACTAATAGAGGTCAACTGTTTCATCTGTAGGCAGGTTGTAATGTGTTTGTAATGCATCTAATGGACTCCCTCACGTCTGGTCTGAGGGCTTTATTGGATGGGACAATTTTCTCCCCTTGTGACCAACCAGATATAATAACAACTTTACTTTTTGTCTATTCTCATTTATCTGCCACAGTTGGCTCAACATACAGTGGAAACTCTTCATCCACTCTGAGCAAGTAACGGGAATGCAGATCTCAGTTGCGTTCATTCAGTTTAGTTTATTGTCACGAGTACCGAGGTACAGTGAAAAGCTTTTGTTGCATAGAAAACGGCGAAAATAGGTGCAGGAGGAGGCCATTCGAGGCCCTTCGGCCCCTTTAATTTTTTCTCTCTCAAACACCTCGTTCTTTCTCAGCTGGAGCATTCTTTTTGATGAAATGAGATTGAGATAAAAGTTGCCAGAACAGAAACGTCAACGAGCATACATGCTCTGATGTTGTAGATATTTGGGGCCATATATCCAGAGGATCAAGGTGGCCCAACTCATTCACACTGATGGTGAAAGTGTTTGATGAAATTGCATTTAGAAACATAGAAAAATAGGTGCAGGATGAGGCCATTTTGCCCTTCGAGCCAGCACCGCCATTCATTGTGATCCTGGCTAATCGTCCCCAATCAATAACCCGTGCCTGCCTCCTCCCCATAATGCTTGATTCCACTAGCCCCTAGAGCTTTATCTAACTCTCTCTTAAATCCATCCAGTGATTTGGCCTCCACTGCCTCCACTTGCATGCTAAGACAATACGTGATTACAATCGAGCCAGTTACAGATACATGATAAGGGAATAATGTTTAGTGCCGAGTAAAGCCAGTGAAGTCCGAGCAAACAAAGTCCGAGGGTCACCAAAGAGGTAGGTGGGTGCTCAGCACTGCTCTCTGGTTGTGGTAGTGTGATTCTGTTGCCTGATAACAGCTGGGAAGAAACTGTCCCTGAGTCTGGAGGTGTGCGTTTTCACACTTCTATACCTTTTGCCCGACAGAAGAGGGGACAAGAGAGAGTGGCCGGGGTCTATATTTGCCCCAATGTGCTTTATCTGAATTGACCACCGTTTCCCAGTGTGTGTCCACACGTCAGAGTTATCTTAAATGGGAAACATTCTGCTCACCATTCGATACTTTAGGCCACGCATGGTGTCCATGGTATCTCCAACAACATTTCTCAGAATGAAAAACATCATCAGCAAAATGAACTATCAACAAAGGCACTGTATTAATGAAAGAGCTCTCAATGGCAACGCACAGTTTCCAAGGCTTCATAATGGTGTGCATTTGGAAATATCCACACCTAACTCTGAACCAGTAGAGAGCAATTAATCACATGGTAGACTAAAGTGCTGGAGAAACTCAGCGGGTTCAGCAGTAGCTATGGAGCGAAGGAAATAGGCAACGTTTCGGGCCGAAACCCTTCTTCAGACATGATTTAACACATGATGTTTGAAGATGGGCAGCATTTGAGGAATAATTATTTGTTCCGCTGAATGATATTACACAACATGCTAAACACACAGTGCTGGAGGAACTCAGCGGCTCAGGCAGCATCTGTGGAGGGAAATAAATAGACGACGTTTCGGCTTAGGACCCTTCTTCAGACTGATGGAGTACGTAGCAGGGAGAAAACTGGTAAAGAGAGGTGGGGGCAGGACAAAGCCTGGCAGGTGAAAGGTGGATACAGGTGAAGGGGGTGATTGGCAGATAGGTGGACTAAGTGACTAGAGGGAGAAAGGAGAAAAGGGTGGGAAGGTGGTGCAGCGATGGAGTTTCTGCCTCACAGCGCCAGAGACCTGGGTTCGATCCTGACCACGAGTGCTGTCTGTACGGAGTTTGTACGTTCTCCCCATGACCGTGTTGATTTTCTCCCGGGAGCTCCGGTTTCCTCCCACACTCCAAAGACGTACAGGTTTGTAGGTCAATTGGCTTCCGTAAAATTGTAGATTGTCCCTAGTGTGTGTAGGATAGTGTTAGTGCACGGGGTGATCGCTGGTCGGCGCGGACTCGGTGGGCCGAAGGGATTTTTTTCCGCGCTGCACCTCTAAAGTCTAAGGTAAAGTCTAAAGAGTCAAAATGGAGCCAGATAAGGGGCGAAGAGGAGGAGTGAAATGTAACAGAGAGGGAGGGAGATGGGTGGAAGAGATGAGCGGCGATTGGAAAGAGGGGATACAAAGGAAATGAGGGACTTGCAGATGGAAGTCTGCAAGATAGGGATAAAAGGGAGATAGTGATAAAAACAAGCATAAAGGAGGGGAAAGACTGGAGGGATGGGAGGGTTTTACATATAGTGCATATGTTTCAGAGATATTCCATAACCCACCTAATTTCAGTTGCCTCGTGATGTGCTTTCAGTTGGCTAATCCCTGGAGAAATGAATGGCATTGTTAATGCACAAAGACACGCAATCGAAAGGAATGACTTGATAAGATCATTTCTGAGCTATATCTGCTTTTAATCTTTAATAGCAACATACCACATTTCCATTTATCAGCAGCAGTTAATGCCACAAGGCTCTCACAACACTGTAACCCAGACTGGATGCATTTGCTAATATATTGATGCGCACTCGTTTAAGTGCCACTGATGGCCAGACCTCGTGTGTCAGCATAGCGATGCAAAGGCAGCCTGGCTGCTCTGCTGGTGAATTAAAGAGGCGCTGTTTGCATTACAAAATAAGGCATTTATATGCCACAGGACCTATCTGGCACACAATAAGCAGGCCTTCTGTTTTTGTACAAATCACATCAGAGATACGGGAAAAGTTTGGATCTAACAGAGTTGTTTTGTGATCTCACTGTTTACCAAGCTTTGATAGTTCTATTGAAACTTTTTAGCACCTGTGTCAACAGCGCACACTAGTGTTTTACTTGTCACGTACGCGACTGCGCAGTGAAATTCATTTTGCATACATTACACACGCGGGCGCCGCCACTATTTGCTGCCATTATTCATAGTTCAACGTCCAGTCAGCCCAGGCGCTCGATGTACTGGAGCAGTTCCCGCAAACTGACGTCCCTCTCCTTTCCTCGCCCAGCCATCTTTGCTTCCCGGAGGCATCTCCTGCAGCCAGCCAGAAGGTGCTGAAGACATTACCCCGGGTCACCCTCCTTGCCCCTCACGTCCGACCTCCAGGGACCAGATGGTGTTAAATTCACACTGGCTCTGGATTTAGAGCCATATAGTGATACAGTGTTGAAACAGGCCCTTCGACCCAACTAGCCCACGCTGACCAACATGTCCCATCTACACTAGTCCCACCTGCCTGTGTTTGGCCCATATCCCTCCAAATCTGTCCTATCCATGTACCTACAGACAAATTCAGCTTGAATTCCATGTACAAGTTTGAGACTGCAGTAGGCCTATGGTAGCCGCAACATGAGCATTGACAAGACCAGAGTATAGGATGGAGATAAATAACTCAGTGACATTCTACCAGGACAATAACCTCTCCCTCAATGTCAGCAAGATGAAGGAGCTAGTTAACTGACTTCACAAAGCATTGTGGAGCACACAGAGTCATAGAGTCATAGAGTGATACAGCGAGGAAACAGGCCCTTCCGCCCAGCTTGCCCACACCGGCCAACATGTCCCAACTGCACTAGTCCCACCTGCCCACGTTTGGTTCATATCCCTCCAAACCTGTCCGATCCAAGTACCTGTCTAACTGCTTCTTAAACATTGCAATAGTCCCTACTTCAACTAAATTCTCTGGCAGCTCGTTCCATACATCCACCACCCTTTGTGTGAAAATGTTAACCCTCAGATTCCTATGAAACCTTTCCCCCTTCACCTTAAAGCTATGTCCTCTGCTTTTTTATTCCCCTACTCTGGGCAAGAAACTCTGTACATTGACCCAATCTATTCATCTCATGATTTCATACATTTGAGACTTGTTTCACAATAGAAACATAGAAACATAGAAAATAGGTGCAGGAGGAGGCCATTCCGCCATTCATTGTGATCGTGGCTGATCATCCCCTATCAATAACCTGTGCCTGCCTCTCCCCATATCCCTTGATTCCACCAGCCCCTAGAGCTGTATCTAACTCTCTCTTAAATCCATCCAGTGACTTGGCCTCCACTGCCCTCTATGGCAGGGAATTACATAAATTCATAACTCTCTGAGTGAAAACGTCTTTGCTCACCTCAGTCTTAAACGACCTCCCCTTTATTCTAAGGCTGTGGCCCTGGTTCTTGACTCACCCAACATTGGGAACATTTTTCCTGCATCTAGCTTGTCCAGCCCTTTTATAATTTTTTTTTTTGTTAAATATTTTTATTAGACGTAAATACATATTAAAAGAAGAATATACTTGTCGCATACATTCTTAATATTATTAATATTAACAATTATGTCTTGTTTGTACTTCTATACATTTTTTAGTTTTTACCGCAGATAGGAAAAAAAATAGAAAAATAAAGTAAAAATAGAAAATCAAAAAGATGAGTGGAGTGTTAAACAGGTTATCCATTGTTGGAGATATATCCATGATTTGTTATGTATGATTCTTCATCTATTCCTTTATTCAGGCTTCAGTCAGGCTCTCGCACCGAGCCATTTTGACCCTTTAGATATTCAATAAATGGAGACCATATCCCTCTGAAAAGATCCAACTTGTCCAGTAGGACAAGCCTTAATCTTTCCAGATGAAGTGTCTCCGACATTCCTGTAATCCACATTTTGGTTGTGGGGGATGTAGGACCTTTCCAGAATTTCAATATTAATTTTTTCCCAATTATTAAACTGTAATCAATTAAAAAAATTGATTCGTTCTTATTAATTGATCTGTTTCTAATATTCCCAATATTATTAATTTTGAGTCAGGAATCAGATTCATATTAACAACTTTCGAAATTATCTTAAACATTTCTGTACAAAATTTAGTAATTTTTATACAATTTGTCAATGAGTGCATTAAGTTAGCTTCTAAGTGCTGACATTTATCACATATGGCAGATACATTTGAAAAAATACTATGTAATTTGGATTTTGAATAATGTAATCTATGTAATATTTTAAATTGTATAAGAGAGTGTCTAGCATTTAACGAGCAGTGGTGTATATGTTGTAAACTTTCATCCCATACTTCTGGTCTGATTATTTGACCTAATTCGTTTTCCCATGATTGCCTATATATTTCTGTCATTGGGACATCATTTTCCAATAAAATGTTATAAATATATGATATCAATTTTTCTGTGTTCGGGTGTTTATTTAGACATTCATCTAAAATTTCTGCATTTCTAATTTCCTGTGTGTTTGCTTTTACATAGTCTCTAATTTGTAAATATCTAAAGTAATCTTTTGAATGTAATCCATAAATTTGTTGTAATTCTTGAAATGAAAGGAAGGAGTTTTCCCTGTAGAGATCGCCCATCTTATTAATTCCATAGTTTTTCCATTGTAAAAAACCTTTGTCCATCATTGATTTTAAATGTAACATTATTTACAATGGTAAGGGCTAGTGGAATACATTCCAATTTTAATGTTTTCTTTATTTGTTTCCAGATACGTATCCCACTTTCTATTATAGGATTTTCACTATAGGTTTTCTTACCTACTTTAATATTGGCGAATAAAATCGAGCTAATTTCAAAAGGCGAACAATCTTCTTTTTCCATTTTTAACCAGATTGGTTATCTGCCTCTACTAACCAAAAATTCATATTTTTAATATTAACTGCCCAGTAATAAAACATAAAGCTTGGCAGTGCTAGACCTCCATTTATTTTTGATTTAAATAAATGTTTTTTATTTATTCTATGGCTCTTATAATCCCAGATAAAGTTGGTGACTATAGAATCAACCTTCTTAAAAAATGTTTTAGGAAGATATATCGGAATCAAGTGGAAGAGATATAGTAATTGCGGGAAAAAAATCATTTTTATTGCATTAATTCTACCTAGCATTGAAATAGGTAATGTTTTCCAATATATCTTATTTAATTTATTCAGTAAAAGTGGAAAATTGGATTTAAATAAAGAATCAAATCTTTTTGTTACATAAATTCCAAGATATTTGATTTTTTTCGTTTGCTATCTTAAAAGGAAATTGTTGTAATAAATGTAAGTTATTTACCATTATTGACATAGGTTCACTTTTATTCCAATTAATACTATATCCTGAAAATAAGCCAAATTCAGTTATTAAATTTAATAAATTTGGAATACTAATTTCCGGCTTTGTAATATAAAGTAATACATCATCCACATATAAGGAGATTTTATTTTCAGTATCTCTGGTTTCATACCCATATATTTCAGGATGTAATCTCACGCGTTGAGCTAATGGTTCAATTGCAAGTGCAAACAATAGCGGGGATAAAGGACAACCTTGTCTGCAGCCTCGGAAGAAATTAAATTTAGTTGATAGCATTTGATTTGTTAGTATTCTGGCTGTTGGATTAGTGTATAATAATTTAACCCATGTAATAAACTTCTCTCCCAACTTAAAAGTTTCCAAGACCGAAAACAAGTAAGACTATGCCACCTGGTCAAAGGCTTTCTCCGCATCTAATGATATAATTACTAGGTCTTTATTAATACCTCTTTTGGAATATATAATATTGAATAATCCTCTCAGGTTATATGAGGAATATCGTTTTGGTATAAATCCTGTTTGTTCCGGGTGAATTAATTTATTAATAACTGTGCTCAGTCTTTGTGCTAATATTTTAGTTAGTATCTTTTGATCAGTATTTAACAGAGCTATAGCTCTATATGATCCTGGGTCATCCAGATCTTTGTCTATTTTAGGTATAAGTGTTATAATAGATTCATTTAACGTTTCTGGTAGTTTCTGGTGGGTATAGATATATTCATAGAGTATCTTCAAACGTGGTGCAATCAGATCATAAAATGTTTTATAAAATTCCGGTGTTTTACCATTTTTTAATGATCTGATAGATTCTTCGATTTCTTTTACTGATATTTCAGCATTTAGTGATTCTCTATTTTCTGAATCCAACCCATTCCCTCCGCCCCACCTCTATGAGTTCCGCGCCCACCATGACTTGGAGCTCTTCTACCGTTGCCTCCGCCTCACAGCGTTCTTCCACGGGAAGAAGTCCTCGCCCCCCACTGATGATCCCTTTTCCTGTCTCCAACGTAACCCCTCCACTTGGACCCCCCCTCGTAGCCTTCCGGCTCTAGAACTATTTATCCAGAACTGCCGTCGGGACATCAACTGCCTCGACTTCTCCACTCCCCTGTCTCACTCCAATCTCTCCACCCCCGAAAGTACTGCCATCGACTCACTCTGTAACAACCCAGACTGGGTTATCAAACCCGCCGACAAGGGAGGTGCTGTGGTAGTCTGGCGCGTCGATCTCTACAAAGCAGAGGCCGCGCGCCAACTCTCGGACACCTCCTCCTACTTACCCCTGGACCATGACCCCACTGACGACCACCAGGCCACCATCTCGAGCACCATAACCGACTTCATCAGCTCCGGCTGCCTACCCCCCCAAGCCTCCAACCTCATTGTTTCCCAGCCCCGCACGGCCCGATTTTACCTTCTCCCCAAAATCCACAAACCCGACTGCCCTGGCAGACCCATTGTCTCTGCCTGTTCGTGCCCCACCGAACACATTTCCACATACCTCGACGCCATCCTATCCCCCTTTATTAAATCCCTCCCCACCTATGTTCAAGACACCTCAGACACTCTCCGTCGGCTCCCGTGCACCATTCTCCAGGCCCCCATCCTCTCATCTTTACCATGGACAGTCCAGTCACTCTAGGTCTCAAAGGACACCCTCCTCCGCCTAACTTCTCTTTTGACTCCTCCCATTTCAAACACAAGGCCTATGGGCACACGCATGGGCCCCAGCTACGCTTGCCTCTTTGGTCGGGTACGTCGAACAATCCTTGTTCTCGGCGTACTCCCCGACCTCTACCTCCGTTACATCGACGACTGCTCTGGTGTCACCTCCTACACCAACAAACAACTGACTGACTTCAGGCACTCAAAAGCACTTGCACTTTCCGACATTTCCCACCATTCCTTGACCTCACCATCTCTATTGCAGGTGATACACTCTGTCCACTACAAACCAACTGACTCTACCTGACTACTCTTCCTCCCACCCTGCTTCCTGTAAGGACTCCATCCCCAATTCCCAATTCCTCCGCCTACGCCGCATCTGCTCCCAGGATGAGGTGTTCCACACCAGGTCATCACAAATGGCCTAATTCTTCAGAGAACGATGATTCCCCTCCCCCAATATAGATGAGGCTCGCACCAGGGTCTCCTCCATACCCCGAAACACTGCCCTCTCTCCCCATTCCCCCATTCGCAAACAGGGCAGAGTCCCCCTGGTCCTCACCTTTCACCCCACCAGCCGGCAAATACAACACATAGTCCTCTGCCAGTTTCGCCACCTCCAATGTGACCCCTCCACTCACCACATCTTCCCATCTCCCCCCCTGTCTGCCTTCCGCAAAGATCGCTCCTTCCGCAACTCCCTTGTCAATTCTTCCCTTCCCTCACGCTCTACCCCTTCCCCGGGCACTTTCCCTTGCAACCGCAAGAAATGCTACACTTGTCCCTTCACCTCCCCCCTCCACTCCTTACAGGGACCCAAGCAGTCCTTCCAGGTCCGACAGAGGTTCAGCTGCACCTCCTCCAACCTCATCTACTGCATCCGCTGCTCCAGATGCCAGATGATCTATATTGGTGAGATCAAGCGGAGGCTTGGCGATCGTTTTGCTGAACACCTCCACTCGGTCCTCATTAACCAACCCGACCACCCGGTGGCTCAGCACTTCAACTCCCCCTCCCATTCCGTATCCCACCTCTCGGTCCTGGGCCTCCTCCACGGCCATGGAGGAACAGCACCTCATATTCCACTTGGGGAGTCTGCCTCCTTTGGGCTTGAACATTGAATTTTCTCAATTCTGTTAACCCTTGCTGTCTCCTCCCCTTCCCACCTCTCCCTCAGCCCTTGGGCCCTGGCATTCCCTCTCTCTCTATCTCCCTCCCCCACCCCAGTCACACCAGCTTCTCATTTTCACACCACAAACAGCTTACAATGGCTTGCTCCCTTTATCATTGATACTTTTTTGCATATCTTTCATTCATTGTTCTTTATCTCTCCACATCACCGTCTATATCTCTCGTTTCCCTGATCCCTGACCAGTCTGAAGAAGGGTCTCGACCCGAAACGTCGCCTATCTCCTTCGCTCCTTACATGCTGCTGCACCCGCTGAGCTTCTCCAGCCTTTTGTGTACCCCCATTTATATAACATTTTTTTGTTAAATGCTTCTATTCCTATCCGGTTTTCTGTCATTTTTGGCTGAATATAAATTTTTATAATATTGCAAAAATCTCTCATTAATATCTTTTGGTTGTACTAATGGTTCGCCATTGTATGATTTAATCTTTGGATTATCTTTTCTCCCTCCATTTTCCGTAATTGACGAGCCAATAATTTTTGGGGTTTATCTCCGAATTCAAATTGTAATTGTTTAGTGTATTGATAGAGCTTTACAACTTGATATAAGTCTATTTTATTTAATTTATATTTCAGTGCAGTGATTTTGTTATGTTTTGTCAGGGATGGATTAGCAGCATTCTCTGTGTCTAATTGTTTAATCTTCTTTTCCAATTCCTGTTGTTCCCTCCGATTCTCTTTATTATAAAATGCTTGAGAAGAAATCATAATTCCACGGCATATGCTTTAAAAGTTTCCCATAATAGGGAAGAAGATATTTCCGGTTTATCATTTATTTCAAAGAAAATCTTGATCTGTTCTATAATATATTCCTGAGTTTCTTTGTCTTTTAAAATTTGTGGGTTAAATCTCCATTGTCCCTGTTTTTCCGTTTTACCATTTATTTTAATCATAAATGTTAAAGGTGCGTGATCTGAGATTGTAATATTATGGTATTTTGAATTGTAAGTAAGTGAGATAAGTTTAGAATCTCCCAAAATATAATCTATTCTTGAATACTTTATGTACAGGTGAATAAAATGAATATTCTCGTCCAGTTGGATTTTCTACTCTCCAAACATCTTTAGTATTACTAGTATCCATGTATGCATTTAATAAGTCACTGGAATGGGATTTGATTTTCCTTTGTCTTGTGGATCTATCTAAATAAGAGTCTAGTGTACAATTTAAATCTCCTCCAATCATTAAGTTATGTTGTGCTATTTCCGGGATATTTTCTTAAAGAACAGTGGACTATCAAAGTTTGGTCCATAATCATTAACAAAAATCATTTTTTGTGCATTTAATTCTCCTATTACAATAATGTATCTACCATCACTGTCAGTTATAGTTGATGTATGTTTAAATAAAGTGCCTTTACGAAATAGTATTGCTATGCCTGTGGATTTGTGTGTAAAAGAAGAATGATATGTTTTATCTATCCATTTAGCTTTCTGCCTATGCTCGGCATCTTTTTTTAAGTGTGTTTCTTGGATAAAAATTACATCAGCTTTAATTGCTTTTAAATGTGCTAGTACTTTACCTCTCTGAATTGGTTCATTAATACCTTTGACATTCCAGCTACAAAACGTTATTCCTTCATTCCCCATATTCATTTTTAAATCTTGCATCTTTTGTCTATGGAAGTCTATAATAGAGCCAATGGTTCAGTTTGACAGACCCGACCTTACACCCGAACTCCGAATAGACAAATGTCAAGACCCTTGAATGTCTCTCACGTGTATATCTCCTTTGATCCAATTTGTAACTCCATTCAAACTGAAAATAATAATGATAGATTATAATATAAGAGAAAAGCGGATAGATTAAGAAATTAGTAATGTGCACAAAGAAGGAAAAAACGACATCTAGTAGTAGTGTAGTTAGTGCTAGCCATACTAGCATGGCTAACCATCTACCGACTTCCGTAGTTGATGTTACCAACTTAACCAGCTCCCTGGTTTCTTGGAATTTTTTTCCATAACAGTATTTTACCAGGGATATTGGATTTTAAAATATTCGGGTTCCAATAGTCGGGAATGTGAAGATACATGTATTTAAAATGTATTTAAGAATATAATAAAAAAACGAAAAAAGAGGAAGAAAGAAAATAAAAATTAAAATTAATTTTTAAAAAAGTTTCCAAGGAGGGCAAATTAAATCAAACTCTATATTTGACGCAATTATAATTACTAATTATCTGATTCTAAACATTCAATTATAAGTAAGTATTAGTCATTAGTGATAGTTATTAACTCTGATTAGTAATGATACCACGCTATAGTTTTAGAAATTATTAGTTATTTGTATTAGTAGTGCAGTTATTCTAATTATTAGTATCCATGGAAGAGTTTCTGATCCACATCTTTCTCCAGCTTCTTTAGGCACGGCTTTAGTTCCATCCAGTCCTACAAAGTCAGTTTATTCAATGATGAAGTTCAGTTTTAAAAATATTATTCAAGCTTCCTCTCGAACCTTAGTCTTCTGGGCAAAGTCCAGTGCCTCCACAGGGTTGGTGAAAATGTGTTCCTTCTGATTGTAGGTGACTCTTAGGGTAGCTGGATACCTCAGACAATAGTTAAAGTTCTTCACTTCCCTCAAGATTCTTTTGGTCTCATTAAACGCTTTTCGTTTCCTGGAGACCTCTGCTGGGTAGTCTCGATAGATACTGATCCCGTATCCTTCAAATGTAAGATTTCTGTTTCTTGGAATTTTTTGCATTATTTCCCCCAGGACATAGTCGTACTGAATTTTTATTATCATTTGTCTTGGGGGAGCGCTTTGTGTCTCATCACTCTGTGTGCTCGAGCAAGTAAAGGCTTTTGATCCAGAGATAAAACTCTTTGCAGTAGATATGCAGTTAATTCTCAGGGATCTTGATCCGCCTCTTTCCCTTCTGGAATACCCGCAATTCTTAGGTTCTGTCTTCTCTGGCGACCTTCCAATTCAGTACATTTCTCAGTCATTTTGCCCAGTAGTTCAGTTAGATGTTGGTTTTCTCTGATAAGTTTTTCCGTAGTCTGAACACTTGTTTCGGCTAGTTCTTCAAGGTCCTTTATGATGATGTCTGTTGATTCAGAGCTCCCTCCACAGGATTCAGCCTTTCTTCAAGATCAGTTGTCACTTTTCTGATTTTAACATTTGTCCCATTTGTCATACTTGCAGCTTGTTCAGTCAATGTTTCTGCAATTTCTTTCTTCAGTTTATCCGATGGATTCGTAGCCGTGGAATTAATTTCAAGCTTTAACTCCATCATTTCCTCCTTGTTTTTTTTATTTCTTCCCTAAAATTCATCTTCTTTAATTCTTTGTTCGTTTTTGCAAGTTCACTCTTTAGTTCCAGCTTTATTTCCTCCTTTAAGCCAGCAATTTCACTTGCAATAAAAGTTTTAAGATCTTCACCTTCCGATTTTTTCATATTTTTTCTCGACACATCTTCTTGGGATAGCGTCCTACCTGAGCCCGAGGCTTCAGTCGGGCCTTTTTCTTGTTCCACTGTTTTCTTGTTATAATATTTTTATTATAAGTAATCCATCATAACAACGGTATAACAACTTTTCAAATACACAACCAACTTATTTCAATAAGTATACGAATGTTACAAATAATTCTTATAAACTTCTATTTTTTTAGAAAGTAGAAAAAGAAAAGAATAGATTTTAATCAATAAAAATAGTGATTAAATAATAATTTTGATATAGAAAGAGAAGAGAGAGAGAAGAGAAAACAAATGTATATATTCTTGTTATATGTATTTAATTAAAACAAAGTATATATATGTTATATATTAAAAAAGAGAGATTATATTATACATCTTAATAGTGAATAACACAATTTCAAATAGCAATATCAATAGAGACATGAATACAAATCAAAAAGACAAACAGAAAGTTATTTTCATCTGATCCTGCCGGGTACCCATTGAGTTGTGATGCCAAGAACAGCTACCCCTTCAAATATTCTGTATATGGAGACCATATCTGTTCAAATAGTTCGTATTTGTCCATTAGGACAAATCTGATTCTTTCCAAATGCAACGTCTCCAACATTTCCACTGTCCACATTTTAATTGTGGGGGATAATGTTCCCTTCCAAAATTTCAATATTAATTTTTTCCCTATTATCAAACAGTAATCCAAGAAATTTTTTTGGTTTACTGTTAATATTAGATTTGAATCCGGAACTCCTAATATTATTAATTTTGGATCTGGGTCTAGTTTAATTTTAAGAACTTCAGAGATAACTCTAAATATTTTTGTCCAATAATAATTAAGTTTTATACATGTTACAAAACTATGCGTTAAATTAGCTTCCAAGTTCTGACATTTATCACAAAGAGGAGAAATGTTAGGATAAATTCTATTTAATTTCGTTTTTGAATAATGTAATCTGTGTAATACCTTAAATTGTATCAATATATGTCTAGCATTTAATGAGCAGCGATGTATACATTGTAGGCTTTCTTCCCAAGTTTCCTTCGTTATAGATAAACCTATTTCATTTTCCCATATTTGTCGATATATTTCCGAAGTTGGGATTTCCATGTCCAAAATAGTATTATATATATATACGCTATTAATTTTTCTGTATTTGGGTGTTTATTAAACAATTCATCTAATAATCCTGGTTTTCTATTTTTATAGTCTTGCGTATTTGACTTAATATAGTTTCTAATTTGTAAATACCTAAATATGTTATTTGACTGCAATCCATAGATATCCTGTAATTCTTGAAATGAAAGAAATTTTCCTTTCTTGTAAAGGTGTTCTATCCTTTTAATTCCTAAATCATTCCAGTGTTTAAACCCCTTGTCCAATACAGAGGGCCTAAACAAGGGATTATTCATAATTGGCAAACAAAGTGACAAATTATCCATATGTAGGGTCTATTTGTTTCCAAATACGTCTAATGCTATGAATTATAGGGTTGCCCCTATACATTTTTTTTGTACTTCCCTTGGTGCAAAAAGAATCGAACCTACATCAAAAGGCAAACAGTCTTCCTTTTCCATCTTTAGCCAGCTTGGTTCATGATCTAAATTTACCAACCAAAAATTCATATTCTTAACTGCCCAGAAATAATATAAGAAATTTTGTAGTGCTAGTCCACCATTTATTTTAGATTTTACTTCGGAGTCACGTGAGTGACTACGTGAATAGAAGCCCGTACAGCCGTTGGTCCGTCATGACGTCAGATGCTGGTGCAGTCAGCCGGTTGGAGCAGCAGCGCTCCTCCGAGCGGTAAGTTTAAACGGAGGTAAGGTTTTTAAAATTTTTTTACCACAGGTCATTTTCTGCGACGGTTTGGAGTTCTTGGAGATATGTTGCAGAAAGTGAAGAAGGTGTCGGCGAGGCGCTCCGCAGGTAGAAAGGAGACTGACCAGGAGAGTGTTGGGGAAGGAGGCCCGTCTGGTACACCTGGTCCGGTGCTGGCTACACAGCCAGTGGTTGCGGACCCACTGCCGGGGGGCAGTGGAGGCTTGCCAGTAGGGCGGAAGGCCACTGGAAAGTCTCTGTGGCCCGTAGATGAGTCGGGCCTGGAGGTTATACCCTCCATAGGAGAGTCCGTTTGCTCACGGCTCTCCCACGTCGAGATTTTATTACAAAAGAATGCTCGACAGGGACCAGTTCCGTGAGGAGGAGTGGTGCCCAAGCCAGGCTGATGGAGAGCTTGTGCTAGCAGCACCTGTTTCAGAGCTGCAGAACTATCCTGCCTGTGAGGAGGATGTTCCATCAGTGCAGTTTGCTGACACTGATTTTATGCGGGGGGAGAGCAGTAAAGGAGTTCGGTTGGAGGTAATTCCGAACATTGCTGGGAAGTTTGCTGAGCCTAGAGAGGCAGGAGAGGCGATTGATGTAGAATTGGCCGAAGCAATTCAGTATATGCTCTCCCACCAGTTACAGGAGCTAGCTATGGATGAAGTAGCAAAAAACTATAAAGCTCCTGTTAATTGTGATCTCCTGAAGGTACCGGTGGTTAATCACCAAATTTGGTCATTGATGGGTATGCCTGCTAGGGCCCAGGAGATGAAGTTTTAAAAAAGTGCTTAAACTGTTGTCAGCAGGTATTACAGCTGTGGTGAAAGTTATTGATACATGCAATATGGTTGAAGCACACCAGGATGAACTGGGATTCCTTTGTAATGCATTTTGAAATTAATAACATCAGGAGGGCCGCTATTAGGCCAGTGCTTAATCCAAATTTGGCAAGTTTGTGCAAACCAACCAGTGTACCACCACAAAATCTGTTGTTTGGAGGTAACCTTGTGAAAAGGGTCAAAGAATGTCATGAAGATGTTAAAACTATGGCCCTCATTAAGCCGGCTGGTAAGCAGGGCAAAAGGTTTTCTCCGTTTTGGAAAGGAACTAATGTGGATGCAGGAGAAGGAACGAGCCGTTCAGGTCTTCAATTTCGGAACTGGCAGGCTGCCAGCATGAAGGGGAAGGCCTTTCTCCACAAGAGGTCGAGGACAACAAGGTCCGCAAGGAAAGATGCAGGTAAGGAAAACATCACAGACGATGAATTAATTGATGTTCCTGTTCAAATTGGGGGAAGGTTAAAATTGTTTCTCAAACAATGGCAGCAGTTGATATCAGATTTGTTCATACTTAGTAGTATTGAAGGGGTGAAAATTGAATTTTACTCTAAGGACAGTCTACCTAATCAACATTTTCCTAGCCGTAAACTTATTTTTTCAGATGAAGAAAATGTGCTTATTCAAGCAGAGATTCAGTCGTTACATAAGAAAGGGGTAATTGAGCCTTCTGTCTATCAAAGTCGACAATTTGTGTCAAATATATTTCCCAGATCTAAAAAGACTGGGGGGTGTAGAATTATTTTGGATTTATCGAGTTTGAACAAGTTTGTTTGTTATAGGCACTTCAAAATGGAAACCTTTATCACGGCCAAACATCTAGTGTCCCAAGGGTGTTATATGGCAATTATTGATTTAAAGGATGCGTATTACTCAGTGTCTATTCATGAGGATGATAGAAGATATTTGAAATTTATTTGGATGACTCAGCTGTGGCAATTCAGGGCATTGCCGAATGGATTGACTTCAGCTCCTAGATTATTTACTAAATTGGTAAAACCTGTGTTAGCGTTACTTAGAGCTAAGGGGCATGTGGTAATGGCCTACTTAGATGATATTCTGATTGTTGGAAAGACTCATGCTGAAACTCAATCATCAGTTTCAGTTGTTAAAAATCACTTTTGAACAAATGGGATTTGTGATTCACCCAGATAAATCTAAATTATCACCAGTCCAAATTATTGATTATCTGGGATTTACCATTATTTCCAATCACATGTTGGTAACTTTGCCCAGGGATAAATTGAATCAGTTAATTGAGGACTGTGTTAATCTCGTTGGAGAACAAAGGCCTTCGATTAGACAAGTAGCCAGGTTAATTGGGAAGTTGGTGGCAGCATTTCCAGCTGTGCAGTATGGTCCTTTGCATCATCAACAATTACAACGATCAAAGGAACAGGCACTGAGAATACAAAGGGGCCATTTTGATAGGCCTATGCAGTTGTCAGCTGGGGCGATTGCTGACATACAATGGTGGATAGCAAATGTTTCAACAAGTTTTAGGAAAGTTTTGGTGGAACCACCGTCATTGATATTACAGACTGATGTAAATGCACTGGGTTGGGGTGCAACAGATATGTCTTCTAGTTGTGGAGGCAGATGGAATGTGGATGAGACATCGCTTCTTCAACTAAGAGGATTAATTATTTAGAGTTGTTGGGCACCTGGTATGGGCTCAAAGCTTATTGTTCTACAAGGAGGGATCTGCATGTGCAGGTTCAGATTGACAACACCACAGCAGTGGCATATGTAAACCACATGGCTGGAGTTAAGTCAGTCTTGTGATAGACTGGCTAACCAGATTTGGAGCTGGTGTATTGACCAAAATATCTGGCTTTCAGCACTTCATTTGCCAGGAAGGTTCAACACGGTAGCTGACACTAGGTCACGTCAGTTTAATGACAACATTGAATGGATGTTAAATCAGGATGTATTTAACCAAATGATTGTTCAGTATGGATTGCCAGATATTGACTTGTTTGCATCTCGATTAAATCATCAGTTACCTAGATATGTTTCATGGGAACCAGATGCTAGGGCAGTAGCAGTGGATGCGTTTTCGCTGCATTGGGGAGGAATGTTTGTGTATGTATTTCCTCCATTCTGTCTCATCAGCAGATGGTTGCAAAAGATCAAGGAGGACTCCGCTTCAGGGGTATTGGTAGTGCCAGATTGGCCTACACAAGCATGGTTTCCCGTTGTATTACAAATGGCTAGGGAGCCTTACATGCTTATTCCCAAGAATAAAAATCTACTGGTAAATCCAGTCACTGGGGATCAACATCCTTTATATGATCGTATTGATCTGTTAATTTGCAGATTTTAAGGAGGTCATACCTGGGGAGAGGACTGTCTCATCGGACTGTGGATGTTCTCACGTCGGCCTGCAGGGATAGTACACAGCAGCAATATATCACCTATATAAAGAAGTGGGAGCAATTCTGCCTACAGCAGAATATTGTATATCACACTGCAGGGATCACGGACGTATTGGAAGTTTTTGTCAACTCTTTATTTCGACCAAAAATTAAGTTATAGTGCGATCAATTCAGCCAGAAGTGCTCTGTCTTCTTATTTACCTATGAATGCAGAATTACATACAGTAGGGACACATCCGTTAGTCTCACGATTCATGAAGAGAGTTTTCAATTCTAATCCTCCTAAACCCAGGTATGCCGGGATTTGGAATGTGAGTGAGGTTCTTATGGTTCTTCGCCAGTGGGCTCTGGTTACAAGCCTATCTATAGCCAAATTAACTATTAAGGTGGTCATGCTTATGGCGTTGGTTTCAGCTCAACGTGTACAAACGTTGCAAAAGCTACGGCTGGATAGAATGCATGTGTCGGCAGATGCCATTATATTTTATGTCTATGATTTGCTTAAACATAATAGAAGAGGCAAGACAGGATGTAAGATTGTGTTTTCAGCATACCCCGCAGATGATCGCTTGTGTGTAGTCTCACATTTATCACGTTACATTGAGATTACTCAACCTCTGAGAGGAACAGAGTCGGCTTTGTTTATTAGTCACAAAAAAACACACAGTAAGGTGTCGGTGCAAACAATTTCAAGGTGGCTAAAGCAGGTCCTGGCAAGTGCTGGAATTGATACTGATAAATTCAAATCTCATTCCACCAGGGCGGCATCAACTTCCGCGGCAAGGGCGATGGACGTGCCAATAGACCATATCCTCGCGGCCGCAGGATGGTCCAGTGAGCTAACTTTTCAGAGGTTTTATCACAAACCGATTTCAAGGCTCGGGGTGTTTGCTGATTCTGTTTTGAGTACTGTTACACTTTCCCCCTGAGTTAGAGGGGTTTGTTATGATTTGTTTGTAAATAAATTGTTATTCATTTAACAAATGTGTTACTGATGCATGATTGATTGTTAACGACTTTTGAGTCAATCCAGGCAGTGTGAACGTCGGATTTCGGTCTGCGGCGTGAATTCACAGTGCTTTGAAGTCTTCACGTAGTCACTCACGTGACTCCGAAGTAAAATAGTAAGATTAAACGAGAACTTACCAGTTTGAAGTTTGATCTTTATTTTATGAGGAGTCGAGTTGAGGGACTACGTGCCCTCCGCTCCCACCCTCATAGATCTCATCTGGTAGTTCTAGTTTTATCATCTTACCATTATACTCCAGTCATTGTTAGCTGTGAATTCATTCCGCTGCTTTGAAGATTGACGCACCAACGACTGTACGGGCTTCTATTCACGTAGTCCCTCAACTCGACTCCTCATAAAATAAAGATCAAACTTCAAACTGGTAAGTTCTCATTTAATCACTATTTACATAGATGTTTTTTACTTATTCGATGGTTTTTATAGTCCCAAATAAAACTATTAACCAAAATATCTATTTTTTTTAAAAACATTTTCGGGAGATATAAAGGGATGGCTTGAAATAAATATAACAATTGTTGTAAAAAAATCATTTTTATAGCATTTATTCTACCGATCATTGATATAGGTAGTGTTTTCCAATATAAAATATATTTTTTTAGTTTATTTAATAATTGAGGGTAATTATATTTAAATAGACAGTTATACGATTTAGGTACATTAATTCCTAGATATTTGAGTTTGTCCGTGACTATTTTAAGTGGGAATTGTTCTAATATATTTAATTTTATTCCAGTTATAGGCATAATTTCACTTTTATTCCAATTAATTCTATACCCAGAAAATGTACTAAACTTAGTTATAACATTAAATAGATTGGGAATACTAATCTCCGGTTTTGTAATATAAAATAAGATGTCATCTGCATATAGAGATATTTTATTCTTTGTAGTTTTGGTATTATATCCATATATTTCTGGTTTTGATCTAATCATTTCAGCTAATGGTTCTATTACCAGAGCAAATAGTAATGGTGATAATGGGCATCCTTGTCTACAACCCCTAAAGAGATTACATTTTGCTGATAGTATTTGATTTGTTAATATTCTTGCAGTTGGATTCGAGTATATGATTTTTACCCATTTGGAGAATCTATCCCCCAGTTGAAATTTCTGCATTATTTTAAATAAATATGGCCATACAACCTGATCAAATGCTTTTTCAGCATCTAAGGATATAACAGCTAGTTCAATATCAATCACTCTTTTTGAGTACATGACATTGAATAGATGTCTCAGATTATAAGATGAATAGCGTTTTGGAATAAAACCTGTTTGGTCATGATGTATTAATTTATTAATCACTAAACTTAGCCTCCGAGATAAAATTTTAGTTAGTATTTTTTGATCAGTATTTAAAAAAGCTATTGCTCTGTATGATCCAGGGTCTTCCAAATCTTTATCAGCTTTAGGGATAAGTGTGATTGTAGACTCATTTAATGATTCTGGTAACTTTCCTTGTTCATAAGCATATTTATATATTGTATGTAAACGTGGAGAGATCAGATCATGAAACTTCTTATAAAATTCAACACTTAAGCCATCAGGGCCTGCGGCTTTTCCGTTATTTAATGATCCAATTGATTCTTCAATATCTTTTACTGATATATCAGCATTTAACAAGTCTCTACCTTCCTGATCTAAACTGTTAATATGACATTCTTGTAGGAATGCTTCCATTCCATCTGATTGTCCTGCTAATTTAGATGAGTAAAGATTTTGATAATATTGTAAAAATGTATCATTGATATATTTTGGTAAAGTCAATATTTCTCCTTGTTCAAATCTAATTTTATATATCATTTTCTCCTCATCTAATTTTCTAAGCTGACGTGCCAGTAATTTTTGTGGTTTATCCCCAGGGGATATTGCATTTTTCTGCCTAGTAACATGACTTTTCGGTTTATCCGAGGGGGGGCTGCGCTGCATAGACATAGTAAGTCGCGCGCCTGATGACGTCACTCACGGCAATCGGTATAGAAGCAGCAGGCAACAGGTAGGTCATTTTCTCCCCGATTTTTCAGCGTTTTTTTCAAGGAGCTGGCTGGCGTTGCTCTTTAGCCCTCCATCGCGCCACCGGAAGTCCAGCCCTTTTATAATTTTATATGTTTCTATAAGATTCCCCCTCATCCTTTAAAACTCCAGTGAATACAAGCCTAGTCTTTTCAATCTTTCCTCATATGACAGACCCACCATCCCAAGGATCAATCTCGTGAACCTACGCTGCACTGCCTCAATCATAAGGATGTCCTTCCTCAAATTAGGAGACCAAAACTGTACACAATACTCCAGATGTGGTCTCACCAGAACCCTATACAACTGCAGAAGAACCTCTTTACTCCTTGAAATAGGTCTTGTTATGAAACAGGACCATGAATCAGGACATTTGGACAGGTACATGGATAAGTAAAGTTTAGAGGGATATGGATCAAATGCATGCAAATGGGACTAATTTTGTTGGCTATCTTAATCAACATGGAAGAGTTGGGCTGAATGATGCAAGACTCTATGACTCTGTGAGTCAGATGAACACAGCAGGGGGATCGATCTCACAGCTACAAGTCTCAACGTCCATTCATTATTGGGCGGTCCCACTCCAGAACCTCATCCTTGCCGTCTCTGCTGTTCACGTTTCACATCAGTGCTCACCATCAGAATTTACTGGATAGTCAATACAAGCTGGAATACAAAAGTAAAATACCACGACCACTGAAGGTCAAAATGGAAAGAAGAAAACAGAACATTGAACAAAGACAGACACAAATTGCTGGAGCAACTCAGCGGATCAGTCAGCATCTCCGGAGAAAACGAATAGGTGGCATTTCGGGTCTGAAACCTTCTTCAGACTGGTAGACTCGAAACGTCACTTAGTCCTTTTTCTCAGAGATACTGACTGAACCGCAAAGTTACTCCAGCATTTTCGGTGTAAACCAGTATGTGCAGTTCCTTCCCACATATCCAGAACATAGAACAGTACTTCACAGGAACAGGCCCTTTCAGCCCACTGTACTTGTGCCACCCGTGTGCGGACGTGGCGTCGAAGGACAAGAAGCCGAAGCAAAGAACTGGAAACAAAGCCAAAACGCCAACTAACCGAAAGGGTGGGATGCCTAAAAGCAAACTCTCCGAATGGCCGCTCTGGCGAAAAGTCAAATAACGGACATGAGGTCACCGGAGGGGGCGGGACTTGTCAGCGATTGGTCCAGACCCCCACGTCCATCCCATCACTGGCCAGTGGAGACAGGAGGGTTTGGGTCATTTCCACACACAAGCCATCGGTGACTGGGCACTCTGAACCCGAGCACCAAGTTGTAAGCGGCCGAAGGAGCGCATCCCTCGGGACAGCCCCCACTCTCCATGTGGCCCTTCCCACAGGACGGGGTCGGCATTAAAAGTCAAAAAAGAGTTACTGATTTAAAAAGAAAAATGTTACATGTATCAATAATAATTAGATTCAGGAACCTGGTTAATTCAGTGGTGGGATTATTTCCCTGTCCAAACTATGCCTTTGCTTTAGCCGGTGGTTACATCCATTCCACCCCTCCCTCACGAAGATGTGAGATTTCATTAAGAGCACACTTGGATGAATAGATGCAAAGTATACCGTCTCTTCCATGTGTGCAATACACGAAGCCGATGAAATGAGATAACTGTCACACCAAAGATAGACACAAAATACTGGAGTGTCTCAGTGGGACAGGCAGCATCTCTGGAGAGAAGGAATGGGTGGTGTTTCGGGTCGAGACCCTTCAGACTCAGTCTTCAGGTCTGAAGAATGGTCTCGATTCGAAACGTCACCCATCCCATGGGGGCTGGGGTCCAATGGCGGTGCATTGCGGTCAGCGACTCTGGGTGGACTTCACCGCTGCTACACGGTTGCCGAGGCCCCAGTGAATGTTTCATTGCGAATGACACACCAAGAATTGCTGGCATTTTCTAACTTTATCACAAGCCGTAATCCTGGCTGAATGTTTCCTCCAAATTAATCAAATGAAATACTCCTTGCGATTGAGTTCAAGGTGACCACTGAAACCTACAATTTGTGTGGTGGAAGAAGAGAAGATGGTAGAGTGTGTTGTTTTGAGCGTGTCGTCAAAGTCTTTATAGAGTTAATGTATTTTTTTTACACATCTTGCATTCATGTGGAAAGAGAGAATATATCGGTTAGTGCTTGGTGCGTTGATAAAATGGACGGTTTTGTCATGAAACTACAATGGTTCAATGGTTGTTCTGGTTTAGTTTAGAGATACAGCACGGGAACAGGCCCTTCATCCTACCGAGTCTGCACTGACCAGCGATCCACGCACAGGAACACTAGGTCCTACACACACTAGGGCCAATTTACACTCGTGCCAAGCCAATAAACCTACAAACCTGTATGTGTTTGGAGTGTGGGAGGAAACCGAAGATCTCGGACAAAGCCCACGCAGATCATGGGTAGAGCATACAAACTCCGTACAGACAGCACCCGTAGTCAGGATCGAACCTGGGTCTCCGGCACTGCAAGCGCTGTGAGACAGCAACTCTACCGCTGCACCTCTGTGCCGCCATTGACAAGGTTTAGAGATACAGCGCGGAAACAAGTCCTTTGGCCGACTGAGTCCACGTCGACCAGCGATCTCGACACACTAACACTATCCTACACACACTATGGACAATTTATAATTTTACTTAAGCCAATTAACCTGCAAACCTGTGCGTCTTTGGGGTGTGGGAGGAAACTGGAGCTCCCGGAAAAACCCACACAGGTCACGGGTAGAACGTACAAGCTCCGTGCAGACACCACCCATAGCCAGGATCGAACCTGGGCCTCTGCCGCTGTAAGTCAACAACTCTACCGCTGCACCACCATGCCGCTATGCATAGGATATGAAGGGAAATGGACGGGCAACATTTCGGATCAGGAACTTTCTTTCTCATAAGTGCTATTGACTGGGAGATATCTATTGGCCAAGATTACAGCATCAGGGTGGAACAGGCCCTTCAGCCCAACCAGCCCAATCACCGACCAACACGTCCTATCTACACTAGTCCCACCTGCCTACATTTGGCCCATATCCCTCTAAACCTGTCCTTTCCATGTAGCTGTCCAAATGCTTGTAAAACATTACGATAGTACCTGCCTCAATTACCTCCTCTGGCAGCTTGACCCACACACCCACCAATCTTTGTGTTCCTGTTAAATCTTTCCCCCCTCACCTTAAACCTATGCCCTCTGGTTCTTGACTCCCCTTCTCTGGGCAACCCGATCTATTCCTCTTAAGATTTTGTACACCTCTGTAAGATCACCCCTCATCCTCCTGCGCTCCAAGGAATAGAGTCCCAGCCCGATCAACCTCTCCCTACAGCTCAGGCCCTGGAGTCCGGGCAACATCAGAATTACATCAAAATTAGACTCGCAATTTGTGCCTAACTCTCTGGGCGGGACTTGAACCAGTACATTTCTGACTTGGAGCGAAAGATTTGGATACTGAAGCCAAGTGGAACTCCTTCCTTACATGAAAGGGATGAAGAAGCATAACCGGCTGTGATTTGTGATTAGTGCAATATTTCATAAGCATAACAAAACATTAGCAAAGAAAAAGAAAGCAAATGATCCCACACACACTTAATGCATGGCAAACATGTTATAAGACTGCTACGGTTTGTTACAAAATTAGATCAAGTGTTGCCCAAAGGGAGAACTAGAATGCGGTTTACAGAGTATTCAGTATTTCTCTCACACTCTCGATCTGATTTTGTATTATGCAAAAAAAAAGAAAAAAAAGAGTTTAGTATTTAATATTTCATGATTTTAAATCTGATTTCCAGAAAGCGCTTTTATTGCAAGTTACAGCTGAAACACAAGAGAACTCCTTCTAACATGTTTTTTTAAATTACATTGCCAGCTTTTCCAAATGAGCGACTTCTCTCTTGAATTAAAACTCTTCAGGCTGGAGCCTATTTTTGATGGGAGAGTGTGGGTGCTGGCTCCGTTTGGTTCAGTCGCTGCTTATTCAGTGTGGCATTGTGATTCCTCATTCCACACTCTGAGTGAATACTAATGATGCAGATTAGTATCCCCTGTGACTCACAGAGTAATTGAGCTGTCCAGAGCCGAAGCAAACAGCACAGAGCTCCAGCCGGCACATTGCCGTGTGGTATCACAGGCATGCATCTCCATCGTGGTGCAATCAGGAGAGGAACACACAAACAATAGTGTGCGTGTGTGTGTGTGTGTAGCGCGTGTGTGTGTAGTGTGTGTAGTGTGTGTGTGTAGTGTGTGTGTGTAGTGTGTGTGTGTGTGTGTGTGTGTGTGTGTGTGTGTGTGTGTGTGTGTGTGTGTGTGTGTGTGTGTGTAGTGTGTGTGTGTGTGTGTGTGTGTGTGTGTGTGTGTGTGTGTGTGTGTAGTGTGTGTGTGTAGTGTGTGTGTGTAGTGTGTGTGTGTGTGTGTGTGTGTGTAGTGTGTGTGTGTAGTGTGTGTGTAGTGTGTGTGTGTGTAGTGTGTAGTGTGTGTGTGTAGTGTGTGTGTGCGCATGTGTGCGCGTGTTTGTGCACGTGTGCGCGTGTGTGTGTGTGTGTGCGTGTGTGTGTGTGCGTGTGTATGTGTGTGCGCATGTGCGTGTGCATGTGTGTGTGCATGTGTGTGTGCGCGTGTGCGTGTGTGTGTAGTGTGTGTATGTGTGTGTGTGTGTGTGCGTGTGTGTGTAGTGTGTGTGTAGTGTGTGTGTAGTGTGTGTGTGTGTAGTATGTGTGTGTGCGCATGTGTGTGTGCGCATGGGTGTGTGCACATGCGTGTTTGTGTGAGCATGTGTGTATGTGCGCATGTGTGTGTGTGTGCGCATGTGTGTGTGTGCACAGGTGTGTGTGCGCAGGTGTGTGTGTGCGCAGGTGTGTGTGTGTGTGCATGCATGTAATAATAATAATAATAATAATAATAATAATAATATCTTTTATTGTCATTACACATAAGTGCGACGAGATTTGGTTTGCAACTTCCATCCGATGTCATAACTTAAACGACTAATAACATTTAGGTTTAGATAACAGTAGAACAGTAAAACAGTCAAACCACCAGACTGAAATGCAGATGTGTCTGTGCGACGTGACCATCTGAGGGAGACAGTCCATGGGGGTGGGGGGCACTCAGCAGGGCCGGTTCAGAGCCACTATAGCTCTGGGAATGAAGCTGTTCCTGAGTCTGGTGGTGTGGGTGTAGAAGGCCTTGTAACATCTGCCGGAAGGGAGTAGTTCGAACAGTCCATTACAAGGGTGAGAGGAGTCTTTATGTATGCTGACGGCCTTCCTAAGGCACCGTGTGTGGTAGATGCCCTCCAAGACTGGTAGCGGTGTCCTAATAATCTGTTGCGCTCTGTGGACCACGCGCTGAAGAGCTCTCCTCTCCGCCTCCGTGCAGCTGAGATACCACACAGAGATGCCGTACGTTAGTATGCTCTCTGTGGTGCAGTGGTAGAAGGTCGTCAGCAGCTGTTGGGGCAGACCGTTTCAATGTTCTTAGGAAGAACAGTCGTTGCTGTGCTTTTTGGTGGACCATGTGAGGTCCTCTGAGATGTGAGTGCCCAGAAACTTAAAGCTGGACGCTCACTCCACACTGTCCCCGTAGATGGACATTGGGGTGTATTCCCCATTCTGTGACCTCCTGAAGTCGATAATCAGATCCTTGGCCTTGGAGGTGTTTAGTGACAAGTTGTTCCGTGAGCACCAGTCCGCCAGGTTCTGTACCTCTGTTCTATAGTTTGTTTCATCACCGTTGGTGATCAGCCCGATCATCATTGTGCCGCCTGTAAACTTGACAATGGTGTTGGTGTTGAATGCAGGAACACAGTCGTGGGTGAAGAGGGAGGAGAGCATGGGGCTCAGTACACAGCCCTGTGGTGTGCCGGTGCTCAGGGTGATAGTGGAGGACAGGTGCGGCCCCAGTCTCACTGCCTGCGGTCGCTCCGTCAGAAAATTCAGGACACAATCACATATCGGTGAGCTGAAGCCTAGCTGGTGGAGTTTGGTGGTGAGCTTGGTGGGGATGACCGTATTGAAGGCAGAGCTATAGTCAATGAAGAGCATCCTCACGTACATGCCCTGTCTTTCCAGGTGGGTCAGGACAGTGTGAAGAGCCACAGAGATGGCATCCACTGTGGATCTATTTGCCCTGTATGCAAATTGATGGGGGTCCAATGAGGCAGGGAGTGTGTGTGTATGTATAGTGTGTGTGTGCGTGCATGTGCGTGTGTGTGCGTTTGTGCACATGTGTGTATGTGAGCACATGTGTGTGCGTGTGCGTGTGTGTGTGCACGTGTGTGTGTGTGTGTGTGTGCACATGCATGTGCGTGTGTGCATGTGTGTGTAGCGTGTGTGCGCGCATGTGTGCATATGGGTGTGTGTGTATGTGCACACGTGTGTGTGTGTGTGTGCATACATGTGTGCACATGTGTGTGTGTCTAATGTGTGCGCATGTGTGTGTGTGCACGCGCATGTGTGTGTATGTCTAGTGTGAATGTGTGTGTGTCTAGTGTGTGTGTGTCTAGTATGTGTGTGTCTAGTGTTGGTGTGTGTCTAGTGTGTGTGTGTCGAGTGTGGGTGTGTGTGTCTAGTATGTGTTTGTGTGCACACGTGTGTGTGTGTGGGTGTCTGTGTGTGCGTGTGCGTGTGCGTGCGTGTGCGTGTGTGTGTGTGTGTGTGAGAAGAAGTGACTGGAATCTGCATGTGAGATTAAGAAAAAAACTGAATTGTCACAAGCTCATTTTTATTTGTTTTAAAAGCCTTGGAATTTTGTATTTAATTTGAAGATTTAAATTCCAGCCAAGATTGTTTTATCAGACGCTGAGAGAAAGATTACGATTAAACATTCAGTTACATCTCACCCAATAAATTAAGGTGTTTTCAATGCGGCTTAAAGAATGGAGTTATTTCATTGTGGAGACTACACACACTTTCAATCCGCCAGGAATTCAGCTCCATGTGCAGAGGCCAGGTATTGTAGGCAGCAGGAATTGTGTGTGGAATTGCACAGGTACACACTTTCTTCCCTTTTCTATAGCCACTAAAGGATGTTTGGCAGGGGCAACGTGGCAAATTAAATACAAATTGCCCCACAATATTGAGTTAGTAACAACCATGAAGTTAAATTTAGTTTAGAGATACAGTTCTTTGCCCCACAGAATCCAGGCCAACTAGTGATCACCCAGCACAATATCACTATCCTACACACTAGGGTGGCACGGTGGCGCAGCGGTAGAGTTGTTGCCTTGCAGCACTTGCAGCGCCAGAGACCTGGCTTCGATCCCGACTACGGGTGCTGTCTGTACGGAGTTTGTACGTCTCCACGAGACCGCGTGGGTTTTCTCCGAGATCTCCGGTTTCCTCCCGCACTCCAAAGATGTACAGGTTTGTAGATTAATTGGCTTGGTGTAAATGTTGTTAACTGTCCCTAGTGTTTGTAGGGTAGTGTTAATGTGCGGGGATCAGTGGGCGGTGCATACTCGATGGGCTGAAGGGCCTGTTTCAGCACTGTATCTCACAACTAAACTAATCACTGGGAACAATTTGCAATTTTACTGAAGCCAATTAATCCATAAACATGCACGTCTTTGGAGTGAGGGGGAAAGCCGGAGCTCCCGGAGAAAACTCTGTACAGACAGCACCCATAGTCAGGATCGAACCCAGGTCTTTAGCGCTGTGAGGCAGCAACTCTACTGCTGCGCCAACGTACCACCCACTTGAGTCCATGTACTTGAGTCACATTACACAGTTCATTTAAACATGATGATAGAAGGAAAAGGCTACTTACACAAATACTCCACACATTCGTAACTCTAGTCGCAATAATGCTGTCAACCTGACAATGTTATTTAGACAGACACAAAAAGCTGGAGTAACTGAGCGGGTCAGACAGCATCTCTGGAGCAAAATGATGGTTGACGTTTTGGATAGGAACCCTTCTTGAGACTCAAAATATCATCTGTCCTTTTTCTCCATAGATACTGTCTGGCTGGGTTACTCCAGCACTTTAATTTAGTTTTGTTTAATTTAGTTTAGTTTAGAGATACAGCGTGGAAACAGGCCCTTCGGCCCACCGAGTCCACGCCAACCAGCGATCCCCGCACATTAACACTATCCTACCTACATTTACCAAGCCAATTAACCTACAAACCTTTACGTCTTTGGATTGTGGGAGGAAACCGAAGATCTCGGTGAAAACCCATGGAGGTCATGGGATGAATGTACAAACTCCGTACACGCAGCACCCGTAGTCGGGATCGGACCCAGGTCGACGCTGTTGCATTCATTGTAAGGCAGCAACTCGACCACTGCGCCACCGAGCCGCCCTCAACTATTTGTGTTGATCTTCGGTATAAATCAACTTCTGCAATTCCTTTCCACGCATTAAATAAGCAATATTTTTTCAATTTGACTGCATCAGGGCGATAGAATGGAACTTATCATGTGGAGAATTGAGGAGCAGCTTTACATTTGTAACTCTACTCACAATAATGCTGTCAACCTGACAATATTATTTAGACAGACACAGAAAGCTGGAGTAACTCAGCGGGTCAGACAGCAAGCATCTCTGGAGAAAAGGAATGGGTGACGTTTTGGGTCGAGACCCTTCTTCAGACTGAGATTCAGGGGAAAGGGAAATGAGAGATATAGACGGTGATGTAGAGAGATATGGAACAAATGAATGCTGCAACAAAGTAACGATGACAAAGAAAACAGGCCCATTGTTAGCTGTGGGCTTGGTGAAAATGAGTTTCAGACAATGAGACTCAACAAGACGGCGTTGAAACTACTTCGACGACTTGGGTGGGGGAGGGACTGAGAGAAAAGGGATGCAAGTTAGAGAAATCAATATTCATACTGCTATTCATAAATAAATTCATACCATAATTTATTTATGGCCCTAGATTTATACTACCCATCAGGGATAGCATCCTTTCAATGTTTACTATGTGGAACCCCTTCATATTTCTGAATACTTCGAGCAGGTCACCTCTCTGACCTTTCTGCGGTCACTCAAGAGCAAATTTGGCAATAATATCTTGGTCTGTTTTACACATGAAATTTGTGAGATATTAACAATTAGTTTGGTTTAGAGGTACGGTGCAGAAACGAGCCCTTCGGCCCATCAAGTTCGCACCGACCAGTGATCCCCGCACATTAACACTACCTTACACATACTAGGGACAATTTTTACACTTATGCCAAGCCAGTTAACCTACAAACAAGTGCGCCTTTTGGAGTGTGGGAGGAAACCGAAGTTCTCGGAGAAAACCCACGCAAGTCACGGGTGGAACATACTAACTCCGTACAGACAGCACCCATAGCCAGGATCGAACCCGGGTTCCTGGCGCTGTACACGGTGTAAGGCAGCAGCCTCTGTCGGTCCCTGCGCTGTTCACTGTGCTCACCTCCAGGTGTGATGGAGCTGAGGACAGCACAGTGCCGTGGGAAGAATGTCGGGAATGCTCATTCTCCGACTCCCCACACGGTTAAAAATTCAACTGTTTCACCCCTGGAGGAATTGCCGGTCTGAGAAGAAGCAGGAGGGAAGTGGTCTGGGAGCATTTTCCATTACAATGGCCAATTCTTTTAGTTGTACCAACGGTTACAACAGTGCTCCTCCAATATCACATCTTTAATACTTTTGCCCACTGCTATAAACACACCTCATCTTCATTTCCCAGCAGGTTCATTCCCTCCAGCTAATGGATAGAAGCAGCCCACACTAAATCATCCAAAGCATTGCGGTGTGTGCAACTCTTACAGATTTCCAGAAAGCCAAATAAGAGTTGTCTGGCCAGATCATGCGCATGCACGGGTAAACACACACACACACACACACACACACACACACACACACACACACACACACACACACACACACACACACACACACACACACACACACACACAATTTGTGAGACATTGGCCACAGACTTCTGGCAATGGGTAAGATGATAGAGGTTTATAATTGCAAGCATTTGCTGTGTACACCGAGGTCTACTCTACCATGATCATAATGTCCTAGAACCACCCAGCATGGAACAGGCCCTTTGGCCCAACTTGATTGTGCTGACTAAACTGACATACTGGGCTGGTCAGATTTGACTGCATTTTATCTGTAGCCCCCCCCCCCCCCCCCCCCACCCCCCCCCCTCCAATAAACCCTTCCCATCCATTTAGCTTTATGTTTTTTAGTTTTAGAGATATAGCGTGGTAACAGGCCCTTAGGCCCACCGAGTCTGCACCGACCAGCGATCCCCACACATTTACACTACCCTACACAAAACTGGGGACTATTTACAATTACACCAAGCCAATTAACCTACAAACCTGTACGTCTTTGGAGAGTGGGAGTAAATCCAGCATCAGGAGAAAATACATACTGGTCACGGGGAGAATGTACAAACTCCATACAGACAGCACCCACAGTCAGGATTGAACCTGCCTCTCTGGCACTGTAAGGCACCAACTCCAGAGCTGCCCCACCATGCCGTCCTATTCTGCACAGAAGCAACGAGGACTTAAGGACCAAATAGCCTCTACTATGATCATCTTCTTCTTCTTTCACGTGGCGTGCACAGCCTACAGTTGTTGGACAACTTGTTCTATTTGATCTTCCGTTTGTGCACGTCGAGTTGATTGCATTAGTCGAAACAGGGCGGACCACATGAAGGTTGCAATCTTCCAGCCCACTGTGATCATGGAGTCACAGACGACCCTGCACGGAACAGGCCCTTCGGCCCACTTTGTTTGTGCTGACCAAATTGGTGTTATGTGCTGGATCCATTTGCTTGCATGTGATCCTCTGCTCCGTAATAGAAACATAGAAACATAGAAACATAGAAATTAGGTACAGGAGCAGGCCATTCGTCCCTTCGAGCCTGCATCGCCATTCAATATGATCATGGCTGATCATCCAACTCAGTATCCTGTACCTGCCTTCTCTCCATACCCTCTGATCCCTTTAGCCACAAGGGCCACATCCAACTCCCTCTTTAATATGGCCAACAAACTGGCCTCAACTACCTTATGTGGAAGAGAATTCCACAGATTCACCACTCTCTGTGTGAAAAACGATTTCCTCATCTCGGTCCTAAAAGACTTCCCCCTTATCCTTAAACTGTGACCCCTTGTCCTGGACTCCCCCAACATCGGGAACAATCTTCCTGCATCTAGCCTGTCCAACCCCTTAAGAATTTTGTAAGTCTCTATGAGATCACCCCTCAATCTTCTAAATTCCAGCGAGTACAAGCCAAATCTATCCAGTCTTTCTTCATATGGAAGTCGTGCCATCCCAGGAACCAGTCTGGTGAACCTTCTCTGTACTCCCTTCCTATCCCTTTCTCGCTCCATTGTAGGATTGTGCAAAATAAAGGCATTTATTTGTTTCCCAATGTGGAAACCTTTAGAAAATAAAAGGAAAGAGAGTAAAGGAAAACTTGCGTTCATACATTGCCTTGCATTTGCTCAGAATGTTCCAAAGCCCTTTGCAGATAGTTACAAACTTTTGATGTACAGCTACACTCATAGTGCTGGAGATATAGGAGTAAAAATTCATCAGCTGTCACAGGTTATATAAGGGGACAACTAAAATATTGTACTCAGCTTCTGAAATCCAGTCAGACTCACTTCATCAAATGCATTTCTCTCCCGGTTTTTTTCCAGTAATGCTGTTTGAGAGGTATATATTATCTGAAACAATGCGCTTCCTCGAAACCAGGCCACTGGATCTTTTTCATTCGTGTTCCATTCATCTGAGAAAGTTTACTGCCTCAGGAGCGATGTTGAATCTCTGAGGTATGCTTGGCTTTGTACAAAAGCAGGGACAGCATTTACCAATCGAGCTTTGCAAGAAATTGCACAAAAATACACACACGCACATGCACACGTACACGCACATACATATATATATATAGATATTTTACATTTTTATTTATTAGAGGTACAGTAAGTTACATCAGTGTACGTCCCGTATATATTATTACAATCATTGTACCCCTTAGTTTTTTAAAGCTATTAAAAAAAAATAGAATCAGAGGAAGTAGAGAAAGTGAGAGAGAATTGTGAAGGTGAAGCAGCGTGACGAAGGGAAAGAAGAGAGAGCCCCTAGTCGAGGAGTTAGAGAAAGGAGATTAAGAGATAGACCCTAGAAAAGAAGAGAGAGAAAGAAGAAACAAGGAAAAGGCAGTTACTTTATTATAAACATCACGCAAAAGGAATTTTCCAACTCAACAATTTTTCATCCCCCTTTACCAAGACCTGACGCTGGTACCTTTTTGAGGTGCTCTTGCACCCTATCCTTGTGGTAGATCTATAAATGCAGACCAGTCTTATAAAAGCGATCTGATTTTCCTGCCAGGCTGAGTCTCATATCTTCCAGATGTAGTGTTTCAAACATAGTTGAAATCCACATGTTTACTGTTGGTATATGAGCATTTTTCCCGAATTTTATGTGTGTGTACACGTACACATATATATACACGTACACACATGTATATATATGTATGTATACACACACATATATTTATATATATGTATACACACACACACACACACATATATATTTATATATATATGTACACACACATATATATATGGGAAATAAATGATTTTTACTACAGTTTTGCATCTGATGCAAAAGTGCAGTTTAGTTTAGTTTCGAGATACAGCAGGGGAACAGGCCCTTCGGCCCACCGAGACCGCGCTAGCCATCGATCACCTGTCCACAGGTTCCATCCTACACAGAGGCCAATTGAACGACAAACCAACACGTGGGAGAAAACCGGAGCACCTGGAGGAAACCCAAGCAGTCACAGGGAGAACATGCAAACTCCATACAGAGAGCACCTGTAGTCAGGATGGATCCCAGGTTGCTGGTGCTGTAAGGCATCAACTCAACAGTTGTGCCGCCATGCCGCCCAGAATAGTCCTGCTTCACGAATGAATAAACGGATTGATTAAAGTTTCCAAATGAACTATCTTCTCGTCAAAAGTCACTGGAAAAAACAGCGCACAGGAATAAAATCTGTTATCATCTGGGATTGGGACATTATTATTCAGAGAAACAGCTGGAATGCAATTTCTGAAAGCATTTACATTGAGCATGTGATTTTTCTTTAATCCTGAACAAATATCCCGATCCAATGACGTATCTGCACCTAATGAGAAAACCAGGATCGTGTAAACTGCTTTCTTATTTGATTTGACATCCACTCCAATGGGACGGCATCTCTGATCTACAGTCTGGGTTGCAGTGAGCAATCGATGGGCAGCATAGGGTACAAGCAGACAAAGATATAGACAGCAAAGTGTTTCATTTATCCCACAGACTGATTGTGCGTAGGACTAGTTACAGAAAAACAAAGCTTTTAAATTGTGATTCGTGGAGCATCTGCTCATTGGACCGAGAGAACGGAACGTGACCGGTCTTTCTGAGACGCTGAAATTAGAAAGAACAGGAAAAGGTCAGGTGGGTAACAAATCAGGAGAGGAATAGATCGGGTGGAACAATGGAGTCCCTTTCCCAGAGTAGGGGAATCGGGAACCAGAGGGCATAGGTTTAAATTGAAGGAGGAAAGATTTTATAGGAATGTGAGAGGTAACTTTGTCAAGCAAAGGGTGGTGAGAGTATGGAACGAGCTGCCAGAGGCGGTGGTTGAGGCAGGGACTGTCGCAACGTTTACAAAGCAATTAGTCAGGTACAGAAATAGGACAATGTACAGAGGACATGTAAGATTGTTAAGGGCTTGGACAAGATTGTTAAGGGCAGCGACACTCTAGAGGCAGGAAACATGTTCTCGAAGTTGGGGGAGTCCAGAACCAGGGGCCACAGTTTAAGAATAAGGAGGAAGCCATTTAGAACGGAGACAAGGAAACACTTTTTCTCCCAGAGAGTGGTGAGTCTGTGGAATTCTCTGCCTCAGAGGGCGGTGGAGGCAGGTTCTCTGGATGCTTTCAAGAGAGAGCTAGATAGCGCTCTTAAAAATAGCAGAGTCAGGAGATATGGGGTGAAGGCAGGAACGGGGTACTGATTGGGGATGATCAGCCATTGAATGGCAGTGCTGGCTCGAGGGGCCAAACGGCCTACTCCTGCACCTATTGTCTATTGTCCATTGTCTATTGTCTATTGGCTATGGGTCAAACATAGGCAAGTGGGACTAGTGTAGATGGGACATGTTGGTCGGAGTGGGCAAGTTGGGCAGAAAGGCCTGTTTCCATGCTCCATGACTATGGCTCCATTTGCAATTGATTGGTCAATAAACGCGAGGGAAAAGTAGGATTAATGCTGTGGAAGAAGCACTTTGTCCAAAGCCAGGAATGGCAGTGGCTCTACGGAAGTGTGAAGCTGAGCCTCAGCTGCGCTGGGCCATTGGGATGGTTGTGTTTAGGGACTTTGGTCAGTCGGTAAGAGGGCATTGAGCTGAACTGCACAAACCAGGAAGACCCTAAGTGCTGCCGTAACTCAGCGGGTCAGGCTGCATCTCTGGAGAAAAGGAATAGGTGATGTTTCGGATCGAGACCCTTCCTCAGACCCATCTTTGATTCCCGGCTAAAGATATTCAAGACCTTGGACACTGAGATCAATGCACTGTCGGAGATCTCCAAAATGATGGAAGAGCTCTATTGATGGGGCAATCCAGAACCACGAGAGATGACACTGCTGTAGACTTCAGGGGGAACCTCTACACACAGAGAATGGTTTTGATGAAGATTTCTTGAGCACAGATTAGATTGAGAATAGATTTGCGCAGGAAAGTCTGGTGAACCCATGAGAGTGAAAGTAACAAGAGGTTGATTGATTGAAAGACATATATATATATATATATCATATATCTGTATGTAGACAAAAGTGCTGGAGAAACTCAGCGGGTGCAGCAGCATCTATGGAGCGAAGGAAATAGGCAACGTTTCGGGCCGAAACGTTGCCTATTTCCTTCGCTCCACAGATGCTGCTGCACCCGCTGAGTTTGTCCAGCACTTTTGTCTACCTTCGATTTTCCAGCATCTGCAGTTCCTTCTTAAACATCATGTATCTGGACACTGTGGACGGCTCGATTGTAATCATGTATTGTCTTTCCACTGACTGGTTAGCACGCAACAAACGCTTTTCACAGTACCTTGTTACACGTGACAATAAACTAAATGTAGCATGGAGGCAGGCCCTGAGCCCATCGAGCTGATGCCGGCCATCGATCACCCATTCACACTACTTCTACCTGATCCCACTTTCTCATCCACTCCCCACACACCTGACTGGGGCAATCTACAAAGGCCAATGAACCTGCAAACCGGCACATCTTCACAGCCAGCAGCTGAGGTCAGGATTGAATGTGGACTTCTGGTATTGTGAGGCAGCAGCTCTACCAGCTGTGCCACTGTGCTGCCCCTGGTACTGATGCTGATAGGTGAGCCATGCCCATGTGGAGTGCAGCACCAGCATAGACCACCAGAGAGTGGGCATGTCTCCCAACAATAGCTTCAAAGGATATGAAGCCCTGACTTTGAAGTGACAGAATACAACGCAAGTCTAAAACCAGCCCCAGCTGCTGATTCTATTTACAAACTGTTAACCCCCATTTATAAAGCACACTAGCATAGTCATATTGTCATTTAGTGTGGAAACAGGCCCTTCGACCCAACTTGCCCACACTGACCAACATGTCCCATCTACGCTAGTTCCAACTTATTGTGTTTGGCCCATATCCTTAACCATATAACATATAACCATATAACAATTACAGCACAGAAACAGGCCCTCTCGGCCCTTCCAGTCCGTGCCAAACATTTATTTTCCCCTAGTCCCATCTACCTGCACTCAGACCACACCCTTCCATTCCCTTCCCGTCCATATACCTATCCACTTTACTTTTAAATGTTAAAATCGATCCTGCCTCCACCACTTCTGCTGGAAGCTCATTCCACACAGCCACCACTCTCTGGGTAAAGAAGTTCCCCCTCATGTTACCCCTAAACTTCTGTCCCTTAATTCTCATGTCATGCCCTCTTGTTTGAATCTTCCCTACCCTCAATGGGAAAAGCTGATCCACGTCAACTCTGTCTATCCCTTTCATCATTTTAAAGACCTCAATCAAGTCCCCCCTTAACCTTCTGCGCTCCAAAGAATAAAGACCTAACTTGTTCAACCTTTCTCTGTAACATAGTTGCTGGAACCCAGGCATCCCTCTAAACCTTTCCTAACCATCTACCTGATTAAATGTTTCTTAAACAAGGCAATAGTAGTTTCAAAATAGACACAAAAAGCTGGAGTAACTCAGCGGGTCAGACAGCATCTCTGGACAAAAGGAATAGGTGACATTTCGGGTCTAGACCCTTCTTCGGACATAGTAGTTCATCGTTACGTGTCATATGTACCGAGGTATAGTGAAACGCTTTTGTTGCGAGCTATCCAGTCAATGGAAAGACTATACATGATTACAATCGAGCCATCCACAGTGTGCAGATACAGGATAAAGGGAATAATGATAATATTGGACCTGCCTCAACAACCTCTTCCGGCAGTTCGTTCCATGCAACCATCTCCCTCTGTGTAAAAAAGTTACCTCCCAGGTCCCCAGTTACCCCTGAGGTTCCTAGTTATCCATCAGGTTCCGAAGTGCACAAGCAGCTATTGTTTGACAGGACAGGCAGCATCTCTGGAGAGAAGGTATGGGTGATGTTTTGAGTCGAGACCCTTCTTCAGACCCCACCCAGCAGTCTGGACCCAAAACATCAGCCATTCCTTCTCTCCAGAGATGCTGCCTGTCCCGCTGAGTTACTCCAGCATTTTGTGACTGTCTTCGGTGTAAACCTTCCAACGCTCTAATGCTATGGTTTGAGTCGGAATCAGACTAGTGAGGATGGATGTGATGAAAACACACTGATACAGAATATGTTCACTCCTGCTATTAATGCACGACTTAGAAAAGAAACTACACTCAAGAGCAGATGAATTTTAAATGAAAGCATAATCCTGTTGCAGGCACATTAAGGCTGGAGACAGAATGCGGTGATCACCACATCCTGACTCCTGCTTTCAACTGTACATAATGTTAGTTTTCCCAGAGCCGGAGAAGAGCTAATGATTCTCCCAGTGCCCTCCTGCATACACTCACTCTATGATGGTAATAAAAGCAGAAAACGATAGAAAAGGTCGCTTCCGACAAAGCATGGACATTACCGCCATTTCTCTCTCCGCAAATGCTGTCCGACCGACTGAGTATTTCCTTCTATTAGAAACGTAGAAAATAGGTGCAGGAGGAGGCCATTCGGCCCTTCAAACCAGCACTGCCATTCATTGTGATCATGGCTGATCATCCCCAATCAATAACCCGTGCCTGGCTTCGCCCCACATCCCTTGATTCCACTAGCCCCAAGAACTCTAATAGAAACATAGAAACATATTATTTAGTGTTTTCCAGCTTCAAGCAATTCCTTTGAATTCAGTCTGAAGAAGGGTCACTGTGACTCATCACATGTGATGACAAAGCATTTATTCATTTATTCATTTATTCATTCTCAACCCGAGGCCTCACCTGCTGCTTCTCTCCAGAGATGCCGCCTGACCCGCTGAGTTACTCCAGCATTTTAAGTCTAATTCCTTTGACAATATTAGTCAAAGTAATTAGAAATTATAACACTGGAATAAACTATAGTCTGCAGTCTCTCCACATTTGAGCTACCCTCAGCATTACTGGTACTGCCTGCTATGTTCCCATACACCTCTTTCCTTTAGATACTGTTCTGGCCCACTGTTAAATGTTGACTTGCCCTCTAATACTTTTCTTGTTTTCAGTTGCTGTTTCCAAAGGTAGAGTCGCAGATTCATAGAGTGATACCATGTGGAAACAGGCCCTTTGGCCCAACTTGTCCACACCGGCCAACAATGTCCCAGCTACACTAGTCCCACCTGCCCAAGTTTGGTCCATATCCCTCCAACCTGTCCTATCCATGCACATGTCTAACTGTTTCTTAAATGTTGGGATAGTCCCTGCCTCAAGTATCTCCTCTGGCAGCTCGTTCCATACACCCACCACCGTTTGTGTGAAGGTTAGTTTAGTTTAGTTTAGTTCAGAGATACAGCACGGAAAATGGCCATTCGGCCCACCGAGTTCGCACCGACCAGCGATCCCCCCACACTAACACTATCCTACACACACTAGTGACAATTAACAAGTTTACCAAGACAATTAACCTACAAACCTATATGTCTTCGGAGTGTGGGAGGAAACTGAAGCATCCGGAGAAAACCCACGCAGGTCAGGGGGAGAACTGTCCCTAATGTAAATTGTAAATTGTCCCTAATGTGTGTAGGTTAGTGTAAAGGGACTGTCCCACTGCGGGGACCTAATCCACGAGTTCTGGCCAGTTTGCCCTCGACTCATACTTGCAGCATGGTCGACACGAGGTCCTAGGAGGTCTTTGTAACTCTCCTTCATGCTCGAGGGCAGTCCCTGCGTACTCGAGGCCTCAGCTAGGTCGCAGCGTATTTTTCAACATGTTGAAAAATGCCCGCGAGTAAAAAAAGGTCGCCATGGAAAAAAATCGATACTTTTTTTACTCGTAGGTTTAGTCAAAATAGGTCGTAGTAGGTCGGCATGTTAGTCGTAGGTAATCGAGGGTAGTCAAAGGTAATCAAAGGTAGTCGTAGATAGTCTTCAGTCGAAGGGAGGTCGAAGGAGATTGATGGAGGCCGTCTTCACTCTCCACTATTCGGTGTCCAATTTTCCCGAAGCTAGTCGTAGCTAGTTGTAGCTGGTCGAAGCTAGTCTTCAACATAGTCAAAGGAGGTCGAAGGAGGTCTTCTACATAGTCGAAGGAGGTCTTCAACATGACATTTTTTCAAACTCTCCTAAACTCTTCTAAACTCGCCAATTTGGTTACCGCAGTGGAACAGCCCCTTTAGTGTGCGGGGATCGCTGGTTGGCGCGAACTCAGTTGGTTGAAGGGCCTGTTTCCACGCTGTATCTCTAAACTAAACTAACCTAAACTAACTGTCACACAAAGGGTGGTGGGTGTATGGATCGAGCTGCCAGAGGCTGTAGTTGAGGCAGGGACCATCACAACATTTGAGAAACAGCTGTACGTCTAAACTAAACTAAATCATCTGCTTTCATCACACAGAAGTTGAATTTCATGTATTTTTGTGCACGTGGCCATATCTCATCCCTATTTACCCCAGAACGGAGAACACAGTTGAGAATTAATCATAACATCACATTCCACTTTTCTCTTTCTTCCTCTTGAAACCTCCTTTACTATTTGAACAGATTGTTAGAATATTACATTTAAATTTACCGTGGTTTAAAACATGGTTAAAGTCGGAGCTGTAAAGATGCATCAAATTGCACAAATCAGATTTACAGCCATATCCAAGGGCAGGACAATAAGAGACATCAAATCCTCCGAGCCTCAGCCTAATTCTTACTCCTCCAATCATTCTTTGAACCAATTTACGTACCTTCCACTAATTCCAGACTGCTTACGTTTCTGCAAGACTCTATTCCAAGAATATCACATCTGATTAATTTGCCAAATGTGTTATCTTCTCACAAAGTTTCCTCGTATTTTCAGAGCACAATCTTCCCTTCTGAAATCCACACTGTCTGTCTCCCATTATGCTTTGCTATATTGGATATTTAGTAAATACAACTTTAATTAAAGATTCACAAATTTTTCCAACCGCAGCTGTTAAACTAACTAGCATGTAATTACAGCTTGGGATGCTTTCATTTCTCTTGTTGAAATTTGATTTCACATTAATCACCCTGCAATCTACTGTAACACGCTTATTCTCAATGAAACCCTGCTGAATTTAAATCCGAACCCTGTTATTCCTTCCATCTTTCCCCGGGATTCCTGCATGTTTCTGATCACCACATTCTCACTCCTGTTTTCTGCTGTACATTGATGACAGCTTCATTGGAGCTCGAAAATAGCCGAGGTTCTCCCCAGCCAGAGGTAGTACATAGAAACATAGAAAATAGTAAGATTAAATGAAAACTTAGCAGTTCGAAGTTTGATCCTTATTTTATGAGGAGTTACGATGAAGGATTACGTGAAGAAGCCCCGCCAGGCGCATGCGCGTCATACTTCAAAGCAGCGGCGTGAAAACACAGAAATCGACAGCCGTAGTAACATAGTAAGGCTTTGAGAGGACTAGAACTACCAGATGATCCTTTCGATTATGAGGGCCGGGAGCGGAGGGCACGTAATCTCTCATCATAACTCCTCATAAAATAAGGATCAAACTTTGAACTGGTAAGTTCTCGTTTAATCTTACTATTTTACTTCGGAGTCACGTGTGACTACGTGAAGATTTCAAAGCTCTGTGATTTCATGGCGTAGATGCACTCCATACGACACACTGCTTCCGTTGAAACAGTAGTAAATAAATAATATATTGCACATTGTTTCAATTATTCAACTATTTTAATAATAATAATAACGATAACAAAAGAAAGTAATAACCCCTCTATCCCAGGGGGAAATTACAAAGAAATTATATAAAACAAAGCAACCGCAAATTAAACTGAACCCAACACAGCATGCCCAAACTCTGGCACTGTACAACAGGTTTATCATAGAACTTAGAAAAAGCTGCTTCTTTAGACCATCCTGCAGCCTCGAGGATTTAGTCGAGTGGCACGTCCTGCGCCTTCGCCACGGATGTTGATGCCGCCCTGGTGGAGTGAGATTTAAACTCATGAGTGTCTACTCCAGCATAATCCAGAACCTGTTGTAACCATCTAGGAATTGTTTGTGCTGACACTTTTTTATGTTTTTTTGGAGGTAATGAGCATTGCTGTCTCAGAACCTCTGAGATTCTTAGTTACTTCAATATATTGACTCAGATGCTTAACTACACATAACGCTTGGTCAACAGGGTATGCTTTAAAGATTACCTTGGTTCCAGCCATTCCTGGCCTGCTTTGCTTAATTAGATCATTGGCATAAAAAGTAATTTTATCTACAGACAAATGCATACAATCTAGTCGTAACATTTGCAATGTTTGTACTCATTGTGCTGATACTAACGCCATAAGCATAACCACTTTAAGTGTTAACTTCTGAAAAGACAGTGACATAATTGGAGCCCATTGCCGAAGCAGTGTGAGAACTATACTGACATCCCAGATTTCTGTATATCTAGGCTTGGGAGGATTTTTATTAAAAAATTCCTCGCATAAATCGGGATACTAACGGATGAGACCCAATAGATTGTCATTCTGAAAAATGTCCTAAGTAAGAGGACAAAGCACTCCGAGCACTATTAAAGGCACTAAAACTCAGGTGCTGATCAAAATGCAACATAGCAAGGAACTCCAATACATCTGGTATTCTCGCAGTATGATAAGATATATCTGACTGTACACAAAACATTTCCCATTTCTTTATATGAGACATATATTGTTTCTTAGTGCTATCTCTCCAAGCTGCAGTTATGACATCCATGGTCCTCTCTGACAGTCCAAGCCCTTGGAACGGTCTGGTCAGAACCTGCAGATTAACAAATTAATACGGTCCTGTAACAGATGACTTTCTCCTGTTACTGGATGTACCAACAAATTACAGCAGTTGGGGACTGTCATGAATGGCTGAGTCATCATTCTGAGCACCAATGGGAACCATGGCTGTGCAGACCAGTCTGGAACCACCAAAACGCCTGTGGCGGAGTCCTGCTCTATTTTGGTGAGACATTGCCTAATCAGGCAGAATGGGGGAAAAGCATAGAAGAATGTATGTCCCCAATGTAGCGAGAATGCATCCACCGCTACTGCTCCTGGATCCGGCTCCCATGAAACATATGTAGGCAACTGGTGATTTAATCTGGATGCGAACAGATCAATATCTGGTAACCCATAGCAGCTGACAATCTTTTTAAAAACTTCTGGATTCAACATTCATTCTGTATTGTCATTGAACTTTTGTGACCTGTTGTCTGCCACCACATTATCTCTCCCTGGTAGGTAGATAGCTGAGAGCCAGATGTTCCTGGAGATACACCAGTGCCACATGATGTTAGACAAATTATCACATGAAACTGACCTTACTCCTCCCATGTGATTGATATATGCCATAGCCGTGGTATTGTCCACCTGGAGTTGAATGTGTGAATTATTCATTGTGGAACAATAAGCTTTTAATCCATAAAATGCCCTCAATATACCACGCGTTTGGAGAATTAAATCCTCATGGACACTCCATCTACCACCACAGCTAGATTCGCTGTCCGTAGCTCCCCATCCGAGAGCGCTGACATCAGTCTGTAAAACCACTGAAGGTTGCTGAACCAACATATTTTTAGTGGCTTATGCAACATTGATAATCCATCATTGTAATTGGGCTAAGGCTGTAGTTGGTAACTGCATGGACCTATCAAAATGACCTACACGCTTTTTTAGTGCTTGTTCTCTGGCTCGTTGCAGACTTTGATGGTGCAGAGGTCCAAACTCTACAGCAGGAAACGCTGCTACCATTTTACCAATAACCCTAGCTACTTCTCGGATGGAGGGATATGGTTTCTCAGCGAGGCAAGTACAAGCATTTGTAATATCCACAACCTTAGCTGTTGGCAAAGTTATTGACATATCAACTGAATTAATGACAAACCCCAAGTAATCAATTGTTTGGGCTGGCTGTAACTTAGATTTTGTTGGATGTACCAGAAACCCTAGCCTTTCAAATAGGCTTGTGGTTGCTGAAACCGATTCTTCAGCTGTCTCCTGAGTGGCGCTTACAATTAAAATATCTTCCAGATAAGCCATTACAATGTGATTTTGAGCCCTCAGTAACGCCAGTACTGGTTTCAATAATTTTGTGAACGGCCTTGGAGCTGAAGTTAATCCATTAGGTAATGCTTTAAATTGACACAGCTGATCCATCCAAATAAATTTCAAGTACCTGCAATAATGATGATGAATTGGTACTGAATAATATGCATCTTCTAGATCTATAGTAGCCATATAACAGGCTTGTGACAACAACTGGTTTGCAGTGTTGAAGGTGTTCATTTTAAAATGCCTATACCGAACATAGGAATTTAAGTGTGTGAGGTCCAGAATGACTCTACAACCCCCATCTTTTTTTGGTCTGGGGAATACATTGGACACAAATTCTTGAGGAGGATTTTCAATTTCCCCTTTCTGGAATAAAATTTTAATTTCTTCTTCTACCTGCCGAGTTTCTGGTGCAGCAAACACCAAGACTCTATAGGCATATGCCGTACAGGTGGATCAACACCTCCCATAAATTCTATTGTAGAGCCTGACACAGTATCTAGTATAAACCGATCAGATGTGATGCAGCACCATTCATCATAAAACAATTGCAATCTACCCCCAACTGGAGGTTGTGCCCCAGAAGTTTTATCTGTGACAGAATGAAGTTCCAGTACCTCAGCAAACGACCTGGAAGGTCTCCTTCTCCCAATATAAGGGTTGATGTTTGGCTGTACTGGGTAATAATATTTTTGCCCCATCGGCCTCGCTCTGCTGGGCCCTGCCCCAGCATCAAACCCCCTGCGTATCCAACCTGCTTGTTTTCTTGGAGCAGGGATGAAAGGTTTTATAAGCCCAATTGTTTTGGACTCTTCATCAATGTCCTTGATTTGTTTTGGAAGATTTTACCGAATAAATAATCCGGTGCCTGGATATTACTTGCGCTGCACAGCCCTGCAAATTTCGGATGTAATGTTGGCCGAATGGCGATCTTCCTCATACAATTAATCTCGAAATAAGCACTACAGAATAATGCGAGCATGTCTTTTTGTATTTTAGACATCGTTGACCCTTGTGTCATCTTCCCAAACGCAGTGATGCCAGCTGATATCAGCTTGAGGACACGCTGGAAACGCATTTCCTGCCCTCACATCGTTGCACTCATGGGTACCCATATTGCTGAGTTTACAGTGGGCACCCTGAGCGAGGCACAATTGACGGGTGTTTTATACAACTCTGCTGTCTCAGTCATAACAGATTCATGAAGCTGGTGAGAAACAAAATAGTTGATGTTGGCAGCTAGGTTCTCTTCCATAGCCTCACCAGTCCCTTCCGGTATAGCAAAATTGCAGGCTACATCGGGAACAGCCAGAGCGTGGCTCTTGTGCTCTGGTGTGTACACATATGTAGGGACACCAGCTTCAGGTTCAGGCTCCTCCTGCCCTGGTACTCCCGAGTCATGCTCCAGGGAGGCCTCATCCATGCCCAAACAAGGCACTGGAGAGTGAGATTCCCACTGTTGATAGGCACCATACTCAGTATATGGAACTCCTTCAGAGGTTGCCTGTGGAATCTCTGGGTCCTTGGAATCTTGACTGATAAGCGTTTGGAGCATTTTCTTCATTTGGTCCATTCACTCCCACATTATTTTATGGCCTGGAGGGGAGTCCTCTTCATCAGACCCGTCAGACAAAACGGGCCTGACAGACATTCGTTTAGCTTTCCTTCCTGTAGTTGGGGCCTCAGTGCCCTGCGACACTGGAGCAGCTGGAAGCTGTTCAATTACGGGTAAAACAGCCACCGGTATCGGAACCGGCACCGCACTGATCTCTCTTCCTGATCACTGCGATGGGACCACATCGCTGCGCGACCCACGCTTACTTCGAACCGACTTTCTTCCACCGCTCTTACTGACTTGCTTACCTGTGAGGTTTATACTCACTGCTGGTGGAGCTGCGCTCTCCAGCCCGTTCCATGCGACATGCGTTGACGTAATGACGCGCATGTGCCTGGCGGGGTTTCTTCACGTAGTCACTCACGTTACTCCGAAGTAAAAGAGGTGCAGGACGAGGCCACTTGGACCTTTGAGCCAGCAGCACCATTCAATATGATCATGGCTGATCATCTACAATCAGTAACCATTTCTGCCTTCTCCCCATACCCCTTGATTCCGCTAGCCCCTAGAGCTCTATCTAACTTTCTTTTAAATTCATCCGGTGAATTGGCCTCCACTGCCTTCTGTGGCAGAGAATTCCACAAATTCACAACTCTCTGGGTGAAAACGTTTTTTCTCATCTCCGTTTTAAATGGTCTCCCCTTTATTCTTAGACTGTAGCCCTTGGTTCTGGACTCGACCAATATTGGGAACATTTTTTCTGCATCTAGCTTGTCCAGACCTTTTATAATTTTATACGTTTCCATAGGATCCCCTCTCATCCTTCTAAATTCCAGTGAATACAAGCCCAATCTTCCCAATCTTTCCTCATATGATAGTCCCGCCATCCCGGGGATTAATCTCATGAACCTACGCTACACTGCCTCAACAGCAAGGATGTCCTTCCCCAAATTTAGGAGACCAAAACTGCATACAATATTCCAGATGTGGTCGCACCAGGGCCCTGTACAACTTCAGAAGGACCTCTTTACTCCTACACTCAAATTCACTCATTATGAAGGCCAACATGCCATTAGCTGTCTTCACTATTTGCTGTACCTGCATTTTTACTTTCAGTGACTGGTGTACAAGGACACCCAGATCTTGTTGCACTTCCCTTTTTCCTAATCTGCCACCATTGAGATAATAATCTGCCTCCTTGTTCTCGCTTCCAAAGTGGATAACCTCACATTTATCTACATTATACTGCATTTGCCATGCATCTGTCCACTCACTCAACCTGTCTAAGTCACCCTGCAATCTCCTAGCATTCTCTTCGCAGTTCACACTGCCACCCAGTTTTGTGTCATCTGCAAATTTGCTAGTGTTACTTTTATTTCCATCATCCAAATCATTAATATTTATTGAAAATAATTGTGGCCCCAGCACCAAGACTTCGCCACTGCCTGCCATTCTGACAGGGACCCGTTTATTCCTACTCTTTGTTTCCTGTCTGCCAACCAATTCTCTATCCATGTCAATACCTTACCCCCAATACCATGTGCTCTAATTTTGTCCAATTATCTCCTGTGTGCGACCTTATCAAAAGCTTTCTGAAAGTCCAGATACACCAGATCCACTGGCTCTCCTTCATCCATTTTATTTGTCACATCCTCAAACATTTCCAGAAGATTAATCAAGCAGGATTTCCCCTTCATAAATCCATGCTGACTTGGACCAATCCTTTTGACTGCTACCCAAATGCACCGTTATTACTTCTTTAATAATTGACTCCAGCATCTTCCCCACCACCGATGTCAGGCCAATTCCCCATTTTCTCTCTCACTCCTTTCTTGAAAAGTGGGATAAAATTAGCTACCCTCGGAAAGCGCCTGGACCTGATGGTATACCCGGTTGTGTTCTGAAAACCTGTGTGGACCAACTAGCTGGAGTTTTTACGGACACTTTCAACCTGTCATTTCTGAGGTCTGAGGTTCCCACCTGCTTTAAAAGGGCATGAATAATACCGGTCTCCAAGAAGAGCAAGGTGCTTGCCTAAATGACTATCGACCAGTGGCACTAATGTCGGTGGTGATGAAGTGCTTTGAGAGGCTGATCATGGCGCAAATCAACTCATACCTGGGCCCAACCAAAACCTGGGCCCACTACAGTTCGCTTACCGCCACAACAGATCAACGGTGGATGCGATCTCGCTGGCTCTCCACTCCGCTCTGGACCACTTGGACAACAAAAACTCATATGTCAGGCTGTTATACATTGACTACAGCATGGCATTTAATACAATCATCCCCTCCAGATCTGAAAACTGGTTGACAAGCTTTCAGATCTGGGTCTCTGCACATCCCTCTGCAATTGGATCCTCAACTTCACTCATTCAAAGACCACTGACTGTCCGTATTGGTGGAAATGTGTCAGCCTCGATAACAATCAGCATGGGAGCACCTCATGACTGCGTGCTCAGCCCCTTACTGTACTCACTCTATACTCATGACTGCGTAGCCGGTCATAGTGCAAACTCCATCATCAGGTTCTCCGACGACACCACTGTTGTGGGACGTATCACTGATGGGGGCGAGTCAGAGTATAGAAGTGAGATCGAGCAACTGACAAAATGGTGCCAGCACAATAACCTGGCCCTCAACACCAACAAAACCACTTTGGAAGGGGTAGGATGGGGACACACAGTCCCGTTTATAGCAACGGGTCGATGGTGGAAAGGGTCCAGAGCTTCAAATTCCTGGGTGTGCATATTTCCGAAGATCTTTCATGGTCCCAGAACGCTGATGCAATTTTAAAGAAAGCACAACAAAGCCCCTAATTCCTGAGGAGAGTCGGTATATCGAGGAGGACTCTCTCGAACTTCTACAGGTGCACAGTCGAGAGCATGCTGACCGGTTGCATCGTGGCTTGGTTCGGCAACATGTGCGCCCAGGAGCGGAAAAGACTGCAATAGGTTGTAAACACTGCCCAGTCCATCATCGGCTCTGACCTCCCTACCATCGAGTGGATCTACCACAGTCGCTGCCTCAAAAGGCTGACAGCATCATTAAGGACCCACACCATCCTGGCCACACACTCATCTCTCCGCTGCCTTCAGGTAGAAGGTACAGGAGCCTGAAGACTGCAACATCCAGGTTCAGGAGCAGCTTCATCCCCACAGCCATCAGACTACTAAACTCAACTCAAACACAAATCTGAACTTTAATAGCCTATTGCACTTTATCTGCTTATTTATGTGTGTATATATATAGTCAATGTTATATGAACATACTGATCTGTTCTGTATTTATTTATGCCTAGTATATTCTGTTGTGCTGAAGCAAGGCAAGAATTTCATTGTCCTATCTGGGACACATGACAATAAACTCTCTTGAACTCTTGAATTTGTACCCTCCAATCCACAGGAACTAACCCTGAATCTATAGAACTTGGAAAATGATCACCAATGCGTCCACGATTTCTAGAGCCACCTCCTTGAGTACTCTGGGATGCAGACCATCAGGCCCTGGGGATTTATCAGCCTTCAGTCCCATCAGTCTACCCAATACTATTTCTCGCCCAATACAAATTTATTTCAATTCCTCTGTCTTCCTAGATCCTCTGTCCTCTAGTACTTCTGGGAGATTGGTTCTCTCTTCACTAAGGAAGACACAAACAAAGTACCTGTTCAACTTTTCTGCCATTTCCTTGTTCCCCATAATAATGTCACTTGTTTTTCCCTTCAAGGGACCTACATTTGTCGTAGAAACATAGAAACATAGAAAATAGGTGCAGGAGGAGGCCATTCGGCTCTTCGAGCCAGCACCGCCATTCATTGTGAGCATGGCTGAGTGTCCCCTATCAATAACCCGTGCCTGCCTTCTCCCCATATCCCTTGACTCCACTAGCCCCTAGAGCTCTATCTACCTCTCTCTTAAAACCATCCAGTGACTTGGCCTCCACTGCCCTCTGTGGCAAGGAATTCCATAAATTCACAACTCTCTGGGTGAAAAAGTTTCTCACCTCAGTCTTAAATTACCTCCCCTTGTCTTTACTAATCTTTTTCTCATAACATACCTAAAGAAGCTTTTACTATCTTTCTATATATTCTTGGCCTGCTTACCCTCGTACTTCATCTTTTCACCCCGTATTGCCCTCTTTGGTACCTTCTGATGTCCTTTGAAAATTTCCCAATCCCCTGGCTTCCTGCTACTCTTTGCTATATTATATAATGTTTCTTTTAGTTTTATTCCATCCCTAACTCCCCTTGTCAGCCACAGTTGCCTCTTACTCCCCTTAGAATCTTTCTTTCTCTTTGGAATGTAATGATCCTGCATCTTCTGGATTATGCCCAGAAATTCCTGCCATTGCTGTTCCACCATCATTCCTGCTGGGATCCTTTACCAGTCGACCTTGGCCAGCTCCTCTCTCGTGCCTTCATAGTTCCCTTTGTTCAACTGCAACACTGTCACTTCTGCTTTAACCTTCTCCCTCTCAAATTGCAGATTAAAACTTATCATATTATGGTCACTACCTCCTAGCGTTTCCTTTACCTTGAGTTCCCTTATTAAATCTGGTTCATTGGACAACACTGTAAAGAACTCAAACACACATGGGTTGAAACACCAGCATCTTTATTGTTCAGGTCATCAACTACACAGCAGGTCATCACATGTTCACACTGCTACTCTGACTGGTAGATAGTGGGTAGTATCTTACACTATGAATGTTATAATTAGGCGGGGTTATAATTACTAAGCATTCTAATTGGCTAACATGCTATAGCCAATCTACATCTCTTCTTCTATAAATAAAAAGTAGATAAAGCGTTATCACTATGTTGAGTAAATAAATTGTTAAATGCTAAATGCCACATCTAATAATAATGAGGCTAAATGTAGTCGCCGTATCTAACAGGCAGCTTACTAACCCGCCCGGTCCTCGTACAGTAGGGAGCTGCCTCATCAACCTTTTCTTCCGAAAACTCTACGGCACGTTTGGGCGAGCCAATGGGGCTCTGGGGAGACACTGCAGGGGAAGACCGTCGCGGGGAGTGGTGGGGGGCACTGGAACGGTCGGAACGGCGATCACTTTAAAGTTCAGTGAAGGCGAGTCAAGACCCTGGAGCAACGGACATCGTTCCTTCACTGGAAGGAGGTGTTGACGGTTGCGTCTGTAGATGGTACTGCCAACATCGACAAGGTAGGAGCGTGACTCCTTCTCGGGGTCATATATTCGTGGACAAATTATTTCATCGCAGGATTAAAAAAAACAAACTCATAAAGAAATACGTACATTGGCTGACGAAATTAAAGAAATTGATAAAAAATATTCAAAAGCTCCTAGTTTAGAGCTCTATAAGAATAGATTTGAACTTCAATTGAGATATGATTTGTTATTAGCGTCACCGATTGAGAACCAGCTACTTAAAACCAAAAGTCAATTTTATGTACATGGCGTAAAATCTGGTAAATTACTCGCTAATCAGTTGAAAGCGGTGTCGGCCAAGCGTCAGATTACTAAAGTGAGTAAGCAGGATCGTACACTAACTGTCGACCATGGCAAAATTAATAAATCCTTTCAGGAATTTTATACCTCCATATACCAATCAGAATTTCCTACTGATTCCAATATAATGCATGAGTTTTTAAAGAAACGGAACTTACCAAATTTACCATATAACGAGTCTATGTTATTAGATGAACCCATCACGGAAGAAGAAATACAGAAAGCAATCCTTTCAATAAATTTTGGTAAAGCTCCCGGTTTAGATGGGTTTACAGTAGAATTTTTAAAGTAGTTTTCAAATTTATTGTCTCCCTGGCTATGCAAGGTTTTTAAAGAAGCATTTTTAAGGAATAGATTACCACAATCTTTTTATGAAGCATCTATTTCTTTAATCCTTAAAAAAAGAGATAAAGACCCTACTGAAGTGACATCATATAGACCTATATCACTGTTAACTGTAGATTTCAAAATTATTTCCAAAATATTAGCTATGAGATTGGAAAATATTTGACCGCAAATTATCTCTGAAGATCAGACAAGTTTTATTAAAAATCGTTACTCATACTTTAAAGTTAGGAGATTAATGAATATTGAATACACAGCATCAAATAAAACACCAGAATGTGTCATCTTACTTGATGCTGAGAAGGCGCTTGATAGAGTAGAATGGGAAATCTTATTCAATACACTTGAAAAATTTAAGATTGGTCCAAAATGTATTTCTTGGATCAAGCTGATATATCATATACCTCAGGCTTCTGTACTTACTAATAATCAGAGATCTCCTTTTTTCAGGCTCTTTCGAGGTACTAGACAGGGCTGTCCCTTAAGTCCTTTACTATTTGATATTTCTTTGGAACCTTTGGCTACCGCTATTAGGGAATCCCCTAATATTTTTGGTATTGTCCACGGGAATAAGACACATAAGCTATCTCTTTATGCAGAGGATCTGTTAGTATTCATTTCTGCAATAGTAGCATTACTTAATCAATTTAGTCGTTTTTCCGGTTATAAACCAAATCTTAGTAAGAGTGAGCTTTTTCCATTAAATAATCTAGTTTCAAATTATGGACAGTTTCCACTTAGATTGACCACCAAATGTTTTACTTATCTAGGTATTAAGATCACCAAGAAACACAAGGATTTATTTAAAGCTAATTTTATGCCTTTAATTGACCATATTAAACAACAGTTTACTAAATGGTCATCAATGTCCTTCTGCTTAATCAGCCGAATCAGTTCTTATCTTGTTGAACACTTTGAGTGACATGACATTCACGCGGGCACCGGTATCGACTTCTGACACCATGTAAAGAGCTCAAACCTACACAGGTTGAAACACCAGCATCTTTATTGTTCAGGTCATCAACTACACAGCAGGTCATCACACGTTCACACTACTACTCCAACTGGTAGACAGTGGGTAGGATCTTACACTATGAATGTTATAATTAGGCGGGGTTATAATTACTAAGGATTCTAATTTGCTAACATGCTATAGCCAATCTACAAACACTGAATCTAGAATTGCCTTCGCTCTGGTAGGCTCCAGTAGAAGCTGCTTTAAGAATCCATCTTGGAGGCACTCTGCAAAGTCCTTTCTTGGTGTCAAGAGCCAACCTGATTTTCTCATTCTACCTGCATATTGAAATCTCCCATAACCACAGTGGCATTACCTTTGTTGCATGCCAATTTTAACTCCTGCTGCAACCTGCACCCTATATACAGGCTACTGTTTGGGGGCCTGTAGATAACTTTCATTAGTGTCTTCTTAACTTTACAATTCCTCAATTCTATCCACATCGACTCCTGAGGTCATCCAGTTGCCTCTCCAGTGCCCCATCACGGTCCTTCAGGAGATGAACCTGAACACACTTTTCACACTTGTAGCAGCCAGAGACACCAGCAGTGTCGCTGAACTCCCACATCCTACAAGCATCACACTGAAGCTGCTTACCTGTCATTTCTTCACTGCGTCCCACCCTCTCCAACTTTTGGCTTAGTCTCCTCACCTCAGACCCTCGTCGAAGACTCTTGTGCCAAAGACTCTCAAGCCAAAGACTCGCACTTTTCGCACAAGGCACTTCCCTTGACAAGGTCGCTCCCCAACGAGCCACACCCCTCCTCAGCCAATCCCCACACTCCTACACCTGCCGCTTCTCTGCCGACCTTGAAGGTATGTTTCGTTTATTGTCACATGTACCAAAAAACGTAGAGACATAGAAAATCGGCTCAGTTCGAGCCAGCACCGCCATTCAACCAGAAATGTCTTATTCTGTCACCCCAGGTTCTGGACTCCTCCAACATCGGGAACATTTTTCCTGCATCTAGCCTGTCCAATTCTTTAAGAATTTTAAATATTTCTATAAGATCCCCTCTCAAGCTTCTGAATTCCAGTGAATACAAGCCCAGTCGACCCATTCCTGCATCATATGACAGTCCCACCATGCCGGGAATTAACCTGGTGAACCTACGCTGCACTCCCTCAATAGCACTAATGCCCTTCCTCAAATTAGGAGACCAAAATTGCACACAATACTCCATGTGTGTTCTCACCAGGGCTCTGTACAATTGCAGTAGGACCTTTTGCTCCTAAATTCAAATCCTCTTGCAATGAAGGCCAACATGTCATTAGTTTTTTCACTGCCTGCTGTACCTGCATGCTTACTTTCAGTGACTGATGTACAAGCACATCCAGGTCACGTTGCACCTCCCTTTTTCCTAATCTGACACCATTCAGATAATAATCTGGATCTGCCTACCTTTTCTTGCACCAAAGTGGATAACCTCACATTTATCCACATTATACTGCATTTGCCATGCATCTGCCCACTCACCTAACCTATCCGTCACCCTGCAGCCTCATAGCATCCTCATTGCAGCTCACACTGCCACCCAGCTTTGCGTCAACCTCAAATTTGAGATGTCACATTTAATTCCCTCGTCTAAATCGTTAATATATATTGTAAATAAATGGGGTCCCAGCACCAAGCCTTGCTAGTCACTGCCTGCCATTCTGAAAAGGATCCATTAATTCCTACTCTTTGCTTCCTGTCTGCCAACCAATTCTCTATCCATGTCAATGCCCTACCCCCAATACCATGTGTTCTCATTTTGCACACTAATCTCTTGTGTGGGGCCTTGTCAAAGGCTTTCTGAAAGTCCAGATACACCACATCCACTGGCTCTCCCTTATCCATTTGAGGTACAGTGAAAAGCTTTTGTTGTGTGCTATCCAGTCAGTAGGAAAGCCATACATGATTATAATCGAGCCATTTATGGCGTATAGATACGTGATAAGGGAATAATGTTTAGTGCAAGGTAAAGCCAGCAAAGTCCAATTAAGGATAGTTCTAGGTCACCAATGAGGTAGATAGTAGTAAAGGCAACCAGAATTACAACATTTAAAATACACTTAGGCAGGTACATGGATAAGAATGGTCTGCAGCGATATGCATCAGGCCCAGGCAAATGAGACTACTTCAGTTCCGCAACTTGGCGACATGGGCAAGTTGGGCTGAAGGGCCTGATGCCATGCTGTACCTAATTTATGACTGGAATTCCTGTTTAGCTTAGTTTAGAGATACAGCACAGAAACAGGCCCATCGGCCCACCAAGTATGTGCCGACCAGCGATCCTTGCACCCTTACGCAATCCTACACACACTAAGGACAATTCAACCAAACCAAATAGCCTCCAAACCTGTGGTGTGGTAGGAAACCGGGGATCCCTGAGAACACCACAGGGAGAACGTACAAACTCCATATTGACAAGCACCCAAAGTCAGGATCGAACCTGGGTCTCTGGCGCTGTAAGGCAGCAACTCTACCACTGTGCCACCCTGCCACCCCATCTTAGATTAACTAGCTTTTCTAATACTTTCCATTAATTTGTTAGACAATGGAGGAGGCCCAGGACAGAAAGTCAGTATGGGAATGGGAAAGGAAGCATTTGGCATCCAGGAGATCCTGTACGCCAAGGAGGACTGAGCGGAGGTTTCAGTGAAATGATCACCCAGTCTTGTCTCCTCGGTACCCCGCAGCTCCAGTCTCAATAGGGACTACTAGCTCCACTGTTCACATCCTTGTATCCCTGTCAAAGAACATCTTCCCCAGCCGACAGTGGGCCATTATGGACGTTTTGTTCTGACCTTCACTATCTTTCAGTCTGAAGAACGGTTCCGAACTGAAACGTTACCTGTTCCTTTTCTCCAGTGATGCTGCCTGACCCGCTGAGTTGCTCCAGCATTCTGTGTCTATCTTCGGTATAAACCAACATCTGCAGTTCCTTCTGACACATTTGGACAGGTACATGGATAGGAAAGGTTCAGAGGGATATGGGCCAGGCATGGACACGGATGGGGCATCCTGGTCAGCATGGACGTGTTGGGCTGAAGGGACAATATCCCACTGAAAGATTCTCTCCGTTTACTCAACATTCAAAAGATGGATAGTTGTCTTTGAGCCACATGGGCTGGGAGCCAGCTGAGATATGGAACAATGGTTCCACTACAAGACATCTCCAATAGCAAGCAGGGCCTCAAGATTAATGGAAGCCATGGACTTTACATTGGTAATGGGAGATAACCAGAGACCGAGGTGAAGAGAAAGAGTGATCTAAATGATGCGGACCAGTGATCAGACGCACATGGGGATTGAAGTGTAAATGCAACAATTCCACACTCCTCCACAGTTGATTCCCTTTAATCCAGCAACTAGGATGCTACTCAAGTGGGTGAAATGTAAACAGGAGGTGATATTGCAGCAGTAGTGGCCCAGCTGCAATGTGAGGAAGGTGGATGAAGTAGGGTGGCCCAGACTGGACTATTGATATGGTGCCCTCATCGGCGGAGAGCAGACAGGATGGGAGGGAGATGGGCCTTCGACAAAACAGTAAGTTCCAGAGGAACTCAGTGGGTCGAGCAACATCTGTGAGGGGAATGGGCAGGTAACCTTTCAAGTCAGGATCCTTCTTCAGACCCATGGGTCTTGGAAACAGGATTGGGGCGGCAGAGTGGCACTGCAGCACAGCAGCTGCCACCTTACAGTGCTAGTGAACCGGGTTCGATCCTGCCTATGGTTGCTGTCTGTACGGCGCTTGTATGTTCTTCCCGTGACTGCATGGGTGTTCCCCGGGTGCTCAAGTTTCCTCCCACACTCCAAAGATGTACACATTTGTAGGATCATTTGGCTTTGATAAAGATTGTGAATTGGCCCTTGTGTGTACGATAGTGCTAGTGTAATGGGATCACTGGTCAGCGCGGACTCGATAGGCCAAGGGCCTGTTTCCGTGCTATATCTCTAAACTAAACAAAAAAAAAACTCCTTAGCAATCCCAGGAACCAGATAGCGAGGATAAGACATGAGTTTGTGATTTAGGAGAGAAACAGAAGTCACAAATATAACTGAGTACCAATCACCTCAAGGTTTGCATAGAACACCAGAGCACAAGAATAGGCCCCTCAGCCCACAATGTCGGTGCCCAACAAGATTCCAAGACCAACTTCTATCCGTCTGTACATGATCCATATCCCTCCATTCCCTGCATATCCACAGGCAGTGAGTTGGAGCTCTGACCTGCGAGGCTCTGGCCCTCAGCTTCTCAGCGTCAAACAACGAAACAGTGGGCAAAAAGCACAATCCAAATCGCACGCCAGGCGACCACAACAGACACACGGTGGGAAGTGTCCGATTTATCTGCAGATCAGGCAGAGGGGGATGAAGGTATAGAAACATTTCAGGTAGAGGCCCTTTGTCAGGCTGATCAAAATTTTCATCAGAATCCTATTCAATCTGCCCTGCAGTCTCGTCCATTGAAGAGCTGGATGTGACTGAACTATTAAATCGGTCACCGGCATAATATAATGTCCCTGAGAAGATGTGATGGGGGCACGTGACTGTCAGCTGAAGTGTCCGCGGAATTTCGATCGCTCTCTCCCACGTGTCCTCCCCTTAGTCGGCTGATTCACGGCAGTGTCCTGAGACTGGGCACCGTTTTACGGTCCTCATTTGTATCAGGACACTGCCGCGGGGGGCCACGCTCCTTATCGGCCACTGCAGACTGCCAGACAACATCATATTTTCAGTTTTATTTGACAAACAGATTACTGAGAGGGGAGTTTTAAATGAAATCCTCAGATAGCAGGTGAAACACAAATGACATTCAGCCTGCTGGTGGCTCTCCGAGATTGACGAGGCTTAACAGGTTGCACATCTTATCGCTGGGTTGATTAAACCATTTGGAAACCCAGAGCATCGTGTTATTCTGATTAGTGGCCCTTTGTATTGTACCTGATGTGGAAACAAAAGTGGCTGCGTTTTAAACCATTTCGCAGCTCCGGTGTCAGATCAGCAAAACTGGCTGTACAAACGAAAAAAAAAAACCCCGAAAGGCTGGAATTATAACCAGGGCAAAGACAGGAGCTCACTGAGTGATAAGGGTCAAAGGAGGCTTTGCCTGAGTTGGGTCAAACGGCACGGTGACGCAGCGGTAACGCTTCTGCCTCACAGCGCCAAAGACCAGGGTTCAATCCCAACTACTGGTGCTCTCTTTATTGCGCTTGTACGTTCTCCCTGTGACCGCGTGGGTTTTCTCTCGGTGCACTGGTTTCCTCCCACTCTCCAGACACGTACAGGTTTGTAGATTAATTGGCTCGGTATAAGTGTAGATTGTCCCTAGTGTGTGCAGGATAGCGTTGGTGTGCGGGGATCACTGGTCGGTGCGGATTCAGTGGGCTGAAGGGCCTGTTTCCGCGCTGTATCCCAAAATGAAACTAAACTAGACGTGGCCTCCACGGTCATCTGTGGCAATGAATTCCACATATTCACCATCCTCTGACTAAAGGATAAGAAATCCCTTCTTATCTCCTTTCTAAAGGTACGTCCTTTTATTCTGAGGCGATGGCTCAGCAGCCATCATGGCCACACCACTGTTCCGCCCTAACGCGTGTCACAGTCATGATCACCATGTTTTTTAGATGTGGAAAGAAGCCTCTCAGTGCACCACGCCGATCAGCGATCCCCGCACATTAATACTATCCAACACACACTTGGGACAATGTACACATACACCAAACCAGGCACGTGCCGTCAGGGTAGGCAAGGTAGGCACTGCCTACCCTGACTAAAATTATGAAATGGCAATTATTCAATATAAATAGTAAAGGCATGGGAGAATTATGCCTATCTAAGAGATCGATCTCTTATGTAGGCATAATTCTCCGTGCCTTTCATCCGCAGCACTTGTAACACGGGAGGTTCTGTGCAGCCCACGGGCCATCAGCGCTGCCTGAAGCCGTCAGTTTCAAGGGAAGCTGAAGGCAGCAGAAATCCTGCCTTTGCAATACTGCGCAGGCGCAGCAGCCTGATGCGCATACGCAGCGCGAGTTTCTTGGCGGGATTTTCAAATATGGATTGCCATTATTTTAGTAGTATCTCAGGAAACAAAGAGTGAAGAATGGACTTAATGTACCAATAACGTGGTAAGTACATTTCTTGGTGCTTTATGTTTTTAAATGCTGTATTTCCCGGGGTGGGGGGAGAGCTCCGTTCACAGTGTTTGGGGAGTCTGGCGTTGTGAAGGAGGGGATTGGGGTCAGTAACCCACTTGCCACGCTCCGGTCTGAGTGCAGGTAGATGGGACTAGGTGAGAGTTAGTGTTCGGTACGGACTAAAAGGGCCGAGATGGCCTGTTTCCGTGCTGTAATTGCTATATGGTTTTATTGTGGCCGGGGAGTGAATTAGCTTGGGTGGCTGCCGCAGCGCTCCGGGCACGGACAGCAGAACTGGCCGCCACTTCCGAGGAAGGAAGCAGCTCGGGTGACTGCGAATGGCCGCCGGGACCGTGCCACTTCAGCCACTTCAGCCCCTTCTGCTGGTCCCCACTCACCTCTGGCAGTGCTCTCCGTCTGAACATCTCTCACCTGCCGCTCGCCGGCCGGCTTCCCACAAATCTTTAAATTCCGACAGCTCGTTCACGGGACCAGTTGAGGTTACTTGGATGTGGGAATTTAAGGATTTGCGGGACGCGGTTGACATGAGCGAAGCCGGCGAGCGTCAGGTGAGAGATGTTCAGATGAAGAGCACTGCCAGAGGTGACCAGAAGGCGCTGAAGGGCAGCCGGTTCTGGTGTCAACCCAAGCTGCTTCTATCCCCGGAAGTGGCGGCCAGTTCTGCTGTCCGTGCCCAGAGCGCTGCGGCAGCGGTGAGTGAGTTACTGATATGATCTTCGGCCCTCTCCTTCTCAACACTTCTGCCTTCTCGCATCGTCAACCCCTGGCGCAGACTCTCCACACGCTGTGAAAGGAACTCTCCCTCCAAATGGACCCTTGAATTAGTATTGTCATTCAATAAGATGACAACTGATTCAACGTCCCGGCGTGCTCCCGTTTTTCCCACCATCTCTCCACCTGCCTTCATCCTCCATCCCCCACCCATTCAGTAATTAAAAAATGAAGGAGATTGAGAAGCCTTTGGAAAATTGAATTGTTACTTATTTTTTATTTTTTATGAAGAGAACAATCTGCGCATGCGCGGTTTAAGAATTTTTTTAAAGCCGGCTGACTGCCTACCCTGAGTAATTACTCACGGCACGTGCCTGCACAAAACCTACAAACCTGTACGTCTTTGGAGTGTGGGAGGAAACCGAAGATCTCGGAGAAAATCGACACAGGTCACGGGGAGAACGTATGAACTCCGTGCAGACAGCACCTGTAGTCAGGATCAGGGTCAACTCTTGTGCAGGGTCGTGGCCTGTAAGAGTTGACCTGCTTTTGTGCCTGGAACGTATATCGTGCTACCACAGAGGCAGAACGGCAAGCTCAGCCAAGCACAGCGGGTGCCAAGGATACAGACAATGAATGTACACACCTGGCTTTCAGCATCTGCTTAATGGCCCTGTCCCATGGTGCGAGTTCATTCCAAGAGTTCTCCCAAGTTTAAAAAAAATCAAACCCATGGTAAGCACGGAGAATGAACGTAGCGAGTACGTCGTAGCTCAGGGACGACTCTTAGCGGCTCGTAACGCTAACGGCAGGTAAGCTCGTTAACGGCAGGTAAGCTCAGGGCATCCGGTGGCACTGCTGCTAGCTGTCTCCACCCACGGTCTGGCTGTCTTTTTTTATTTTGTTATGTTTATAGTGTGTTTTGTTTTGGGTTTTTTCGGTATTTTATGTGGGGGGAAGCGGGTAGGGTAATGGGGAAACTGTCCTTCAGTCGCTTCCTGGCGAGGATGTGGCAATTATCCGAGTTGCATCCTCACCCCGCCCCCACCCCCCACGGCCTACCAGCTGGATTGGCGCGGCCTTTCCTGCCGGGACCAGACCAGACCTTCAGCAGCGGCGGCAAGGTGCTGGAAACATCGTGGAGCGGGCAAGGCCTTCCTGGGATCGCCGCTTAGAGCTCCGGAGTGCTGTGCCGCTGCTCCAACATCGCGGAGCTCCCAACGCGGGCGGCGCTGACTTTTACAACGCAGAGCCCTGGGACCCTTTGCCGGAGGTCACCAGCACGAATCTCCGCCCAGCGCGGCCTGCGGACATCGGAAGCCGCGGACTCCAGTGGAAGGTGGCCGATGAGAGGTTCAGGGCGAGAGGGCCTGAACATCGGGCTGACCGTAGCTGCAACTATGGGGTGCTCAGGAGGCCCCGACCACAGGTGGACATTGGAGAACATTGGCGTGGAGGTTGACTGGACTTTGGTTCCTTCCCTCACAGTGGGGAACTTTGGTGCTGCTGTGGGGATGTTTGTGTTGTGGGCTACTGTGTTCTGTGTTTTGTGTTTCTTTTATTTTTATTTTTGTATGACTGTAAGGGAAAAATAATTTTGTTGTCTCTTCATTGAAGACAATGACAATAAATTAAATCAAATCAAATCAAATCGAAGACTTGTGAAGATTATTCAACATGTTGAAAAATGTCCACGAGAGCCCCGAGTACCGACGAGCGGCCATTACCGTAAATCTCCGAGTTCGAATCAGGGCAAACTCGGGAGAACTCTTGGAATGAACTCGTACCGTGGGACAGGGCCATGACTCTCCCAGACACACTCACTGCAACAGCCATTTTATAGACCCGCAGAACACTATCCAGCATTGCATGGAGCTGTAGTATTGAGCGGCAAACAGAAAAAGTACCTTTTAAATTGTTAACAGCTTAAATTTCAGAGCTGTTATACTCCAGAATAATTTACTCAACAATTTCTGTTCCATCAATGTTTCAAAGCCTCAGTGTTTAATCCCATGGAACCAGCTTCAGCTCATTAATATCTGACAGGGATTCAAAGCACATAAAATTATATTAATCCAAAAATCATTCGGGCATAAAATTAGGATTTTAAGGGAAATCTAATTTAAACCTCACATTTCAAGGATCTGTGATCTGTATTATTTTAATCTTTCAACCTCTGAGGATTCACGGGATTAAAAAAACATAAGGAATCGTCAAGAGCTAGAAAGAGACATCTTAGAGTCTTCCATAACAAAGCTTAAATATATGTGTAGGAAGGAACTGCAGGTGCTGGTTTAAACCGAAGATAGACACAAAATGCTGGAGTAACTCAGCGGCAGCATCTCTGGAGAGAAGGAACGGGTGACGTTTCAGGTTGAGACGCTTCTTCAGACTGAGAGTTAGGGGAGAGGAAAACTAGAGATAAGGAAGGGCACAATGTGGGATTAAGGTGTGAAAAGGACATATCAAAGCAGATGATGATTAAGGAAATGTTGAATGGCTGAGGGGAAGGGGAGGCATACAGTCTTTTAAATTGGAATCAGGGGAGATTAATCAGGAGGGCAGTGAAACTAGTCAGAGAACTAGGGTGGGGGAGGGATGGAGAGAGAAGGAAAGCAAGGGCTACTTGAAGTTAGAAAAATCAATATTCATGCCGCTGGGGTGTAAGCTGCCCAAGCGAAATATGAGGTGCTGTTCCTCCAATTTGCGTGTGGCCTCACTCTGACAGTGGAGGAAGTCCAGGACAGAAAGGTCAGTGTGGGAATGGAAGGGGGAGTTAAAGTGGTTGGCAGCCAGGAGATTGTGTAGGCCCAAACGGACTGAGCATGGTCTAAGTTAAGGTTTATTATTGTCACCTGTGCCAATGTTAGAGTGAAAAGTACTATCCCATAACATAAGATAATACTACACATAAATATAGAGAAACAGGCCCTTCGGCCCACTGAGTCCTTACCAACCAGTGATCCCCATATACTAGCACTATCGCACACATTAGAGACAATATACAATTCACAATTAATCTACAAACCTGCACGTCTTTGGAGTGTGGGAGGAACCCGGAGTTCCCTGAGAAAACCCACACAGGTCACGGGGAGACGGTACAAACTCCGTACAGACAGCACCCGTAGTCAAGATCGAACCTGGGTCTCCGGCGCTGTGCGGCAGCAACTATACCGCTGCACCACCGTGTTGCCCTTAATCCCACTTTATTTCCACCCAATTCCTCTGAAATGTAACCACAGTGATGCAGCTGGTAGAAATGCTGCCTCACAGTGCCTGAGAGCTGTGTTTGATCCTGACCTCTGCGTGGTGTCTGTGGGGAGTTTGCACGACCCCTCAGTGATCGCGTGGGTTTTATCTGGGTGCACTGATTTACACCCACACAGCAAAGACGTGCGGGTTTGTAGATTAGTTGGTCTCTGTAAATTACCCCAAGTATACAGGGGGTAGATTCAAAAGTGGAATAAATAAACAGAACTAGTGTGAACAGATGATTGATGGATGGTGCGGACCCGGTGGGCTGAAGGGCCAGTATCCATGTTGCATCTTCCAATCAATCAATCAATCAGACTCAAGGCTTACTTGTTTTATTCAAGATTTACTGTTCAAATCGCCTCGTTATCCCCTCCTCCAAAGCCAACAATGGATCATTGTGGGCTCCACCTTTCCTTGACCATCGTTGCTGGCTTTGATTCGTTCTTTTCATACTTTTCATTCATTTGGTTTTATTTTACATTTTCCTTCCTCTCGTGTCCCTCTCCCCTGACTCTCAGCCTGAAGAAGGGTCTCGACACGAAACATCACCCATTCCTTCTCTCCAGAGATCCTGCCTGTCCCGCTGAGTTACTCCAGCATTTTGTGTCTATCTTCGATTTAAACCAGCATCTGCTGTTCTTTCCTTCACATTGGAAAATACAGGTTCAAATTATAAAAGCCCTTCCAGTATTTAAATGTCCTGCAAAATATTTATCCCTTAATCGACATCGCTAGAATATCATTATTGCATTAATGTGCGTGGAATTTGCCAACACGACAACATTGATTTCACTTCTGAAAGTATTTCCTGGCCTGTAAAGATGATGAGGGCACTGTGTTTGCGAAATGCCTGGAAATGAAAGTAGAGGATTGCTTTTCCAAAGGTCTCGCTCTCCACCGTGAGGAGACATTACAATCTACTCCCTTCACCCGCGGAGGGAATCGGAGAGTGGCCCCGCCGAGATTCTCCAGCCACATGGACCTTTGCTGCAAGGATCATCATCATTTAACCTCATCATCAGATGTAAGAAAGGCAGGCAAAAACTGGAGTAACTCAGCGGGTCAGGCAGCCTCACTGGAGAACATGGATAGGTGACGTTTATGGTCGGGACCCTTCCTCAGACTAGGAATGGGGGAGAGGGGGGTGGGATTTGGGACGATGGAGTGGGTGGGGATTGGAGGAAGGTGTTTAGGGAGTGGGGGAAGGGTTTGGTGGGGAGGGGAGGGGATTGGGGGGATGGGGGAGACTTTTGGGATGGGGAGGGGTTTCAAGGAGGAGTGGGGTTGGGGAGGTGGGTGAGTTTTTCAAAGCTGGAATGGATGGGAGAGGTGATGGGAGGTGGGGGGGTGGGTTGTATGGGGTTGGGGTTGGTTGTATGGGGTTGGGGTTCAGGGTGATGGGAGGTGGGGGGGTGGGTTGTATGGGGTTGGGGTTCAGGGTGATGGGAGGTAGGGGTGGGGTTGTATGGGGTTGGGGTTGGTTGTATGGGGTTGGGGTTCAGGGTGATGGGAGGTGGGGGGTGGGGTGTATGGGGTTGGGGTTGGTTGTATGGGGTTGGGGTTCAGGGTGATGGGAGGTAGGGGGTGGGGTGTATGGGGTTGGGGTTGGTTGTATGGGGTTGGGGTTCAGGGTGATGGGAGGTAGGGGGGTGGGGTGTATGGGGTTGGGGTTGGTTGTATGGGGTTGGGGTTCAGGGTGATGGGAGGTAGGGGGTGGGGTGTATGGGGTTGGGGTTGGTTGTATGGGGTTGGGGTTCAGGGTGATGGGAGGTGGGGGGGTGGGGTGTATGGGGTTGAGGTTCAGGGAGATGGTTTGGGGAAGTTGAGGAAGCATGGTGGGTGGGGTATGGAGAGGGTGGGGGGATACAAGGATGAGTCTCACCCCGGACACTCCCTCTGCTCCCCTCTCCCATCAGGCAAGAGGTACAAAAGTGTGAAAACGCACACCTCCAGATTTAGGGACAGTTTCTTCCCAGCTGTTATCAGGCAACTGAACCATCCTATCACCAACAACTAGAGAGCATTCCCGACCTCCCATCTACTTCATTGGAAACCCTCAGACTATAATTAATGCGACTTTACTGGATTTTATCTTGTACTAAACATTATTCCCTTTATCCGATATCTGTACTGTGAATGACTTTATTGAAACCATATGTAGCCTTTCCACTGCCTGGATAGCAAAGACAAAAAAGCTTCTCCTGTACCTTTTCAATAAACTAAACTAAACTAAACTAAATAGGTGGCACGGTGGTGCAGCGGTAGAGGTGCTGCCTTACAGCGCCAGAGACCCGGGTTTGATCCTGACTACTGGTGCTGTCTGTACGGAGTTTGTATGTTTTCCCTGTGACCTGTATGAGTTTTCTCTGCATGCTCCAGCTTCCTCCCACACTCCAAAGAGGTACAGGTTGGTAGGTTAATTGGCTTGGTATAAATGTAAATTGTCTCTAGTGTGTGTAGGATAGTGTTAGTGTGCAGGGATCACTAGTCGGTACGGACCCAGTGGGCCGAAGGGTCTGTTTCCGTGTTGTATATCTAAAACAAAAAAAACGAAAACATCATTCAGTGCGATCATGACTGATTCATCACAGCTACAACTCCTCCTCTGTGTCAGATCCCCATAACAACTCAACACCTGATCTCTCTAAAGAAGTGAAGACCAACCTTTACGTTAACTACTTCTAACAGGCTGGAATCCATAACTCCCTGAGGCAGAAGATTCCACCACCCTCCTCGGGAAAGCTATCAAGATTTGATCATGTACAGGCAGATGAGATCAGTTTAACTTGGCAACATGTTAGGCACAGACATTGTGGGCCGTACTGTGCTGTACTGTTTACATTCTATGTTCTTTTTAGTTTAGTTTAGTTTAGCGATATAGCATGGAAACAGGCCCTTCGGCCCATCGAGTCCATGTCAACCAACGACCAACGAACACCAGTACTAAAGTTCTACCTTACACACTGGGGACAATTTACAATTTACAGAAGCCAATTAATGGATAAACCTGCACGTCTTTGGGATGTAGGAGAGCACCGTGGGACCCGGAGAAAACCCATGGGGTCACAGGGAGAACGTACGAACCTCCGTATAGATAAGTACCCCTAGTCAGGATCGAACCAGGGCCTTTGGCGCTGTAATGCATCACAGTACAGCATTCTATGTTCTATGTTCTATGCTGATAGGAAGTGCTTGATTTGCTGGGTCAATCACGGAGAAATGGCGCAGCGGTAGACTTGCTGCCTTGCAGCGCTGGAGACCCGGGTTCGATCCTGACTATGAGTGCTGTCTGTACGGATTTTGCATGCTCCCCCCCCCGACCTGCATAGGTTTTCTCTGAGATCTTCGGTTTCCTCCCACACTCTAAAGACGTACAGGTATGTAGGTTAATTGGCTTGGTATAAGTGTAAATTGTTCCCAGTATGTGTAGGATAGCATTAGTGTGCAGAGATCACTGGTTGGTGGGCCGAAGGGCCTGTTTCCGTGCTGTATCTCTAAAACTACAACTAAAACCTAACTGCTGGCCTGAATTGAGCTGACCCAGCGCTCTGAGTGGCTATGGGACTAACTCTGCCTCTCATCTCTCCACTGAGCCTGGCAGTGGAGCATAGGGGCCAAGGAAAGAGCGGTCACGTCGCGGCCGTGATTCCACCACCATGCACAAGAAGCGACAAGACAGACACCATTGTATGTGGATGCCGAGAAGTGCGTTCAGCTCTGGCTGAACAATTTCTAATCTTGAGGTTGACTCGATAAGAAGAAGTGGAGCATAGACATGCTGGAGTCTCAGTCCCTCTACTCCCTCTCACTCCCTCTCACTCTCTACCCTCAGCTATAGGGCAGGAAAGCAGGCATGCAAAGAGTAACACCATTCACTTGCATCATCTGGGGAAGGGTCCCAAACCGAAACGTCACCTATCCATGTTCTCCAGTGAAGGTCTCGACCCGAAACATCACCTATTAATTTTCTGCAGAGATGCTGTCTAACCTGCTGAGATACTCCAGCACTACTTTTGTCTGTCTTTTTTTTTAAACCAGCATCTGCAGTTCCTTGGTTGTATGGCTTTGCTGGCTTTGTGGAAGAAGGTAAGTGTTTGATTATTTTTTGCATTAATTTAATGTAATTTCCTAATTAATTGTTTGGCACGTTTGAGTATTTCATTAACTTGTTAAAATATCAGTTTACTTTATTAATAATTTTATTTCTTTTAATTATCAGTTTCTAAATTTCTGACAAGCAGGCAAGGAAACGGGAGCAGGAATCAACCACTGCCCCACTGGAGCGGCACGGTGGCGCAGCGGTAGAGTTGCTGCCTCACAGCGCCAGAGACCGGGTTCCATCCTGACTACCGGTGCTGTCTCTACGGAGTTTTTACGTTCTCCCCGTGACCGCCTGGGTTTTCTCCAAGATCTTCGGTTTCCTCCCATGCTCCAAAGACGTACAGGTTTGGAGGCTAATTGGCTTGGTATAAATGTAAATTGTCCCTAGCGTGTGTAGGATAGTGTTAATGTGCGGGGATTGCTGGTCATTGCGGACCCGATCGGCCGAAGAGCCTGTTTCTCTTAAACTAAAAAATTAAAACATCATTCAGTGCGATCATGGATGATTCATCACAGCTACAACTCCTCCTCTGTGTCAGATCCCCATAGCAACTCAATTCCTGATCTCTCTAAAGAAGTGAAGACAAACCTTCACGTTAACTACTTCTAACAGGCTGGAATCCATAATTGTCTGGGGCAGAAGATTCCATGTATTCACCACCCTCCCCGAGAAAGATATTTCTATGTACCGCAGCTTTAAATGGCCAGTTCCTTATCTTGAATTCATATCAACATTATCCTGAATCAACATTCACCCTGATATATATTTCAGGAGGCTCACCCCTCATTCTTCCCAACTCCAGGGCAGCACAGTGGCGCACTGGTAGAGTTGCTGTCTTACTGCGCCATTTCATTTCAGACTTTGGGTGCTATCTGCACAACGTTGGTGCGTTCTCCCTGTGGCCGCATGGGTTTTCACCGGGTGCTCCAGTCTCCTCCCACACTCCAAAGACATACAGGTTTGTAGGTTAATTGGCTTCGGTAAAATTGTCCCTAGTGCTAGGGTACGGGGTGATCATTGGTCGGCGTGGTCTCGGTGGACAGAAGGGCCTGTTTCCGCACTGTATCTCTAAAGTAAACGGAAGTAGAGTATAACAAACTCTAGAGACTTATCCTGTCAAGTCTCTGTTGATAGGGAATCTTTGTATTTAGAGATACACGGTGGAAAACTACCCTTCAGCCCACTGAGTCCACATCAACCATCAATAACCTGTTTACACCACTTCTTTATTCTCCCACCTTCTCATCCACTCCCTGCACACTAGGAGGAATTTACAGAGGCCAATGGCCCTGCAAACCCGCACGTCTTTGGGATGTGGGAGGGCATTGGAGCACCGGAGAATGTGCAAACACCACACAGTCAGCATCCGGGGTCAGAATCAAACCCGGGTCTCTGGCACTATGGGGCAGCAGCTCTACCAGCTGTGCCACCATACCGTCCTCAAAGGTTTGCAACGTTGGAGAAGACCAGGAATAGCTTGCATAAAATGGAATGCTGAGAAGATTACCGTCAAAGTTTTGCAATGTCAGTTCTTTTGGTAGATGGAGTGAGGACAAGGTGAGGGTTATCGGTGAGATGAAGGCACCAACCATCAAGAAGGAACTACAAAGGTTTCTGGGACTAATATGCTGTATTGAGTCCTTCAATCGATGGGTTGAATTTGCCCCCTGCGGCCGGGGCTCTGGAACTCCAGCCCGGCCGGAGCCGGCAGATCCGTTCCCATAGCCAACTTCCAAGGGCAACTTTGCGGGCCGGTATCTCGGCTTCTCGGTGGTCTAGGCGGAACGTTCCGGTACCGTTGGACTCCTCTCGGAGGCCGTGACCTCTGTTGGTCCTGCAAAACAGATAATCCAGAAAGGGTCTGCAACCAAGGGTGTTGGGAAATTGGTGGTGGACCTGTATTGCCATCTTTTGAAACTGTGTGGTTGTGACATACTGGATGGGTACAGGACGTACCAATGTCATGTGACCAGGAGCAGTCTGAGGGCAGGAGCAGATTAAAGACCATTAAAGAGCAGACACCATTAAGTTATTAAATGTGAACCACAACACAAAGTACTCGTTATATTTGTTCCCGTTCATTATTTATACTCAGAGAGTCATAGAGTGATACCATGTGGAAACAGGCCCTTCAGCCCAACTTGCCCACACCAGCCAACATGTCCCAGCTGCACTAGTCCCACCCGCCCGCGTTTGGTCCATATTTCTCCAAACCTGTCCTATCCATATACCAGTCTAACTGTTTTTCAAATGTTAGGATAGTCCCTACCTCAACTACCTCCTCTGGCAGCTTGTTCCATACACCCACCACCCTTTGTGTGAAAATGTTACCCCTCAGATTCGTATTACATTTATTTATTTTCACTTCACAACTACAAAACATAGCACCCATCACCCATCCAAGCTCCACCGCTTCCTTCGATGAAGTACATCTTCATCTACAAGATCTACTTCTTGTATAAGATAGACACTGAATGATGGAGTAACTCACCCATTCCTTCTCTCCAGAGAAGCTGCCTGTCCCACTGAGTTATTCCACCATGTTGTGTCTATCTTCGGTTTAAACCAGCATCTGCAGTTCCTTCCTGCACATCTACTTCTGGTAGATCTGGTATTCATGCCAGCTCTTTGTTCAGAGTATTTTAACTAATTTGTCTTGCGATCTAGTCCCTCGGGATTCATGCTCCCATTCCAAGGTACAGTGAATAGCCTTTGTTTGCGTGCTATCAAATCAAATCAGGTAATACTATATATGAATCAATCACAATCACAATAATACTTTATTAGCCTTCAGCCCTTCGTTGACGGGACGATCACGACTCCTGTAGCTGGCGGCGTTTGGGCCCTCCGCATCCGGTGGTCAGAGCTGGTCGAGCCTGTGCGTCGTTGGAGCTTCCCGACTCGGCCTCACACGAGACTGCGAGTTCTTGATGGTACATCCGCACAGGGCAGGCCCTAAGGGGCCTCTGTGCCAGAGTAATCTACTCTCGGCTCGGGTAGATCTACCCCGGGTGGAGCGGGGAGGGAGGGGTGGAGAGAGAGTAGAGGGGTGGAGGGGGAAGAAAGGGGTAGACGGGGAGGGGGGTTTGAGGGGGAATGGAGTAGGGGGAAGTGGGTCATTCGCTCGCCGTCCCGAGGCAGCGCTCCTGCCCCTCCAGTCGCCGTGCTTCACGCACACAGCCCCGGATCCACCCCTCTCTCTCCCCGGGGAGACGTGGTGTACACTACAGAGAGGGCCGGGCCGGGGTTGGAGCAATGTTTACCTCGGCCTCAGCTCACACCCGTCCGCCCGGACCTTGGCATTCGCTCCCACCACCGGCCCGCTCCCTCTGTACTCCCTCTATGGCAAGAATGTCTTTCCTCAGATTAGGAGACCATAACTGTACGCAATACTCCAGGTGTGGCCTCACCAAGACCCCTGTACAACTACAGTAGAACCTCCCTGCTCTTGTACTCAAATCCTTTTGCTATGAATGCCAACATACCATTTGCTTTCTGCACAGCCTGCTGCACCCTGCATGCCTACTTTCAATGACTGGTGTACCATGACACCCGGGTCTCGCTGCATCTCCCCTTTTCCTAATCGGTCCGGTCACCATTCAAATAATAGTCTACCTTCCTGTTTTTTGCCACCAAAGTGGATAACCTCACATTTATCCACATTATACTGCATCTGCCATGTATTTGCCCACTCACCCAGTCTATCGAAATCATCCTGCAGCCTCCTAGCATCCTCCTCACAGCTAACACTGCCCCCCAGCTTCATGTCATCCGCAAACTTTGAGATGTTGCATTTAATTCTCTCGTCCAAATCATTAATGTATATTGTAAATAGCTGGGGTTCCAGCACTGAGCCTTGTGGCACCCCACTAGTCACTGTCTGCCATCCTGAAAAGGACCCGTTCACTCCTACTCTTTGCTTCCTGTCTGCCAGCCAGTTCTCTATCCACATCAATACTGAACCACCAATACCGTGTGCTTTAAGTTTGTACACCAATCTCTTGTGTGGGACCTTGTCGAAAGCCTTCTGAAAGTCCAGATACAACACATCCACTGCTTCTCCCTTATCCACTCTACTAGTTACATCCTCAAAAAATTCAATAAGATTCGTCAGACATGATTTACCCTTCATAAATCCATGCTGACTTTGTCCAATGATTTCACCACTTTCCAAATGCGCTGCTATCCCATCTTTAATAATTGACTAGCAGTTTCCCCACTACCAATGTTAGACTAACTGGTCTGTAATTCCCCGTTTTCTCTCTCCCTCCCTTTTTAAAAAGTGGGGTTACATTAGCTACCCTCCAATCCTCAGGAACTACTCCAGAATCTAAAGAGTTTTGAAAAAATATCACTAAGGCATCTGCTATTTCTGGGGCTACTTCCTTAAGTACCCTGGGATGCAGCCTATCTGGCCCTGGGGATTTATCAGCCTTTAATCCATTCAATTTACCTAACACCACTTTCCGGCTAACCTGGATTTCACTCATTTCCTCCATCTCATTTGACCCCTGCTATTTCCGGCAAATTATTTATGTCTTCCTTAGTGAAGACAGAACCAAAGTAGTTATTCAATTCGTCTGCCATGTCCTTGTTCCCCATGATCAATTCACCCATTTCTGACTGCAAGGGACCTACATTTGTTTTAACTAATCTTTTGCGCTTCACATATCGATAAAAACTTTTGCAGTCAGTTTTTATTTTTCCTGCCAGTTTTCTTTCATACTCAATTTTCCCTTTCCTAATTAAGCCCTTTGTCCTCCTCTGTTGGTCTCTGAATTTCTCCCAGTCCCCTGGTAGGCTGCTTTTTCTGACTTCATCTTTTCTTTGATACTATCCCTGATTTCTTTTTCTTTGATACTATCCCTGATTTCTCTCGTTATCCACGGATGCGCCACCTTCCCTAATTTATTCTTTTGCCATACTGGGATGAACAATTGTTGTAGTTCATCCATGCAGTCTTTAAATGCCTTCCATTGCATATCCACCGTCAACCATTCAAGAATCAAATTGCCAGTCCATCTTGGCCAATTCACGTCTCATACCCTCAAAGTTACCTTTCTTTAAGTTCAGGACCCATGTTTCTGAATTTTACTTCGGAGTCACGTGAGTGACTACGTGAATAGAAGCCCGTACAGCCGTTGGTGCGTCATGACGTCAGACGCTGGTGCAGTCGGGCGGTTGGAGCAGCAGCGCTCCTCCGAGCGGTAAGTGTAAACCGCGGGTTATTCGAAGAGCTGGAGAATTCGGCGGGTGCAGCAGCATCTAAGGAGCGAAGGAGATGGGCGACGTTGCGGGTCGAGACCCTTCTTCATACTTCACCCTCGATTCTCCAGCATTTGCAGTTCTTCGTTAAACAAGTTTAAGAGGTAAGGTTTTTAAAAAAATTTTACCGCATGTTCAATTTCTGCGACGGTTTGGGTAGAGAATGTTGCAGAAAGGGAAGAAGGTGTCGGCGAGGCGCTCCGGGGGTAGAAAGGAAAAGTGGCAGGAGAGTGTTGAGAATGGAGGCCCGTCTGGTACACCTGGTCCGGTGCTGGCTACACAGCCAGTGGTTGCGGACCCACTGCCGGAGGGCAGTGGAGGCTTGTCATAGGGTGGAAAGGCCACTGGCAAGTCCTCTGTGGCCCGTAAATGAGTCGGGCCTGGAGGTTATACCCTCCATAGGAGAGTCCGTTTGCTCACGGCTCTCCCACGTCGAGATTCTATTTCAAAAGAATGCTCGACAGGGACCAGCTCCGTGGGGAGGAGTGGTGCCCAAGCCAGGCTGATGGAGAGCTTGTGCTAGCAGCACCTGTTTCAGGGCTGCAGAACTATCCTGCCTGTGAGGAGGATGTTCCAGCTCCGTGAGGAGGAGTGGTGCCCAAGCCAGGCTGATGAGAGCTTGTGCTAGCAGCACCTGTTTCAGGGCTGCAGAACTATCCTGCCTGTGAGGAGGATGTTCTATCAGGGCAGTTTGCTGACACTGTTTCTATGCTGTGGGAGAGCAGTAAAGGTGTTCGGTTGGAGGTAATTCCGAACATTGCTGGGAAGTTTGCTGAGTGTAGAGGCAGGAAAGGCGATTGATGTAGAATTGGCCGAAGCCAATCAGTATATGCTCCTCCCATCAGTTACAGGAGCTAGCTATGGATGAAGTAGCAAAGAACTATAAAGCTCCAGTTAATTGTGATCTCCTGAAGGTAACCGTTGGTTAATCACCAAATTGCATAGAAGGGTTTGCCTGCTAGGGCCCAGGAGATTACTAGTTTTAAAAAAGTGCTTAAACTGTTGTCAGCAGGTATTACAGCTGTGGGTGAAAGTTATTGATACAAATGATATGGTTGAAGCACACCAGGATGAACTGGGACTCCTTTGTAATGCATTTTGAAATTAATAATATCGGGAGGGCCGCTATTAGGCCAGTGCTAACCCGAATTTTGTGCGAGTTGTGCAAACTGACCAGTGTACCACCACGAAATCTGTTGTTTGGTGGTAACCTTGCAAAAAGGGTCAAAGACTATTATGAGGTTGTTATAACCATGGCCCTCATTAAGCCAGCTGGAAGCAAGGCAAAAAAGGTTCTCTACAAGAAGTCAAGGACAACAAGCCGCAAGGAAAGAGGCTGGTAAGGAATATAACATTGACAGACGATGAATTCACTGATGTTCCTGTTCAAATTGGGGAAGGTTAAAATTGTTTCTCAAACAATGGCAGCAGTTGATATCAGATTTGTTCATAGTGTATTAAAGGGGTGAAAAATTGGATTTTACTATAAGGACAGTCTACCTAATCAACATTTTCCTAGTCATAAACTTATTTTTCAGATGAGGAAAATGTGCTTATTCAAGCAGAGATTCAGTCGTTACATAAGAAGGGGTAATTGAGTCTTCTGTCTATCAAAGTCAACAATTTCTGTCAAGTATATTTCCCAGATCTAAAAAGAATGGGGGATGTAGAATTATTCTGGATTTATCGAACAAATTTGTTTGTTATAGGCATTCAAAATGGAGACCTTTACCACGGGGAACCATTGATTTAAAGAATGCGTATTACGCAGTGTCTATTCATGGTGATGATAGAAGATATTTGAAATTTATTTGGATGACTGAGCTGTGGCAATTCAGGACATTGCCGAATGGATTAACTTCAGCTCCTAGGTTATTTACTAAATTGGTAAAACCTGTGTTAGCATTACTTAGAGCTCAGGGCATGTGGTAATAGCCTATTTAGATGATATTCTGATTGTTGGAAAGATTCATGCTGAAACTCAATCATCAGTTTCAGTTGTTAAAATCACTTTTGAACAAATGGGATTTGTTATTCACCCAGATAAATCTAAATTATCACCAGTCCAAATTATTGATTATCTGGGATTTACCATTAATTCCAATCACATGTTGGTAACTTTGCCCATGGATAAATTGAATCAGTTAATTGAGGACTGTTGTTAATCTCGTTGGAGAACAACGGCCTGCGATTAGACAAGTAGCCAGTTTTATTGGGAAGTTGTTGCAGCCTTTCCAGCTGTGCAGTATGGTCCTCTGCATTATCAACAATTACAACCATCAAAGGAACAGGCACTGAGAATACAAAGGGGCCATTTTTGATAGGCCTATGCAGTTGTCAGCTGGGGCGATTGCTGACATACAATGGTGGATAGTACATGTTTCAAAAAATTTAAGGAAGGTTTGGTGGAATCACCGTCACTGATATTACAGACTGATGTAAGTGCACTGGGTTGGGGTGCAACAGATATGTCTTCTAGTTGTGGATGCAGATGGAATGTGGATGAGACATCGCTTCCTCAATTAAGAGGGATTAATTATTTAGAGTTGTTGGGCACCTGGTATGGGCTCAAAGCTTATTGTTCTACAAGGAGAGATCTGCATGTGCAGGTCAGATTGACAACACCACAGCAGTGGCATATGTAAACCACATGGGTGGAGTTAAGTCACAGTCTTGTGATAGACTGGCTAACCAGATTTGGAGCTGGTGTATTGACCAAAATATCTGGCTTTCAGCACTTTATTTGCCAGGAAGAGGTCACGTCAGTTTAATGACAACATTGAATGGATGTTAAATCAGGATGTATTTAACTAAATGATTGATCAGTATGCATTGCCAGATATTGACTTGTTTGCATCTCGATTAAATCATCAGTTTACCTAGATATGTTTCATGGTAACCAGATACTGGGGCAGTAGCAGTGGATGCATTTTTCGCTGCATTGAGGGAGGAATGTTTTGTGTATGTATTTCCTTCATTCTGTCTCATCAGCAGATGTTTGCAAAAGATCAAGGAGGACTCCGCTTCAGGGGTATTGGTAGTGCCAGATTGGCCTACACGAGCATGGTTTCTCCCGTTGTATTACAAATGGCTAGGAGCCTTACATGCTTATGCCCAAGAATAAAAATCTACTGGTAAATCCAGTCACTGGGGATCAACATCCTTTATAGGATCGTATTGATCTGTTAATTTGCAGATTTTAAGGAGGCCATACCTGGGGAGAGGACTGTCTCATCGGACGGTGGATGTTCTCACGTCGGCCTGCAGGGATAGTACACAGCAGCAATATATCACCTATATAAGGAAGTGGGAGCAATTCTGCCTACAGCAGGATATTGTATATCACACTGCAGGGATCACGGATGTATTGGAGTTTGTCAACTCTTTATTTTGACCAAAAAAAAATTAAGTTACAGTGCGATTAATTCAGCCAGAAGTGCTCTGTCTTCTTATTTACCTATGAATGCAGAATTGCATACAGTAGGGACACATCCGTTAGTTCACGATTCATGAAGGGAGTTTTCAATTCTAATCCTCCTAAACCCAGGTATGCCGGGATTTGGAATGTGAGTGAGGTTCTTATGGTTCTTCGCCAGTGGGCTCCAGTTACAAGCCTATCTATAGCCAAATTAACATGAAGGTGGTCATGCTTATGGTGTTGGTTTCAGCCCAACGTGTACAAACATTGCAAAAGCTACGGCTACATAGAATGCATGTGTCGGCTGATGCCATTATATTTTATGTCTATGATTTGCTTAAACATAATAAAAGAGGCATGACAGGATGTAAGATTGTGTCTTTAGCATACCCCGCAGATGATCGCTTCTGTATAGTCTCACATTTATCTCGTTACATTGAGATTACTAAACCTCTGAGAGGAACAGAGTTGGCTTTGTTTATTAGTCACAAAAAACCACACAGTAAGGTGCCGGTGCAAACGATTTCAAGGTCCTCGCGGCCGCAGGATGGTCCAGTGAGCTAACTTTTCAGAGGTTTTATCACAAGCCGATTTCAAGGCTCGGGGTGTTTGCTGATTCTGGTGTCAGTACTGTTACATTTTTCCCCTGAGTTAGAGGGGTTTGTTATGATTTGTTTGTAAATAAACTGGTATTTCATTTAACAAATGTATTACTGATGCATGATTGATTGTTAACGACTTTTGAGTCAATCCAGGCAGTGTGAAACGTCGGATTGAGTCTGCGGCGTGAATTCACAGTGCTTTGAAGTCTTCACGTAGTCACTCACGTGACTCCGAAGTAAAAATAGTAAGATTAAACGAGAACTTACCAGTTTGAAGTTTGAGCTTTATTTTATGAGGAGTCGAGTTGAGGGACTACGTGCCCTCCGTTCCCACCCTCATAGATCTCATCTGGTAGTTCTAGTTTTATCATCTTACCGTTATACTTCGGTCATTGTTAGCTGTGAATTCATTCCGCTGCTTTGAAGATTGACGCACCAACGGCTGTACGGGCTTCTATTCACGTAGTCCCTCAACTCGACTCCTCATAAAATAAAGATCAAACTTCAAACTGGTAAGTTCTCGTTTAATCTTACTATTAACAATGTCACTCTCCATCCTAATGAAGAACTCGACCATATTATGGTCACTCTTGCCCAAGGGGGCACGTACAACAAGACGACTAACTAACCCTTCCTCATTACTCAATACCCAGTCTAGAATAGCCTGCTCTCTCGTTGGTTCCTCCACATGTTGGTTTAGAAAACTATCCCGCATACATTCCAAGAAATCCTCTTCCTCAGCACCCCTGCCAATTTGATTCACCCAATCTATATGTAGATTGAAAGTCACCCATTATAACGGTTTTACCTTCGTTGCACGCATTTCTAATTTCCTGTTTGATGCCATCCCCAACTCCACTACTACTGTTAGGTGGCCTGTACACAACACCCACTAGCATTTTCTGCCCCTTTGTGTTTCGCAGCTCCACCCATATCGATTCCACATCCTCCAAGCTGTCATTCCTTTCTATTGCGTTAATCTCTTCTCTAACCAGCAGCGCTTCCCCACCTCCTTTTCCTCTCTGTCTATCCTTCCTGAATATTGAATATCCCTGGATGTTCAGCTCCCAGCCTTGGTCACCCTGGAGCCATAGACTTTAATTATATTTCTATGATTCCTCTCTGTCTATCCTTCCTGAATATTGAATATCCCTGGATGTTCAGCTCCAGCCTTGGTCACACATGACATACAGTGACAGTTACGAACAGTTAAAAACAATTATTAACTGCGAGGCATTTTGGCCTCTGAAAGCTTCTTTCAAAATGCAAATCTTGCCATCCCCACTTTCCACTTTAGTTTTTATTGCTTTTATGTATACACAAATAAAACACAAATATAACAACAAAACATACAACATTACAATGAAACGTACAACAGTGTAGCGGGGGGTTCAGTTTACAATTAATGATGCAGTGTACAGAACTATTTTCATATTAAAACATTTTCCAATGATTTACATTATTGTCTATAAAATTATACAGTGTTGATGTCTTTATTTCTATACCTAATCCATTTTTCCCATTTTCTGTTAAACTCGTCTTCTTTCAATCTTAGAGAATATGTCATTTTCTCCATGACAAATATTTCCTGTACTACGTCTAACCATTGTCTAAGTCTGGGTGTGTCCGCTGCAAGCCAGTTTCTTGTAATGGCCTTTCTGCCAGCTGTGAGTAGGATTTTAACCAAGTAATGGTCTTCCTTCAGCACCACTGTAGTTATATATTACCCAGGTATAAAAATGGAACACTTCTTGCAGACTATATATCCTAATACCTCCGTTAATTCTGAAATCACTCTGTCCCAAAATGATTCTATTTTTGGGCAACTCCAGAAGATATGTGCATGGTTTGCGTCTGTTTGACCACATTGCCTCTAGCATGTTTGCTGCCTTACTATTTGCTTGCTTTTTATGTTAGACGTAATAAAGGTACAAATCAAATTTTTCCAATTAAATTCTCTCCAATTTTGTGAATTGGTGGATGTCTGTAGTGTTACACACATATGATGCCATTCTTCTTCTGAGATTGTAATGTTCAATTCCTTTTCCCACTTAAATTTTCCATAAAATGTAGTTTTAGCTTGACATTCCATTAAACTATGATAAAATTTAGAAATAATCCTTAATGTTTTTTGATGATACGCACTAACTATCACTTCTATCACTGGATTCTTTTCTTCTAGTGCCTCCCTTTTACCTTTTTATTGTAATAATCTCTCAGTTGGAGGTATCTAAACAAGTCTTGGTTCCGGTGCAAATCTATCCTTCAAATCTTGAAAACCTCTTAGGTCTCCATTTTCAATAACAGTACAAAATGCAGTCATTCCTTTCTTCATCCACTCTTTAAATGTTGAGTCATACATCCCTGGTTTAAATTCATTATCCAAAGCTATCCATCTTAAAACTTTTTGTCGTTTATTCAGTTTAAGTTGTCTGGTAAGAGTGAACCAGGTTTCTAAAGTAAATATCGTTATTGGATCGATTATACTCCTGATATGTCCAGGAACCGCTTTTTCTCCCAAAAGTGTTTGGATGTGGAAGTCAGGGATATGTCTCAATCTCTTTCCACCCAGCTATATAGCTGTCCTCACACCAATTAATTAGTGGTCAAAGTTGGCCTCTTGGAATATATCCTAAAATTTGGAAGTGCCATTCCACCTTTGTCCTTTGGCAACTGTAGTGTAGTGTATCGAATTCTGGCCTTCTTTCCTCCCCAAATAAATCTAGATATTAATTTATCCCATTCCGTGAATTGTTTTAATGGTACCTCTATTGGCAGAGATTGAAACAAGTACAATAGCCTTGACAAAATATTCATTTTCACTACATTTATCTTACTACTAAAATCCATTGGGTAGGTGGACCATCTTTCTTTATCCTTTCTTATGTTTTGGTTGATGTGATTATAATTGGCCCCATACAACATTGATATATTTTTTGTTATATGTACCCCTAGGTATTTGATTGATTTTGAATCCCATTTAATATCATAATTTTGTTTGATTTCTTCTGGAGGACAATTAAATAGGAGGATTTGAGTTTTTGAAATATTCACTTTATATCCTGCATAAAAATTAAATTTATCTATGATCCCCATCATCCTTGGAAAGGAGGTGTTTACTTCCGTGTGATACATCATTACATCATCTGCGAAAAGGCCAATTTTATGTTCTCTGTTTCTTTTAGTTACTCCCGTCAGTTCCCTATCTTGACGAATCACTTGAGCCAATGGTTCAATATATATAGCAAACAGGGTAGGGCTAAGATGACCTCCCTGTCTCGTTCCTCTTCCTAACACAAATCTCTTAGTCAAGGACCCATTCACCTTTACTCTTGCAGTAGGTTGCTGGTGAGTTGCTTTAATAACTTGAATCGACTCTTCGGTAAAGCCAAATCTTTCTAGTGTTTGATATAAGAATTCCCAATTAACCCTATTAAAAGCCTTTTCCGCGTCTAGACTTATCAGGACAGCACGCGTACTTTCCTTTTGAATCTTGTGTATTATATGTAAGGTTCTTCTAATGCTGTCCTGTGTTTGTCTGCCTATTATAAAACCAGTCTGGTCTTCATCAATTAAATCTGGCACATTGATTTTCACTATCCATCTAACAGTTCACTTTGACATCGCCTAACTAAACATTCGCACGGGCTGACAACAGTAAACCTTCAGAAAGAAAGGTTTCTCAGGAAAGCTCAACAAATGCAAAGCCCTTTGTGAGATGAAACTCGATATGTCTATCTTCTCATCACTTCTATTAATCCTCCCTCCAAAGGCATTTTTGCATCTAAATCTATTTTTAGTCTTTCTTTAGTTTAAAGATACAGCACAGAGAACAGGTCCTTCATCCTATCATTGATCACCCCTTCCACTAGTTCTATATTATACCACTTTCTCATCCACTCATTATACACCAGGAGCCATTTTACAGAAGTCATTAACCTACAAACCTCCATATCTTTTGGATGTGGGAAACCGGAGCACCGGGTGGAGTCACCTGGAGAACATGCAAACTCCACACGGACAGCACCCGAGGTTAGGATCGAACCAGTGTCTCTGAAGCTGTGAGGCAACGTCTCTACCAGCTGCTCCACTGTGCTGCCTGGTAATAATACTATCCCACTGAGTGAAAGACTGTGGAAACGAGGAACTGCAGATGCTGGTTTACAAAACAAGGCACAAAGTACTGGAGTAACTCAGTGGGTCAGGCAGCATCTCTGGAGAGCATGGATAGCCAACCGCTTGGGTTGGGTCTGAAGAAGGGTCCCGACGAGAAATGTCACCTAACATGTTCTCCAGAGATGCTGCCTGTCCCACTCGGCTACTTTAGCACTGTGTGTCCTTTCAGTGAAAGACTGAACAGCTTCTACTTACAGAAACAAATGTCCATATATTTTTAACATTGTGTCCCTTATCTCCTGAACCCCATGCTATTATTAGAGGCCCACAGGAGCCGTTGGAAGAGAAGGAGGGGGAGGAGCGACACCCGACCGGTAAGGTTTAAAATCAAGCCCGGGGCTTGTTTTTTCAGAGGCCCACAGGAGCCGTTGGAAGAGAAGGAGGGGGAGGAGCGACACCCGACCAGTAAGGTTTAAAATCAAGCGCGGGGCTTGTTTTTGCCTAAATCCATAACATTCCATTCAGAGAAGTGTTTTTTTTTTGAGGAAGCCGCTAATTGGTGGGAAGTGGACTAGGGTAAGCAGCTGATTGGTGGGAAATGGACTAGGGAAAGCAGCTGATTGGCATCAGATCCCAGCAGTTTGTAGTGTACTTTGTATTGTGTTGATATTGTATCCTGTGTAAGGGGGCAGTATGAAGGCCAGGGCAGTGTACTGTTCTGGATGTCAGATGTGGGAGGTCAGGGAATCTGATAGCCCTCCAGACATCCACATCTGCGCCAGGTATGTCGAGATGGGGCTCCTAAAGGATCGTATTAGGAACCTGGAGCAGCAGCTCGATGACCTCCGTCTGGCCAGGGAGAGTGAGGAGGTCATAGAGAGGAGCTACAGGGAGGCAGTCACTCCCAGACCACAGGAGGCACACAAGTGGGTCACGGTTAGGAAGGGCAAGAGGCAGGGGCTAGAGAGTACCCCTGTGACTGTACAACTGGAAAATAGGTACTCGGTTTTGAGTACAATTGGAGGGGACAGTCTACCTGGGGGCAGCAACACCGGCCGGGTGTCCAGCACAAAGACCGGCCCTGATGCTCAGAAGGGTAGCAAAAAGAGGAGGGCAATTGTAATAGGGGACTATAGTTAGGGGGTCGGATGGGCGATTCTGTGGACGCAGTCGGGAAACCCGGATGGTAGTTTGCCTCCCTGGCGCCAGGGTCTCGTACATGTCGGAACGTGTCCAAAAGATTCTGAAAAGGGAGGGAGAGGAGCCTGATGTTGTGGTACACATAGGTACCAATGACATAGGCAGAAAAAGAGATGAGGTCCTGAAGGGAGAATTTAGGGAGTTGGGGGGAAAGTTAAGGAGAAGGACCAAAAGGGTAACGATTTCAGGATTACTGCCTGTGCCGCGTGGCAGTGAGAGTAGGAATGGAATGAGCTGGAGGATAAATGCATGGCTGAGGGACTGGTGCAGTGGGCAGGGATTCAAGTTTCTTGATGACTGGGACCTCTTTTGGGGAAGGCATGATCTGTACAAAAAGGACGGGTTGCACTTGAACCCGAGGGGGACCAATATCCTGGCAGGGAGATTTGCAAAGGCTACTGGGGAGACTTTAAACTAGAAATGCTGGGGGGAGGGACTCAGGTAGAGGGGGCTAGGGGACAGGGTGTGGGGCAAGAGGCAGAGAAGGGAAGCACTCGGACCCAAAATGTAGGCAAGAAAGAGGAAAAAGATAATAGACAGAGAATAAGGGATGGTGGGGTTTATAAAATGTGTATATTTTTTAATGCTAAGGAGCATTGTAAGAAAGGTGGATGAACTTAGAGCCTGGATTGACACCTGGAAATATGATGTTGTGGCAATCAGTGAAACATGGTTGCAGGACGGCTGTGATTGGAAATTAAATATTCCAGGATTTTGTTGCTTCAGGTGTGATAGAATTGGAGGGACCAGAGGTGGAGGTGTTGCATTGCTTGTCAGAGAGGATATTACAGCAGTTCTTTGGAAGGATAGATTAGAGGGCTCGTCTAGGGAGGCTATTTGGGTGGAACTGAGAAGTGGGAACGGTGTAGCAACACTTTTAGGGGTGTATTATAGACCGCCAAATGGGGAGCAAGAATTGGAAGAGCAAATATGTAAGGAGATAGCAGATATTAGTAGTAAGCACAAGGTAGTGATTGTGGGAGATTTCAATTTTCCAAAAATAGACTGGGAAAACACATTCTGTAAAGGGCTGGATGGTTTGGAGTTTGTAAAATGTGTGCAGGATAGTTTTTTGCAGCAGTACATAGAGGTATCGACCAGAGAAGGGGCAGTACTGGACCTCCTGTTAGGAAATGAGGCAGGTCAGGTGACGGAGGTATGTGTTGGTGAACACTTCGGGACCAGTGATCACAATACCATTAGTTTCAATATAATTATGGAGAGAGTCAGAACTGGACCTAGGGTGGAGATTTTTGATTGGAGAAAGGCTAACTTTGAGGGAATGCATAAGGATTTTAAAGGAGTGAATTGGGACACTCTGTTCCATGGGAAGGATGTAGAAGAGAAATGGAGGACATTTAAAGGGGAAATTGTAACAGTACAGAATCTTTATGTCCCTGTTAGGGTGAAAGGAAATAGTAAAAATTGGAAAGAGCCATGGTTTTCAAGGGAAATTGGACTCTTGTTTCGAAAAAAGAGAGATATCTACAATAATTATAGGAGATATGGAGTAAATGAGGTGCTGGAGGAGTATAAAGAATGTAAAAAGAATCTTAAGAAAGAAATTAGGAAGGCTAAAAGAAGATATGAGGTTGCTTTGGCAAGAAAGGTGAAAGTAAATCCAAAGGGTTTCTACAGCTATATTAATAGTAAAAGGATAACGAGGGATAAAATTGGACCATTAGAGAGACAGAATAGTAAGATTAAACGAGAACTTACCAGTTCGAAGTTTGATCTTTATTTTATGAGGAGTAACGATGAGGGATTACGTGAAGAAGCCCCGCCTGGCGCTGGAACGGCATACTTCAAAGCAGCGGCATGAAAAACACAGAACACAATAGCTGGAGTAAGATAGTAAGGCTCATCATAGATTTAGAACTACCAGATGATCATTTATTTTATGAGGGTGTGGAGTGGAGGGCACGTAATCCCTCATCGTTACTCCCTCATAAAATAAAGATCAAACTTCGAACTGGTAAGTTTCTCGTTTAATCTTACTATTTTACTTCGGAGTCACGTGAGTGACTTCGTGAAGATTTTGAAGCTTCTGTGTTTTTTATGTCGTAGAATTCTTCCATACGACAGTCCGGCTAGGTCAACACATACATGAGATAACCAGACTAGTTTTAGTTCTTCCCATAAATCTTTAATGATAAAAGAACATATAATAACCCTCTTTTATACCCGAGGGAACCATTACAAAGTGATAAAAGATATGTGATAACATAATTGATAATATCAATCAATAGTGAAACAAAGCAGGTGATTATAGTGAACCCAACACCCGCGTGTCCAAAGCCTGTCATTGTGTGAACAGGTTTATTTGTAGAACTTTGAAAAAGTTTCTTCTTTACACCACCCTGCGGTTTCTAAAATATGTTCGAGTGGTACGTCCTGTAACTTCGCCGCGGATGTAGCGGATGTAGCTGCTGCCCTGGTGAGTGAGATTTGAACACATTAGTGTCTACTCCTGCTAAAAGTAACACCTGTTTTAAACCACCTTGAAATTGTTTGCACTGAAGCTTTTGTGTGTGGTTTCTTATGCGTAATCATTAATGTTTTTTCATCTCCTCGAAGAGTTTTGGTAACTTTTACATAATGATTCAAATGTTTAACTACACACAATGTTGGATCAATGGGATAAAGCTTGAAACATTACCTTTGCTCCAGTTCTCCCTGGTCTGCTTTGTTTGATCAGATCATAAACATAGAACACAATGTTATCAATGTTAAGCATAAAAGAACATATTCCCCCAGTTTAGTGAAAAAGCATCTACTGCTACTGCGTCTGGATCTGGCTCCTAAGACACATATTTAGGCAATTGATGATTTAGTCTTGATGCAAACAGATTAATGTCTGGTAACCCATATTGAGTCACAATTTTACTGAAAATTACAGGGTTCAACATCCATTCTGTGTTATCTTTAAACATCCTTGATCTATTGTCTGCCACCACATTGTCTTTACCTGGGATGTAATTTGCCAAAATCCAAATTTGGTGGTTAATACACCATTGCCATATCTGATTGACCAAACAATCACATGATACCGATCTGACTCCACCAATGTGATTAATATATATGCAACAGCTGTTTTATTGTCTAATTGTATCAGTACATGCAGATTCTTTTTTGTAGAACAATATGCCTTCAACCCATAAAATGCACCCAATTATTCTAATTAGTTAATACCATATGTTTGGAGAAACATTTCCTCTTGGACAGTCCATCTGCCCCCACAGCTGGTGAATGAATCTGTTGCCCCCCCATCCGAGAGCACTCGCATTTGTTTGTAAAATTACTTCAGGCTGTTGTATCAGAATATTTTTAGCAGCTTGTGGGACATTTTCAATCCACCATTGTAATTCCAATAAAGCTTCTTTTGTTAATTGCATAGGCCTATCAAAATGGCCTGCTCTCTTTTTTAGAGCTCTTATTTTGTCCCTTTGAAGGTTTTGGTAATGTAATTCTACTGCAGGAAATGCTGCTACTAGTTTACCAATAACCTTTGCTACTTCTCGGATGGAGGGATAAGGTTTGTGAATGAGACCCCTACAGGTCACCAAAATATCATCAATCTTATCTGTTGGCAAAGTTACTAACATAGTAACTGAGTTAATTACAAACCCCAAATAGTTAATTGACTGTGCTGGCTGCAGCTGGGACTTAATTGGATGAATCAAGAACCCTAACTTTTCAAATAAAGTTTTAGTTGCTGAAACTGATTTTCCAGCTGATTCCTGATTATTATTGATGATTAAAATGTCATCCAGATAAGCCATAATGATGTGCTTTTGTGCTCTTAATTGTGCTAAAGCTGGTTTCAACAGCTTTGTAAAGAGCCTGGGAGCTGAACTTAACCCATTTGGTAAAGCTTTGAATTGCCACAGCTGTCCCAGCCAATTAAATTTTTAAATACCTTCGAAAGAACTGATGTATTGGTACTGAATAGTACGCATCCTTTAAATCAATTGTGGCCATATAACAACCTGCTGATATCAAATGTCTTGCATTGTTAAATGTTTCCATTTTAAAATGTTTATATTCGACGAATTTATTAAGATTTGTAAGGTCCAGAATAATTCTGCAACCACCATCTTTTTATTTCTTGGAAATATATTTGACACAAATTGATGCTCATGTTCAACAGTTTTTTCAATAACACCTTTTTTAAACAATTTGTCAATTTCCACATTTATTTCTGCCTCTTCAAATTGCAGAAAACATGAAACCATAAGCAGGTTTATTTTTACCGGAGAATTAACACCTTCTTTAAATGTAATAGTAGCTCCTGAAACTGATCAGATGTGATGGCAAGCCATTCATCATAAAACATTTGTAATCTCCCTCCAACTGGAGATTTGTCCACAGTTTCTTTAAGCATAGAATACATTTTTTGTACCTCTCCATATGAACGTGGTGGTCTCCTTCTCCCGTATACGGGTGAACATTAGGCTGTGTCGGATGATAATATTTTCTTATCATACTCCTGCCTCTGTTTCCAAAATCAAATCCCCTTCTTGACGAAAAATACCTTTTTTGTCCAAAGACGAAAGGTCTCATGTGGCTAATAGATTTAGCCTCTTCATCCATTTCTCTTATTTGTTTAGGCAGGTTTTCTCCAAATAGATAACCAGAGCTTGAACACCACTTGATCGACACAGACCCTGCAAACCTTGGATGAAATATGGGCCGAATCGCAATTTTCCCCATACAATTAATTTCATAGAAGGAATTGCATAATAAGCCCAAAGTATCTTTTTTGAATTTTATCCATCTCCAACCCCTCCATTTGCCTTCCAAAAGCAGTAATGGCAGCTGAAATCAATTTGAGGATTCTTTGAAATCTTCTTTCTTGTCCTCTCATGCCTGGAGTCATAGGCGTCCATATAGACGGATTAACCGTAGGTACCTTCAATGAGGTGCAATTTTTTCCGGTGTTTTATATAATTCTGCTGTTTCAATCATCACAGAATCTTGAAGTTGGTGAGATACCATATAATTAATACTGGCAGCTAGGTTTTCTTCCATAGCCTCACCACTTCCTTCAGGTATAGCAAAATCTTTTGCCATCTCAGGCACATCTGGCCTTCTCTTTTTTATTCGTGGTGTGCACTCATAATCCACATCACCACTTGCAGGGTCTGTCTTTTGCAGCCCTGATACACTTGGAATTATATCCAATGAGACTTCCTCCGCCCTTAATCCTGGGTCCGGAGTTTCAAATTCCCAATTTGGCACATAGCCATATTCTGTATATTCAAGCCCCTCAGGGTCATTTTGGAAACGTCCTGGGTACTGTGACCCTTGTCTCATTATATTTTGGAGCACTTTCTCCATATGTTCCATTTTTAGCCATATAGCTTTATTATCCGGAGGACTTTCATTATCAGAGTCATTATCAGAAACCACGGGCCTCACGGATTTCTTTTTACATTTTCTAGGAACATTTCCCTTCGTGTTTGTATTTCTGGAAAAATTATAGTCTCACTAACGGTGAATCAGCGGCCACCGGTATCGGAACCGGATCCGCACTAAACTCTTGTCCTGTATCTTTAGCTTCACCCCGGGACGATCTTTTTACCCGCAAAATTTTCCTTTGAGAGTTCTCCCATTTTATTTTCCATTTATCTGGCTAAATCAGTACGCCAGCGTGACTCTGATTTTTACTTTTACTTTCTCTTTTGCTGGTTTTACCAGCGTAACGTCTTTTTTAGAACGTCCCCACTTTTCCTTACACTTACCTGCGGGTCCGTTCCGGCCGCTGCGAGGAGCTGCGCTCTGCAGCTCTTGCTTCTGCCGTCAGCGTCGACGTAATGCCGTTCCAGCACCAGGCGGGGCTTCTTCACGTAGTCACTCACGTGACTCCGAACTAAAATGGACAGCTATCTGCAGAGCCAAAAGAGATGGGGGAGATATTGAACAATTTCTTTTCTTCGGTATTCACCAAGGAGAAGGATATTGAACTATGTGAAGTAAGGAAAAAAGGTAGCGTAGCTATGGAAACTATGAGATTCAAAGAGGAGGAAGTACTGACACTTTTGAAAAATATAAAAGTGGATAAATCTCCAGATCCTGATAGGATATTCCCTAGGACATTGGGGGAAGTTAGTGTAGAAATAACAGGAGCTATGACAGAAATATTTCAAATGTCATTAGAAACGGGAATAGTGCCGGAGGATTGGCGTACTGCGCATGTTGTTCCATTGTTTAAAAAAGGGTTCAAAGAATAAACCTAGCAATTATAGACCTGTTAGTTTGACGTCAGTGGTGGGTAAATTAATGGAAAGGATACTTAGAGATAATATATATAAGCATCTGGATAAACAGGGTCTGATCAGGAACAGCCAACATGGATTTGTGCCTGGAAGGTCATGTTTGACAAAACTTCTTGAATTTTTTGAAGAGGTTACTAGGGAAATTGATGAGGGTAAAGCAGTGGATGTTGTCTATATGGATTTCAGTAAGGCCTTTGACAAGGTTCCCCATGGAAGGTTGGTTAAGAAGGTTCAATCTTTGGGTGTTAATGGCGGAGTAGCAAGATGGATTCAACAGTGGCTGAATGGGAGATGTCAGAGAGTAATGGTGGATGGCTGTTTGTCAGGTTGGAAGCCAGTGACCAGTGGGGTGCCTCAAGGATCTGTGTTGGGTCCCACTGTTGTTTGTCATGTACATCAATGATCTGGATGATGGGGTGGAAAATTGGATAAGTAAGTATGCAGATGATACTAAGATAGGCGGTGTTGTGGATAATAAAGTAGATTTTCAAAATCTACAGAGAGATTTGGGCCATATGGAAAAGTGGGCTGAAAGATGGCAGATGGAGTTTAATGCTGATAAGTGTGAAGTGCTACATCTTGGCAGGACAAATCAAAATAGGACATACATGGTAAATGGTAGGGAATTGAGGAATGTTGTGGAACAGAGAGATCTAGGAATAACTGTGCATAGTTCCCTGAAGTGTGGAATCGCATGTAGATGGGGTGGTAAAGAAAGCCTTTGGTGTGCTGGCCTTTATAAATCAGAGCATTGAAATATAGGAGCAAGGAAGTAATGTTAAAATTGTACAAGGCATTGGTGAGACCAATTCTGGAGTATGGTGTACAATTTTTGGTCGCCTAATTATAGGAAGGATGTCAACAAAATAGAGTACAGAGGAGATTTACTAGAATGTTGCCTGGGATCCAGCAACTATGTTACAGAGAAAGGTTGAACAAGTTAGGTCTTTATTCTTTGGAGCGCAGAAGGTTAAGGGGGGACTTGATTGAGGTCTTTAAAATGATGAAAGGGATAGACAGAGTTGACGTGGATAAGCTTTTCCCATTAAGGATAGGGAAGATTCAAACAAGAGGGCATGCCATGCGAATTAAGGGACGGAAGTTTAGGGGTAACATGAGGGGGAACGTCTTTACTCAGAGGGTGGTGGCTGTGTGGAATGAGCTTCCAGCAGAAGTGGTGGAGGCAGGATCGATTTTAACATTTAAAAGTAAAGTGGATAGGTATATGGACGGGAAGGGAATGGAGGGGTATGGTCTGAGTGCAGGTAGATGGGACTAGGGGAAAACAAATGGTCGGCACGGACTGGAAGGGCCGAGAGGGCCTGTTTCCGTGCTGTAATTGTTATATGGTTATATGGTTATTAGGAAAATGCTTTAGGAAAATGCTTGAATTATTATTTTTCATAATTTTCACTTCGTAATCTTGAGAACTCCGTTTGCACCATCTTAACACATCCTCTTTCTCATGTTCAGTTCAGTTTACTGTCATGTGTAGTGTAGCTTTTAGTGTCGTTTAGTTTAGAGATATAGCACAGAAACAGGTCTTTCGGGTCCACACCGACTAGCGATCCCCTCACATTAACACAGCCTGCACACACTGGGGACAATTTACACTTACACCAAGTATACAAATCCAAGTCAATTAACCTACCAGACTGTACCTTTGGAGTATGGGAGGAAACTGAATATCTCGGAGAATACTCACGCACTCACGGGGAGAACGTACAAACTCCATACAGGCAGCGCCCATGGTCGAGATCGAACCCGGGTCCCCTGGTTACAGCAAGCGTTGTAAGACAGCAACTCTATCGCTGCGCCACCGTGCTGCCCAATCCAGTCATCAGAAAGACAATGCATGATTACAATCCAGCCATTTACAATGTATGGATACATGATAAGGGAATAACGTTTAGTGCAAGGTTAAGCTGTAAAGTTCGATGAAGATTAGTCCGAGGGTCACCAATGAGGTAGTTAGTGGTTCAGCACTGCACTCCGGTTGCGGTTGGATGGTTCAGTTACCTAATATAAAGGGAATAAGAAAGACTTAACCTTAGCCTTTATCAGAGCTTGCAATCTAGTGACACTTTGTCCTCTCTCCGGGGGAATAATTGCAATAAATGCAGCAAGGATGGTACAAAGCACAGCACCCAGCGTCTGTCAGCACAGGCTGAGTCCAACGCTGATGAAATGGTCTGATCCATCTCTCAGCATTCGCATGTTCAGCGCAAATTCCTTTGAGGCTGCACCCAATAATAATAATAATAATAATAATAACTTTATTACGGACTCAAGGTCCAGACAAGGGGCAACATTACATTAAAAAAATGCATTGCATCTCAAATATCATAAATATATATAAAATCATGGTAAATCACATAAAAACATCATAATTTATATATTATGACTGCGACAATGACTGCGGTGTAAACAATTCTTAGATATAGATTCAATTTTGCATTAATAAAAGTTCACAAATCGGTCCAGGAGCGGAGATAACTTTTATCAGAAAATGAGACTTCCATAATAAGTCCGTGCTGTCACACCAAGCAAGATAATGAGTTCACAATGGCGGGCAGTGACTAGTGGGGTACTGCAAGGCTCGGTGCTGGGACCGCAGCTATTTACAATATACATCAATGATCAGAAATGATCAGCAAATTTGCAGATGACACAAAGCTGGGTGGCAGTGTGAACTGTGAGGAGGATGCTATGAGAATGCAGGGTGACTTGGACAGGTAGGGTGAATGGGCAGATGCATGACAGATGCAGTTTAATGTGGATAAATGTGAGGTTATCCACTTTGGTAGCAAAAACAAGAAGGCGGATTACTATCTGAATGGTGTCAAGTTGGAAAAGGGGAAGTACAACGGGATCTGGGGGTCCTTGTTGATCAGTCAATGAAAGTAAGCATGCAGGTACAGCAGGCAGTGAAGAAAGCGAATGCCATGTTGGCCTTCATAACAAGAGGAGTTGAATATAGGAGCAAAGAGGTCCTTCTGCAGTTGTACAGGGCCCTAGTAAGACCACACCTGGAGTATTGTGTGCAGTTTTGGTCCCCTAATTTGAGGAAGGACATTATTCGCTTGAGGGAGTGCAGCATAGGTTTACAAGGTTAATTCCCTGGATGGCAGGTCTGTCATATGCGGAGAGAATGGAGCAGCTGGGCTTGTACACTCTGGAGTTTAGAAGGAAGAGAGGGGATCTTATTGAAACATATAAGATTATTAAGGATTTGGACACGCTAGAGGCAGGAAATGTTCCCGATGTTGGGGGCATCCCAGAACCAGGGGCAACAGTTTAAGAAATTAAGGGGTAAGTTATTTAGAACATAGATGAGGAAACACTTTTTCACACAGAGAGTTGTGGGTCTGTGGAATTCTCTGCCTCAGAGGGTGGTGGAGGCAGGTTCTCTGGATACTTTCAAGAGAGAGCTAGATAGGGCTCTTGAAAATAGCGGAGTCAGGGAATATGGGGAGAAGGCAGGAACGGGGTACTGATTGGGGATGATCAGCCATGATCATATTGAATGGGGGTGCTGGCTCGAAGGGCTGAATGGCCTACTCCTGCACCTATTGTCTATAATTTCTCGGGGCTGATAATATCAAAGACGTGACCTACACTGTCGCTCTTTTATATTTTTCAGATTAGAATCATTGTCAAACCAAGGCAGGAGGACCTAAACTTCCCGGAGTGCCAGCTATTCAGTTTCTCACAGACTGGGCAGCACGGTGGCGCAGCGGTAGAGCTGCTGCCTTACTGCTCCAGAGACCCGGGTTCGATCCTGACCATGGATGCTGTCTGTGTGGAGTTAGTACATTCTCCCTGCGACCGCGTGGATTTTTTTCGGATGTTCCGGTTTCCTCCCACACTCCAGAGACGTACAGGTTTGTAGATAGGTTGTAGATTTACAGATTGTCCACGGTAAAGATTGTAAATTGTTCCTAGGATGGTGCTAGTGCACGGGGTTCGCTGGTCGGTGCCGACTCTGTGGTCTGAAGATGCTGTTTTCATGCTGTATCTCTAAATTAAACTAAACTAAACCAGGAATTAGTGTCTTACGAGTGGAGAAGTGCAATGTTTGGGAAGTCGAACCAAGGCAGGGCCTTCACAGTCAATGGCAGAGCTAAGGGGAGCAGAGTGATCTAGGCATGCAGGTACATAGCTCCCTGAAAGTGGTGCCACAGTAGATAGGGTGGTTGAGAAGGCTTTTGGCACATTGGTGTGTAGGATCGAACTAGTGTCATCGCTGGTCCACACTAACTCGGAAAGGCCAAAGGGTCTGCTTCCACACTGTATCTCCAAAGTCTAAAGTTAAGACTGCTGCTATAAATCTGGTGGGAGTCCCACTGATGCACATAGTGAGCTGGGTGAAGCATTCCAGGGTACACAAAAAGCCGGAGAAACTCAGCGGGTGCAGCAGCATCTAAGGAGCGACGGAGATAGGCGACGTTTCGGGTCGAGACCCTTCTTCAGACTGGTCAGGGATCAGGAAACGAGAGATATAGACGGTGATGTGGAGAGATAAGGAACAATGAATGAAAGATATGCAAAAAAGTATCGATGATAAAGGGAACAAGCCATTGTAAGCTGTTTGTGGTGTGAAAATGAGAAGCTGGTGCGACTGGGGTGGGGGAGGGAGATAGAGATAGAGGGAATGCCAGGGCCCGAGGGCTGAGGGAGAGGTGGGAAGGGGAGGAGACAGCAAGGGTTAACAGAATTGAGAAAATTCAATGTTCAAGCCCAAAGGATGCAGACTCCCCAAGCGGAATATGAGGTGCTGTACCTCCAGCTTGCGGTGTTGCTCACTCTGGCCGTGGAGGAGGCCCAGGACCGAGAGGTCGGATGCGGAATGGGAGGGGGAGTTGAAGTGTTGAGCCACCGGGAGGTCGGGTTGGTTATTGCGAACCGAGCGGAGGTGTTCGGCGAAGCGATCGCCAGCCTCCGCTTGGTCTCACCGATATAGATCATCTGGCATCTGGTGCAGCGGATGCAGTAGATGAGGTTGGAGGAGGTGCAGGTGAACCTCTGTCGGACCTGGAAGGACTGCTTGGGTCCCTGAAAGGAGTGGAGGGGGGAGGTGAAGGACAAGTGTTGCATTTCTTGCGGTTGCAAGGGAAAGTGCCCGGGGAAGGGGTAGAGCGGGAGGGGAGGGAAGAATTGACAAGGGAGTTGCGGAGGGAGCGGTCTTTGCGGAAGGCAGACAGGGGGGAAATGGGAAGATGTGGCGGTGGAGGGTCACGTTGGAGGTGGCGAAACTGGCGGAGGACTATATGTTGTATTTGCCGGCTGGTGGGGTGAAAGGTGAGGACCAGGGGGACTCTGCCCTGTTTGCGAGTGGGGGAATGGGGAGCGAGGGCAGTGTTGCGGGGTATGGAGGAGACCCTGGTGCGAGCCTCATCAATAGTGGGGGAGGGGAATCCCCGTTCTCTGAAGAATGAGGCCATTTGTGATGACCTGATGTGGAACACTTCATCCTGGGGAGCAGATGCGGCGTAGACGGAGGAATTGGGAATAGGGATGGAGTCCTTACAGGAAGCAGGGTGGGAGGAAGAGTAGTCCAGGTAGCTGTGGGAGTCAGTTGGTTTGTAGTGGATGTCGGTCAGGAGCGTATCACCTGCAATAGAGATGGTGAGGTCGAGGAATGGTAGGGAAATGTCGGAAATGGTCCAAGTGTAATTTGAGTGCCGGATGGAAGTTGGTGGTGAAATGAATGAAGTCAGTCAGTTGTGTGTGGGTGCAGGAGGTGACACCAAAGCAGTCGTCGATGTAACGGAGGTAGAGGTCGGGGATGGGGCCCTGGTACGCTGAGAACAAGGATTGTTCGACGTACCCAAATGGGAGGAATCAAAAGAGAAGTTATTGAGGGTGAGGACCAACTCCGCTAGGCGGAGGAGGGTGCCAGTGGATGGTAAGGGTTGCTCCTCTGGTCGAGGAAAAACCAGAGGGCTTTGAGACCGTCCTGGTGGGGGATGGGGGTGTAGAGTGACTGACGTCCATGGTAAAGATGAGAGGATGGGGGCCTGGAGAATGAATGCACGGAGCCGACGGAGAGTGTCTGAGGTGGTCTTGAACATAGGTGGGAGGGATTTAACAAAGGGGGATAGAATGGCGTCAAGGTATGTGGAAATGTGTTCGTGGGGCACGAAGCATTCCAGGGATGTGTTTGCGGTTATTGGGCACAACAAGAGAGGTGTAGGAGCCCACTGCTCACTAGTTAGGGTGAATGGTGGTCCATGTAATACTGCTGGATCCAAAGGTTTGCTGCATCCAAACCTCTGAGTGTCCACTTACACAGAGTAAGTCAGCAACTCTACCACTTTGCCACTGTGTCGCCCAAAACTAAACCCAGAACGACTAAACTAACCCCACAACTTCTATTCCTTCCGGTCTGCTGAGAGAAGGTGGTAGAACACGCCTTGATCTCGGCTCAGTGGAATCTAGAGAGGAGCGGAGCACTGCAGATAATGAATGCCGTTGTTTCAATTAAATTCGCTTGCCGGAGATGCGATTGTTTTCCAGGTCGTATCTCCGGTTGCTCTGCGGCCTACCATCATGAAGCCGGAGGCTTTGCTCAGGACTGACTTTGAGCCACACTGTGTGGACGTAGAGTTACCATCGGAGCCAATCCCTTGCCTGGAATCTACAGATTTCAACATCGCGGAGTTCGCAGTCTCGGGCAGCGATCGTGTCTGGGAGCTCCAACGATTCAGAAGCTTTGGCCAGCCCTGGCCCGGCGTGGGGGAGCTGACATTCCCCCCACCCCCCCACCGATGCAGGAGCTTGATCGCCCCGACACGGAGGGCTCAAACGTCGCCAAGGTCGTCCCATCCATGGAAGGCTCAAGGCCCCCGAATGTGGGAGAACAAAGGGAAGAGATTTAACTTTTTTTCACCTTCCATCACAGTGAGGAATGTGGAGGAGTCACTGTGGTAGATGCTTATGTTAAAATGTAATTTGTGTGTCTTGTTACTTTTTAGTGGCATGATTGTATGGGAAATCAAATTCCTGGTATGTTACAAAACATACTTGGCTAATAAAGTATGATTATGATTATTATTATGATTATGAATGCCTTTGACATTGGGCATTGGTGGTATCTAGTAGTATGTGAACATGGTGTCTACATTGCCAGAACTAGGGACATGTGGGACATGATGGGAAGACCATGTGAGAGGTCTCTGTGGAGCTGGTGGAAGAGACCTCCTCCCACAGAATGGGCTCTGAGAGCTACACATTCAAAATATTTCAAATCTGAAGTGAACCGGGCGGCACGGTGGCGCAGCGATAGAGTTACTGCCGTACAGCACCTACTGCGCCAAAGACATGGGTTTGATCCTGACTAAGGGTGCTGTCTGTATGCAGTTTGTACATTCTCTCCGTGACATGCATGCGTTTCCTCCGAGATCTTCGGTTTCCTCCAACATCCCAAATTCCTGCAGGTTTGCCGGTTAATTGTCTCAGTGTAAATGTGACAATTGTCCCTAGTGTGTGCAGGGTAGTGTTAATGTTTAAAATGTAACCTGCACTGAGACGAGCAAGACTTGGCTTTGCTTCTTCTTCAAAACACAACAGTCATGATATAGACACAAGGAATTGCAGATGCTGGTTTGCAACAAAGTGCAGGCGTAATTCATGGATCATTGACGTTTCAGGTCAGGACCCTTCTTGAGACTCTGAAGAAGGGTCCCGCATTGAAACGTCATATCCATGATCTCGAGAGATGCTGAAGATAGACACAAGATGCTGAAGTAACTCATCGGGACAGGCATCATCTCTGGAGAGGAATGGATGACATTTCGGGTCGAGGTCCTTCTTCCTACCTCTCAGTCTGACGGTCCCGCTGAATTACTTCAGCATTTTGTGTTTATCTTCAGTGTAAACCAGCATCTTCCTTCCTACACATCTCCAGAGATGCTGCTTGGCCCGCTGAGTTACTCCAGCATTCTGAGGGAGAGGCAGGAAAGGGAGGTTGTAGCTCACTCTCAGCTTGGGGTTTTAGTTAAGACACTACTTTGTTTTAGTTGTTACACAGGCTGTCAAATGTACAGAAAATGCAAGACAAATGTATCTGTGTCTCGAAGGAAGGCTAGGTTGCAACGTAGCTGCTATCTGTGCAGGGTCTCATGAACATGAATCATCAGTTCGATTTTTCTCTTCCATCTATTTAGTGGCTGTGGAATACCCTGTTCATTTGCTTGTCAAGATACAGCAAGAATACTTCATACTGGTAAATCAAAGAGAGGCACTGGAAATAATTCACCCTGATCGCTGTAGGATTGGAGTTAAATCCCACTTGTTTCGAAGCCAAAGAATCTTAGGGTCAAAGTGCCATAGCCATGGAAACAGGCCCCTCAGCCCAACCTGCCCACCCCAACCAATGTATCCCAACTACACTAGTCCCGGGGATCATGACAGAAGCCTCATAGCGATCCCCAGAAAGACGACACGATGCATGCACTCTGTGACGCGTCGGGCGACCAATCTGTTAACGTGTTGGACAACGACGGAAGCCAACAGCGAGCTATGGCGTATCACGTCTACTCTGCCATTCAATCATGGCTGAACTATCTCTCCCTCCTAACCATATTCTCCTGCCTTTGCCCCATAACCCCTGACACCCATGCTAATCAAAAATCTGTCAGTTTCCGCCTTAAAAATATCCTTTATCTTGGCCTCCACAGCCGTCTGTAGCAATGAATTCCACAGATTCACCACCCTCTAACTAAATAAATTCCTTCTCATCTTTCTCAGGGCACACCCTCTTATTCTGAGGCTATGGCCTCTGGTCCCAGTCTCTCCCATGAGTGGAAACATCCCCTCCACATCCACTATATCCAGGCCTTTCACTATTCGGTAGGTTTCAATGAGATTCCTCCTCATCCTTCTAAACTCCAGTGAGCATAGGCCCAGTGCCCTCAAACGCTCATCATATGTCAACCCAATCATTCCTGGTATCTATCTTGTAAACCTCCTCTGAACCCTCTCCAACGGCTGCACATCCCTCCTCAGATATGGGGCCCACAACTGAAAACCCTCCATCATCCAGTTCAGGGGTTACTGGAGGAACCAATGGATTATTTCGAGGGCAATGATGCTCTTGTGAAAATGACAATGAAAACACAAAGTATTTGCTATAACTCCAGGATAAGTGCGCAACCAAGAAAGCCAAGCCCAAAGCCAAAGTATTATCTAATTATCTAACTAAATATACTCTTATAATAATTAACTCCGTGTGCAAAAAACAACTACGTACATATTAACTAGCCCTTAAACAAAAATCTAATCCTATCGATGCAAGTATATCTTTTAGTTTAGTTTATTTTACTTCAAAGTCACGTGAGTGACTACGTGAAGAAGCCCGCCAGCCCACATGCGCGTCAATACGTCTAACACATGGTGCACGACTGGCTGGGAGGAGTGTCGCTCCTCCAGCGGTAAGTTAAAACCCTGCAGGTAAGTTTCAAACTTATTCTGAGGTCGTATTTTTTGGTTGGGAAATCTCTTTTACTGAGTTTATTGTGGATATGGAATCCAGCCGAAATCCAGACGGGGAAACCGGCTACGGAGGGCCGTGGGAGTGCCGGTAGCCGGCGGCCGTCGGGTTCGCCGTCCGAGTCGCTGACAGTGCGGTCAGCAACTTCAGACTTTGTGCTGGCCCAAAGCACCTTGGCAATCCCAAAAGGAGGGAAAGCCAAAAGGAAGTCTGACAGGCCTGTTTACTCAGACAAGTCAGGCCAGGAGGATGCTCCATCATGATATACTCCGTGAAATGGAAACATATCAGCGCAGGTCTCCTCGGGGGCCTGCGGCAGCGCCTGGCCTAGGGCTGCATAATGTCTCCCACTCTGAGGAGGGGAGCGTACGGGGTCAGTATTGAACTGACTCCGAATTCAGAGGTATGTCTGGCGAACATACTGGGATGCACAACATATGTGAGGTTCAGGAATTGCCTGCCATGGCATCAAGGTTCGCGATACCCTCCCAAATCGGGGAGCCGCTGCAGGAAGAGCTAGCTGCCAGCATAAACTACCTCACGTCGCACCAATTGCAGGAACAGGTGATGGTGGAAACAACTACAAAGTACCATACACCTATAAATTTTGCACCTGAAAGTGCCGGCTGTGAACAGCTCTATCTGGGGATACATTGGAGGGGGCATCAAAGCCCAGGAGATGAAACTCCAAAGAATCTTAAAATTGCTGGCGTCGGGCATTACGGCATTTGCCAGATCTGTGGATGGGGGACCCTTATCAGACATCCAGCAGGATGCCCTGGCATTGATGTGCAATTCACATTTCGAAATAAACTGTTTTCAGAAGAATGCTATTAGACCTCCCTTCAACCCCAAATTCACAGGCTTATGTAAGGCCAGCAATGTGCAGCCGCCAAAGGAACATCTACCGAAGGAGGTTAAAGACCTGGATGAAGAAACAAAAGCTGTTGGGCTGATCAAGGCGCCAATAATGAGCAAAGCTTCACCATTTCGGCAGCAGCACCCCTACGCTTCCATCAGCAACAAGCGGTTCACTGAAGCTGGTGGCAGCTCAAAAGTTGAATTCTCTGGGCAGAGGTCTTTTTTAAGCCAAGGCCCAAGCCGGCTTTGGAGCTCAAAAACACATTGTTATGGCATACCTGGATGATATTCTAATCATTGGGAAAACACTGAAATTAGCTAAATTAGCTGTTTCAGCTATGAAACGCACTTTTTTTTTTTTCTCAAAATTGGGGTTTCTCATCCATCCAGTTAAATTCAAATTGATACCAACTGGAGTAATTAACTATTTGGGATTTACCATTAACTCTATCAATATGTCTGTGACTCTGCCCTGGGTCAAGAGATTGGAGTTAATGGAAGCCTGTAACAACCTTGTTGTTATGGAGCAGCCATCTATTCGACAGGTGGCTAGTGTAATTGGCAAATTAGTGGCTGCCTTTCCAGCTGCACAATTTGGGCCTTTGCATTATAAGAATTTACAACGTGCAAAGGAGCAAGCACTAACATACCATTAAGTCATTTTAACAGACCTATGCTATTACCAGCTGAAGCTATATCAGAACTACAATGGTGGATGACCAATATTCAGCATTGCTCCAGTAACATTTTGGTCAGTAAACCTTCAGTTATATTACAAACTGATGCTAGTGCTCATGGATGGGGAGCTACTAATACCATCGCTAGTTGCGGTGGCAGATGGGATGTGCATGAGTTATCAATTCTTCAGTTACATGGTATTAATTACCTAGAGATGCTGGGGGCATTCTATGTGTTGAAAGCTTATTGTGGGAATATGCATCACTTGCATGTTCAACTACAGATTGACAACACTACAGCGGTGGCATATATTAATCACATGGGTGGAATCAAGTCAGTATCCTGTGATAATTTAGCTAATCTCATTTGGCACTGGTGTATCAAAATAAACATTTGGATTTCAGCTACCTATTTGCCAGGTAGGTTTAATATGGTGGCAGACAACAAGTCACGAAAATTTAATGACAACACAGAATGGATGTTGGATCATAAAGTATTTAACGACATTGTTGCTTGGTATGGAACAATGGATATCAATTTGTTTGCATCTAGGCTCAATCACCCGTTACCAAAGTATGTTGCATGGGAGCCAGACCCTGGTGCAGTGGCGATAGATCCATTCTCGCTACACTGGGGAGGAATGTTCTTTTACGCATTCACTCAATTTTTCCTCATCAGTCGCTGCTTACAAAAAATCCAGCAAGATTCCGCTTCAAGCATCTTGGTAGTGCTTGACTGGCCTATGGTTCCCGCTGATATTGGGAATGGTAACAGAACCTTATATGGTTGTTTGCAAACGCAAAAATTTGCTGGTTCATCCCATAACCTGGGAAGGCCACCCGCTGCATGATCGAATCAATTTATTTATTTGCAGACTTTAAGAAGACCTTTCCTGGTGCTCGGATTGTCAGAACGAACTGTGGACGTGATCACTGCAGCTTGGAGGGATAGCACCAAGAAGCAGTACATCTCTTACATCAGGAGATGGGAAGAGTTTTGTTTGCAGTCTGACATAACGTATGATGCCGTATAACTAATGCGTTGGAGTTTCAGTATAACTAATGTCTTGGAGTTTCTCTCAAAACTATTCTTTGACGAAAGATTGAGTTATAGTGCCATTAATTTTGCCAAAAGAGCCTAGTCATCATACTTGTGGCTGGGATCGGTTCTCCACTCTGTCGGGTCTCACCCGCTGATATCCAGGTTTATGAAGGGTATTTTTAACACAAATTCCCCCAGGCCCAGGCACACGGAGGTATGGGATGTTAACATTGTGCTAACGCTGCTTCCTGGTGGGCTCCAGCTACATCCTTTTCTTTGGTCAAGCTCACATATAAAGCTGTTATGCTCATGGCGCTGGTTTCGGCGCAACGGGTCAAGTCATTGCATAAGCTGCGGCTGGACAGAATGGTTACATCTACCAACAAGATAATGTCTTATATACATGAGCTAATTATACAGAGCAGACCAGAAGTATCAGGTCTAAAACTGGAGTTTATGGCATACCCTATGGACTATAGATTGTGTGTGGTCACACATATGCAACAATATTTTAAGGTTACAAAGAGCCTTAGAGGCACCGAACTGGCAATGTTTATTAGCTATAAAAAGCCACACAAGAGGGTGTCAGTGCAGACCATCTCCATGTCGTTAACACGTGTATTGCCTAGTGCTGGAGTGGACATTGATATTTTTAAAACTCACACCACCCGTGTTGCAACAACACCAGCAGCCAGGTTTATGGAGGTTCCGCTGGACCACATCCTAGCGATTGCAGGATGGTCGAAAGAGCGAACGTCCCAAACATTTTATAATTAACCAATTGCTAGGCCGGGGTTGTTTGCCAACTCAATTTTAAGTTCTGTTCTATAATTTGCTCCCGCATGTGAAGGGCACTATTATTTTTTATTAGCATTTGTTTATTAAAAGCATCGGCATGTTTTAAATCTATGTCATGTTTGAATGCATTATCTTTTCAATCATTTCTGGTCAACGAATGCAGTGTGTGGCATGGACTCGTGTTCGCGCATGAAATCACAGAGTTTTAAAGTCTTCACGTAGTCACGTGACTTCAAAGTAAAATAGGAAGATTAAACAAGAACTTACCAGTTTAAAGTTTGATCTTTATTTTATGAGACGTTATGATGAGGGATTACGTGCCCTCCGCTCCCAACCTTCTTCATAAAAGTCGTCTGGTGGTTCTAGTTTCTCGAATCTTCCTATAATCAGTTCAGCAACAGTTTTCGGTGATTTCACACCACTGCTTTGAAGGTTGACGTGCATGCGGGCTGGTGGGCTTCTTCACGTAATCCCTCATTGTAACTTCTCATAAAATAAAGATCAAACTTCAAACTGGTAAGTTCTCATTTAATCTTCCTAGTTTAGTTTAGAGATACAGCACAGAAACAGTCCCTTTGGCCCACCAAGTCCGCGCCGTCCATCGATCCTTAACACTATCTTCCACACACTAGGGACATTCTTTTGCAATTTTACCAAAGTCAATTAACCTACAAACCTGTACGTCTTTGGAATGTGGGAGGAAACCAAAGATATCCGAGAAAACCCATGCAGGTCATGTACAAACTCCGTACAGACAGCACCCGTAGTCAGGATTGAAGGCGGGTCTCTGCCGCTGTAAGGCAGCAACTCTACAGCTGCGCCACCTTGCTCCACCATGTGTCGTGTTGTAATTAAACAAATAAAACTCTTACTCAGTCACAGTAAGTCAATTTAAACCCTTCTAGTGGGACGCAGTAGGAAGATCAATAACTACTAGACAGAGTTTCAAACAGAGGTAGCTAATGTAACCCCACTTTTTAAAAAGGGGGGGCAGAGTGATAATGGGGAATTACAGATCAGTCAGTTATTAAAGATGGGATAGCAGCGCATTTGGAAAGTGGTGAAATCACTGGACAAAGTCAGCATGGATTTACGAAAGGTAAATCATGTCTGACAAATCTTATAGAATTTTTCGAGGATTAACTAGTAGTGTGGATAAGGGAGAACCAGTGGATATTTTATATGTGGACTTTCAGAAAGCTTTCGACAAGGTCCCCCATAAGAGATTAGTATACAAACTTAAAGCACACGGTATTGGCGGTTCAGTATTGATGTGGATAGAGAACTGGCTGGCAGACAGGAAGCAAAGAGTAGGAGTATATGGGTCCTTTTCAGAATGGCAGGCAATGAATAATGGGGTACCGCAAGGCTCAGTGCTGGGACCCCAGCTATTTACAATATATACCGTTGGGTCCCAGCATCACACGGGAGGGCTGGTCACCAATGCTATATTCCACCTCTCCACCAATTCCAATATTGCTCGACCGTTGGGGGGGGGGGAGGGCTTTCTGTTGCGCTAGTATGGGTGTTGCAGGCCAAAGGTACTGGTTTCCAGAGGGCTAGTAAAGACATTGTGGGCTGAATGGATTCTTGGGCTGGCAGCCAACTGTTGCAATGATTTTAAAAGTGAAGCCAAGGCAAACAATTGGGCTGCAGCCACCTGACAACCAAAATACATTTTGTGAACACAAACATTTTAAAAAGGCGAGGCGAACAATTGGGCTGCAGCCACCCGACAACCAAAATTCATTTTGTGAACACAAACTCTTTGAAAAGGCGAGGCGAACAATTGAGCTGCAGCCACCCGACAATCAAAACTCACTTTGTGAAAACAAACTCTTTAAAAAGGCGAGGCGAATAATTGGGCTTCAGCCACCCGAGAGTCAAAATGTCATTTTGTGAACACCAAAAATCTTTACAAAGGCGAGTGGAAACAATTGGTCTGCAGCCACCCAACAAGAAAAATTCATTTATGTGACACAAACTCAAAATAAAATATAGGCAATGCAAACAATTGAGGGCTGCAAGAGCCGCCAGCCACCGACAACAAAATCTCATTTTTGTCAAAAAGGGACTCTTTAAATAGGCGAGGACTCGACAACCTAAATCGATTTTGTGAACACAAACTCTGTACAGAGGCGAAGCAAACAATTGGGCTGCAGCCAGCCGACAACCAAAATTCATTTTGTGAACACAAACTCTTTAAAAAGACGAGGCAAACAATTGGGCTGCAGCCATCTGACAACCAAAACACATTTTGTTGAAAACAAAACTCTTTACAAAGGCGAGGCGAACAATTGGTCTGCAGCCACCCAACAACCAAAATTCATTTTGTGAACAGAAACTCTTTAAAAAGGCGACGACCTGACAACCAAATTTCATTTTGTGAACACAAACTCTGTACAACGGCGAGGCGAACAATTGGGCTGCAGCCACCTGACAACCAAAATTCATTTTGTGAACACAAACTCTTTAAAAAGGCAAGGCGAACAATTGGGCTGCTTCCACCCGACAACCATAATTAATTTTGTATACACAAACTCTTTAAAAAGGCGAGGTGAACAATTTGGCTGCAGCCACCTGAGAACCAAAATTCATTTTGTGAAAACAAACTATTTAAAATGGCGAGGCGAATAATTGGGCTGCAGCCACCCGACAACCAAAATTTATTTTGTGACCACAAACTCTTTAAAAAGGCGAAGCGAACAATTATGCTGCAGCCACCCGAAAACCAAATTCCTTTGTGAACACAAACTATTTACACTTTACAAAGGCGAGCGAACAATTGGGCAGCAGGCACCCCGACAACCAAAACGTCATTTTGTGAACAAAAACCTCCTTTAAAAAGGCGTGGCGAACAATTGGCTGCATAGCATCCCGACAGACCAAAATTCAAATTTGTGAAAACAAACTCGTTACAAAAGCGTAGGCGACAAATTGGGCTGCAGCCACCCCGACAACAAAATTCATTTTGTGAACACTAAACTCTGTACAATGGCAGGCGAACAATTTGGCTGCAGCCACCAGATAACCAAAATTCGATTTTGTGAACACAAACTGTTTAAAAAGATAGGCGAACAATAGGGCTGCAGCCCACCAACAACCAAAATTCAATTTTGTGAACACAAACTTCTGTAAAAATGCGAGAACGAACAAATGGGCTGCAGCCACCCGACAACCAAAATTCATTTTGTGAACACAAACTCTGTACAATGGAAGGCGAACAATTGGGCCTTCAGCCACCTGATAACCAAATTCATTTTGTGAACACAACTGTTTTTTAAAAGGATAGGCGAAACAATAGGGCTGCAGCCACCCAAACAACCAAAATTCATTTTGTGAACATCAAACTCTTTAAAAAAGGCGAGGCGAACAATAGGGCTGCAGCCACCCGACAAACAAAACCCATTTTGGCGATAAACAGACGACTCTTTAAAAAGGCAAGGCGAACCATTGGGCTGCAGCCACCTAACAACCAAAAATTCATTTTGTGAACACAACTCTTTATAATGGCGAGGCGAACCAATTGGGTTGCAGCACCCAATACAACCATAATTAATTTTGTATACACAAACCTTTAAAAAGGCGAGTGTGAACAATTGGCTGCAGCCACCTGAGAACCAAATTCTATCATATTTTGTGCAAAACAGAAACTATTTAAAAATGGCGAGCGAATAATTGGCTGCACCAACCCGACACAACCAAAATTCATTTTTGAACACAAACTCTGTAAAAGGCACGACCCCGACAACCAAAATCATTTTTGTGAAAACAAATTCTGTACAATGGCAAGCGAACAATTGGGCTGCCCAGTCACCTGATAACCAAAATTCATTTGTGAACACAAACTCTTTAAAAGGCAAAGGTGAACAATTGGGTTGCAGCCATCCGACAACCAAAATTCATTTTGTGGACATAAACTCTTTAAAAAGGCGAGGCAAACATTGGCTTGTAGAGCCACCCGACTACCAAAAACATTTGTTGAACACAAACTCTATAAAAAGCGATGCAAACATTTGGGCTGCAAGCCGCCCGACAACCAAATTCATTTTTGAACACAAACTTTAAAAAGGCGAGACTCGACAACCAAAATCGATTTTGTGAACACAAACTCTGTACAAAGGCGAAGCAAACAATTGGGCTGCAGCCAGCCGACAACCAAAATTCATTTTGTGAACACAAACTCTTTAAAAAGGCAAGGAGAACAATGGGGCTGCAGCCACCCGACAACCAAAATTCATTTTGTGAACACAAACTCTTTAAAAGGCGAGGCCGAACAATTTGGGGCTGCAGTCACAGGGTGGAGACAAACCAAAACTCATTTGTGAAAACAAACTCTTTAAAAAGGCGAGGCGAACAATTGGGCTGCAGCCACCCGACAACCAAAATTCATTTTGTGAACACAAACTCTTTAAAATGGCGAGGTCCGACAACCAAAATTCATTTTGAGAACACAAACTCATTAAAAATGCGAGGCAAACAATTGGGCTGCAGCCGCCCGACAAGAAAAATTCATTTTGTGAACACAAACTCTTTAAAAAGGCAAGGCGAACAATTGGGCTGCAGGCACCTGACAACCAAAACTCATTTTGTGAACAAAAATTCTTTAAGATGGCGAGGCGAACAATTGGGCTGAGCCACCCGACAACCAAAATTCATTTTGTGAAAACAAACTCTTTACAAAGGCGAGGCGAACAATTGGTCTGCAGCCACCCCGACAACAAAAATTTATTTTGTGAAGACAAACTCTTTAAAAAGGCAAGGCAAACAAATGGGCTGCTGCCACCCGACAACCATAATTAATTTTGTATACACAAACTCTTTAAAAAGGCGAGGTGAACAATTTGGCTGCAGCCACCTGAGAACCAAAATTTATTTTGTGAAAACAAACTATTTAAAATGGCGGGGGGGGGGGGGGGGGGGGGGGGGGGGGGGGGGGGGGGGGGGACAGGGGTGGGGCGAATAATTGTCTGCAGCACCCGACAACCAAAAATGTATTTTGTGACTCACAAACCTTTAAAAAGGCAAGGCGAACAATTGGGCTGCTGCCCCCCGACAAACAAAATTCATTTTGTGAACACAAACTCTATAAAAAGGGGACGCAAACAATTGGGCTGCAGCCACCCGACAACCAAAATTCATTTTTGAACACAAACTCTTTAAAAAGGCGACGACCTGACAACCAAAATTCATTTTGTGAACACAAACTCTGTACAATGGCGAGGCGAACAATTGGGCTGCAGCCACCTGATAACCAAAATTCATTTTGTGAACACAAACTCTTTACAAAGGCATGGTGAACATGGTTGCAGCCATCCGACAACCAAAAATTCATTTTGTGAACACCGAACTCATTAAAAAGGCGAGGCAACAATGGGCTGCAGCCACCCCCCCCCCCCTGACAACCAAATTTATTATTGTTGGAACACAAACTCTTTAAAAAAGTCGAGGCAACAATTGGGCTGGCAAGCCACCCGACAACCTAAATTTATGTTTGTGAACGGCAACATCTTAAAAAGAGAAGAGCCGACAACCAAAAAATCATTTTGTGACACAAACTGTTTAAAAATGCGAGAGCGAACAATGGGCTGCAGCCAACCGACAAACAAAATTCATTTTGTGGACATAAACTCTTTTAAAATGCGAGGCGAACAATTGAGCTGCAGCCACCCGACAATCAAAACTCACGCTTTGTGAAAACAAACTCTTTAAAAAGGCAAGGCGAATAATTGGGCTGCAGCCACCCGAGAGTCAAAATTCATTTTGTGAACACGAAATCTTTACAAAGGCGAGGGGAACAATTGGTCTGCAGCCACCCAACCAAGAAAAATTCATGGTGGGGGGGGGGGGGGGGGGGGGGGGGGGGGGGGGGGGGGGGGGGGGGGGGGGGGGGAACACAAACTCATAAAAAGCAATGCAAACAATTGGGCTGCAGCCACCCGAACAGACCAAAATTCATTTTTGAACACTAACTCTTTTAAAAAGGGCGGAGGACTCGACAACCTAAATCGATTGTGACACAAACTCTGTACAAAGGCGAAGCAAACAATTGGGCTGCAGCCAGCCGACAACCAAAATTCATTTTGTGAACACAAACTCTTTAAAAAAGGCAAGGCGAACAATTGGGCTGCAGCCACCCGACAACAAAAATTCATTTTGTGAACATAAACTCTTTAAAAAGACGAGGCAAACAATTGGGCTGCAGCCATCTGACAACCAAAACTCATTTTGTGAAAACAAACTCTTTACAAAGGCGAGGCGAACAATTGGTCTGCAGCCACCCAACAACCAAAATTCATTTTGTGAACAGAAACTCTTTAAAAAGGCGACGACCTGACAACCAAATTTCATTTTGTGAACACAAACTCTGTACAACGGCGAGGCGAACAATTTGGGGCTGCAGCCAACCTACAACCAAAATTCATTTTTGGTGCACACAAACTCTTTAAAAAGGCAAGGCGAACAATTGGGCTGCTTCCACCCGACAACCATAATTAATTTTGTATACACAAACTCTTTAAAAAGGCGAGGTGAACAATTTGGCTGCAGCCACCTGAGAACCAAAATTCATTTTGTGAAAACAAACTATTTAAAATGGCGAGGCGAATAATTGGGCTGCAGCCACCCGACAACCAAAATTTATTTTGTGACCACAAACTCTTTAAAAAGGCGAAGCGAACAATTATGCTGCAGCCACCCGAAAACCAAAATTCCTTTTGTGAACACAAACTATTTACAAAGGCGAGGCGAACAATTGGGCTGCAGGCACCCGACAACCAAAACTCATTTTGTGAACAAAAACTCTTTAAAAAGGCGAGGCGAACAATTGGGCTGCAGCATCCCGACAACCAAAATTCAATTTGTGAAAACAAACTCTTTACAAAAGCGAGGCGAACAATTGGGCTGCAGCCACCCCGACAAACAAAATTCATTTTGTGAACACAAACTCTGTACAATGGCGAGGCGAACAATTGGGCTGCAGCCACCTGATAACCAAAATTCATTTTGTGAACACAAACTGTTTAAAAAGGATAGGCGAACAATAGGGCTGCAGCCACCCAACAACCAAAATTCATTTTGTGAACACAAACTCTGTAAAAAGGCGAGGCGAACAAATGGGCTGCAGCCACCCGACAACCAAAATTCATTTTGTGAACACAAACTCTTTAAAAAGGTTAGGCGAACAATTGGGATGCAGCCACCCGACAACCAAAATTTATTTTGTGAACATAAACTCTTTAAAAAGGCGAGGCGAACAATAGGGCTGCAGCCACCCGACAAACAAAACCCATTTTGTGATAACAAACTCTTTAAAAAGGCAAGGCGAACCATTGGGCTGCAGGCACCCGTCAACCAAAATTCATTTTGTGAAAACAAACTAATTAAAAAGGCGAGGCGAAACCTTTGGGCTGCAGGCACCTGACATCCAAAACTCATTTTGTGAACACAAACTCTTTAAAAATGTGAGGCGAACAATTGGGCGCAGCCCCCCGACAACCAAAACTTCATTTTGTGAACACAAATTCTTTAAAAAGGCGAGGCGTTCAATTGGGCTGCAGCCACCCGACAACCAAAATTCATTTTGAGAACACAAACTCTTTAAAAAGGCGAGGCAAACAATTGGGCTGCAGCCACCTAACAACCAAAATTCATTTTGTGAACACAAACTCTTTATAAAGGCGAGGCGAACAATTGGGTTGCAGCCACCCGACAACCATAATTAATTTTGTATACACAAACTCTTTAAAAAGGCGAGGTGAACAATTTGGCTGCAGCCACCTGAGAACCAAAATTCATTTTGTGAAAACAAACTATTTAAAATGGCGAGGCGAATAATTGGGCTGCAGCCACCCGACAACCAAAATTCATTTTTGAACACAAACTCTTTAAAAAGGCGACGACCCGACAACCAAAATTCATTTTGTGAACACAAACTCTGTACAATGGCAAGGCGAACAATTGGGCTGCAGTCACCTGATAACCAAAATTCATTTTGTGAACACAAACTCTTTAAAAAGGCAAGGTGAACAATTGGGTTGCAGCCATCCGACAACCAAAATTCATTTTGTGAGCACGAACTCATTAAAAAGGCGAGGCGAACAATTGGGCTGCAGCCAACCGACAAACAAAATTCATTTTGTGGACATAAACTCTTTAAAAAGGCGAGGCAAACAATTGGGCTGCAGCCACCCGACTACCAAAATTCATTTTGTGAACACAAACTCTATAAAAAGGCGATGCAAACAATTGGGCTGCAGCCGCCCGACAACCAAAATTCATTTTTGAACACAAACTCTTTAAAAAGGCGAGGACTCGACAACCAAAATCGATTTTGTGAACACAAACTCTGTACAAAGGCGAAGCAAACAATTGGGCTGCAGCCAGCCGACAACCAAAATTCATTTTGTGAACACAAACTCTTTAAAAAGGCAAGGAGAACAATGGGGCTGCAGCCACCCGACAACCAAAATTAATTTTGTGAACATAAACTCTTTAAAAAGGCGAGGCGAACAATTGGGCTGCAGCCACAAGACAACCAAAACTCATTTTGTGAAACACAAACTCTTTAAAAAGGCGAAGAGCCGACAACCAAAATTCATTTTGTGAACACAAACTCTTTAAAAAGGCAAGGCGAACAATTGGGCTGCAGGCACCCGACAACCAAAATTCAATTTGTGAAAACAAACTCTTTAAAAAGGCAAGGCGAACAATTGGGCTGCTGCCCCCCGACAAACAAAAATCATTTTGTGAACACAAACTCTATAAAAAGGCGACGCAAACAATTGGGCTGCAGCCACCCGACAACCAAAATTCATTTTTGAACACAAACTCTTTAAAAAGGCGAGGACCCGACAACCAAAATTCATTTTGTGAACACAAACTCTGTACAATGACGAGGCGAACAATTGGGCTGCAGCCACCTAACAACCAAAATTCATTTTGGGAACACAAACTCTTTAAAAAGGCAAGGTGAACAATTGGGTTGCAGCCATCCGACAACCAAAATTCATTTGGTGAATACGAACCCATTAAAAAGGCAAGGCGAACAATTGGGATGCAGCCAGCCGACAACCAAAATTTATTTTGTGAACACAAACTCTTTAAAAAGGCGAGGCGAACAATTGGGCTGCAGCCAACCGACAAACAAAATTCATTTTGTGGACATAAACTCTTTAAAAAGGTGAGGCGAACAATTGGGCTGCAGCCACCCGACAACCAAAATTCTTTTTGTGAACACAAACTCTTTAAAAAGGCGAGGACCCAACAACCAAAATTCATTTTGTGAACACAAACTCTTTAAAAAGGCGAGGCGAACAATTGGGCTGCAGCCACCCGACAACCAAAATTCATTTTGTGAACACAAACTCTTTAAAAAGGTTAGGCGAACAATTTTGATGCAGCCAGCCAACAACCAAAATTCATTTTGTGAACATAAACTCTTTAAAAAGGTGAGGCGAACAATAGGGCTGCAGCCACCCGACAAACAAAACTCATTTTGTGATAACAAACTCTTTAAAAAGGCGAGGCGAACAATTGGGCTGCAGGCACCCGACAACCAAAATTCATTTTGCGAAAACAAACTAATTAAAAAGGCGAGGCGAACTTTTGGGCTGCAACCACCTGACATTCAAAACTCATTTTGCGAACACAAACTTTTTAAAAAGGCGAGGCGAACAATTGGGCTGCAGCCACCCGACAACCAAAACTAATTTTGTGAACACAAACTCTTTAAAAAGGCGAGGCGAACAATTGGGCTGCTGCTACCCGACAACCAAAATTCATTTTGTGAACACAAACTCTTTGAAAAGTCGAGGCTAACAATTGGGCTGCAGCCACCCACAAACAAAATTCATTTTGTGAATGCAAACTCTTTAAAAAAGCGAGGCTAACAATTGGGCTGCAGCCACCCGACAACCAAAATTCATTTTGCGAACACAAACTCATTAAAAAGGCGAGGACCCGACAACCAAAATTCATTTTGTGAACACAAACTCTTTACAAAGGCGAGGCGAACAATTGGGCTGCAACCACCCGACAACCAAAATTCATTTTGTGAACACAAATTATTTAAAAAGGCGAGGCGAACAATTGGGCTGCACCCACCCGACAATCAAAATTCATTTTGTGAACACAACCTCTTTAAAAAGGCAAGGCAAACAATTGGGCTGCAGCCACCCGACAAGCAAAATTAATTTTGTGAACACAACCTCTTTAAAAAGGCAAGGCAAACAATTAGGCTGCAGCCACCCGACAACCAAAATTCAGTTTGTGAACACAAACTTGAAGAAAAAGACGAGGCAAACAATTTTGCAGCAGCCACATCGAGGGGAGTCACCGTGGATTAGACGTGCGTTCAGTGTTATTCGCAGTACAGAGAGCCACGACGCTCTCGCTTCCTGGGTCTGGCAGAGACTGAGTGTGGCACGACACTTCCGGGTATTATAGTCCCTCCCCCCTGCCTCCAGCAGGGGCAGCAGAGAATGGGTAATTTTTTTAAAACATTAATATATCTCTCATTTTAAACGATGGGAAAAATCCTCTGGTCCTGGAAGACGGAGGGGTCTCTGAGCGAGGTGGCCAAAAATGACGGCCGTATGTGGCGGCGTTCTCTCGGAAATCATAGCACAGGGGGCCAAAAGCGGTCAAGATCATACTTTTAGTAATATAGATTGATGATTTGGATGAGGGAATTGAATGGAACATCTCTAAGTTTGTGGATGACACAAAGCTGGGGGACAGTGTTAGCTGTGAGGAGGATGCTAGGAGGCTGCAAGGTGACTTGGATAGGCTGGGTGTGTGTGCAAATGCATCGCAGATGCAGTATAATGTGGATAAATGCGAGGTTATCCACTTTGGTGGCAAAAACAGGAAAGTAGACTATTATCTGAATGGTGGCAAATTAGGAAAAGGGGAGATGCAACGAGACCTGGGTGTCATGGTACACATTGAAAGTAGGCATGCAGGTGCAGCAGGCAGTGAAGAAAGCGAATGGTATGTTAGCATTCATAGCAAAAGAATTTGAGTGTAGGAGCAGGGAGGTTCTACTGCAGTTGTACAGGGTCTTGATTAGACCACACCTGGAGTATTGCGTACAGTTTTCGTCTCCAAATCTGAGGAAAGACATTCTTGCCATAGAGGGAGTACAGAGAAGGTTCACCAGACTGATTCCTGGAATGGCAGGACTTCCATATGAAGAAAGACTGGATAGTCTCGGTTTGTACTCGCTAGAATTTAAAAGATTGAGGGGGGATCTCATAGAAACTTACAACATTCTTAAGGAGTTGGACAGGCTAGATGCAGGAAGATTATTTCCGATGTTGGGGAAGTCCAGAACAAGGGGTCACAGTTTAAGGATAAAGGGGAAATCTTTTAGGACCAAGATGAGAAAAACATTTTTCACACAGACAATGGTGAATTTCTGGAATTCTCTGCCACAGAAGGTAGTTGAGGCCACTTCATTCGCAATATTTAAGAGGGAGTTAGATGTGACCCTTGTGGCTAAAGGGATCAGGTGGTATGGAGAGAATGCAGGTACAGGATACTGAGTTAGATTATCAGTCATGATCATATTGAATGGCTGTGCAGGCTCGAAGGACCGCATTGCCTACTCCTGCACTTATTTTCTATGTTTCTATGTTTCTAACCGCAGGAGAAATTGGAAAATATGAAAAATAAAACTAATTGCAGTGAACTTAAAACCTCAGTGGTAGGCAGAAAATGCTGGAGCGGGACAGGCAGCATTGCTGGAGAGAAGGAATGTGTGACGTTTTGGGTCGAGACCCTTCTTCAGACACATTCTTTCCTACACACAAAGCCGCAGTGCATTTAAAACCAATTGGATGAACAATACAAGGCGAAATCAGGAGGCAGCTCAAATGTCAGCGAAGCATCACTCCATGATGAGCTCAATTTGTTCTACGCACACTTTGTTAGGGAGAACACTGATGTGCCTTCCCGAGCCCCCATTTGCCGTGATGGCATTTCGGTCACAGTCACAGAGGCCGACGTCAGAAGATCCTTCAGAGGGGTGAACCCTCGGAAAGCGCCTGGACCTGATTGTATACCCGGTCGTGTTCTAAAAATCAGTGCGGACCAACTGGCCTGACTTATTACGGACATTTTCAACCTCTCACTTCTGAGGTCTGAGGTTTCCACCTGCTTTAAAAGGGCATAAATAATACCGGTGCCCAAGAAGAGCAAGGTGATATGCCTCAATGACTATTGATCAGTGGCACTAACATCAGTGGTGATGAAGTGCTTTGAGAGGCTGATCATGGCACAAATCAACTCCCACCTCGACAAAAACCTGGACCCACTGCAGTTCGCGTACTGCCACAACAGATCAACAGTGGATGCGATCTCACTGGCTCTCCACTCCTCTCTGGACCACTTGGACAACTAAAACTCATGTCAGGCTGTTATTCATTGATTATAGCTCGGCATTTAACACAATCATCCCCTCCAAGCTGGTTACCAAGCTCTCAGATCTGGGTCTCTGCGCATTGGATCCTCGACTTCCTCATTGACAGACCACAGTCCGTTCGTATTGGTGGAAATGTGTCAGACTCGATAACAATCAGCACGGGAGCACCTCAAGGCTGTGTGCTCAGCCCCCTGCTGTATACTCATGACTGTGTAGCCGGACATAGTGCGAACTCCATCATCAAGTTCTCCAACGACACCACTGTTGTGGGACATATCACTGATGGGGACGAGTCAGAGTATAGAAGTGAGATCGACCGATTGACCAAATGGTGCCAGCACAATAACCTGCTTCTCAACACCAGCAAAACCAAGGAACTGAGTGTGGACTTTGGAAGGGGTAGGATGGGGACCCATAGTCCCGTTTATATCAACAGGTCGATGGTGGAAAGGATCAAGACTTCAAATTCCTCAGCGTGCATATCTCTGAAGATCTTTCCTGATCCCAGAACACTGATGCACATCAGCACCTCTACTTCCTGAGAAGATTACGGAGAGTCGGTATGTCAAGGAGGACCCTCTCGAACTTTTACAAGTGCGCAGTAGAGAGCTTGCTGACCGGTTGCATCGTGGCTTGGTAAGGCAACCTGAGCATCCAAGAGCGGAAAAGGCTGCAATAAGTTGTAAACACTGCCCAGTCCATCATCGGCTCTGACCTCCCTACCATCGAGGGGATCTATCGCAGTCGCTGCCTCGAAAAGACTGGCAGCATCATCACGGACCCACACCACCCTGGCCACACACTCATCTCCCCGCTGCCATCAGGTAGAAGGTACAGGAGCCTGAAATCTGCAACATCCAGGTTCAGGAACAGCTACTTCCCCACAGCCATCAGACTATTAAACACAACTTCAAACAAACTCTGAACTATAACAGCCTATTGCACTCTATCCTATATATATATATATATATATATATATATATATATATATATATATATATATATATATATATATATATATATATAGAGAGAGAGAGATATAGATATGTGTGTGTGTGTGTGTGTGTGTATATATATATATATATATATATATATATATATATATTCTATGGTATATGGACACACTGATATGTTCTGTATTTATGCCTACTATATTCTGTTGTGCTGCAGCAAGCAAGAATTTCATTGTCCTATCTGGGACACATGACAATAAACTCTCTTGACTTGACTTGAAGCATGACCTTGGAGTTCTGGTTTGAGCATGGGGAAGATGGATTAGTATGAACAGCTCCTGGTTCACCAAGTCCATCCAGAAACTGTACAATTTCCTCCTGTATCATAAACATCGATAACACACAGTCAATGTTCAGAGATATATTCAGCACTCTGTTTCATTCCCTTTGCTCTACCTTCCAGTTTGGCTTTATATAGTTTGGCTTAGAATTATCAGATTTGGTTGGATTGCACGCGGAACAAAGCTTTTCACTGTGCCTGAATTATTAGCACGTGATAATTATTAACTAAATATAAACCAGCATTTTATAGGATGTTGGTTATGGATAAAATCGCATGTTTTTTCCGTAGAGAAGGTCTCCTTCCCATTTGGGTGAAAGGTATAGAAATGTGAAAAAGCACACCTCCAGATTCAGGGACAGTTTCGTCCCAGCTGCTATCAGGCAACTGAACCATCCTACCCACTACCGGAGAGTAGATATTTACAAAACGCTGGAGTAACTCAGCAGGACAGCCAGCATCGCTGGAACGAAGGAATGGGTGATGTTTTGGGTCGAGACCCATCTTTATATTCTGGAGAGTAGTCCTTAATCTACCTCATTGGAGACTCTCAGACTATCTTTTATCAGATTTTACTGACTTTATCTTGCACTAACTGCTAATCCCCCTATCATGTATCTATACTGTAGATGGCTCGATTGTAATCAGGCATTCTCTTACCGCTGATTGGTTACCACGCTACAAAAGCTTTTCACTGTACACTGCACACGTGATAATAAACTAAACTAAATTACTCAACTTCCGTTCCCATCTCCCCAGATGGAATAGTTTCTGTTGTTCAAGACAGTCAAGAGTGTTTTATTGTCATATGTCCTGAATACATGTTCAAGGCGAATGGTGGTCCGCTATACCTATATCATGCTGGAATAGCTTTAGTCTGAATACATTTTCAGGAGCAGTGCTTGCCGGGGCCCAGTCATAGGGTGATGCAACGTGGAAACAGGCCCTTCGGCTCAACTTGAGGAAGGATATTCTTGCTATTTCTCCGGATTCTCTAGATAGGGCTCTTAGTGATAGCGGAGTCAGGGGATATGGGGAGAAGGCAGGAACGGGGTACTGATTGGGGATGATCAGCCATGAATGGCGGTGCTGGCTCAAAGGGCCGAATGGCCTACTCCTGCACCTATTGTCTATTGTCTATTATCTATTGTAGTTCAGAGCTTATTTGAGGTTGTCGTGTTTAATAGCCCGATATTGGGCTGTGGGGAAGGAGCTGTTCCTGAACCTGGACGTTACAGTGTTCAGGCTCCTGTCCTTTCTCCCCGATGGCAGTGGTGAAATGAGAGCGTGGCCAGGGTGGTGTGGGTCTCTGATGATGCTGGCTGCCTTTTTGAGGCAGCGACTCTGACAAATCCCCTCGATGGTGGGAAGGTCAGAGCCGGTGATGGACTGGGCAGTGGTCACAACGTTCTGCTGTCTTTTCCACTCCTGGACGTTGCCGAACCAGTCCATGATGCAACCAGTCACTATGCTCTCTACTGTACGTGTTCACCTATCCATGTTCTACAAAGATGCTGCATGACCTGCTGAGCTACTCCTACACTTTGTGTCCTTTTTTTGTAAAACAGCATTTGGTGTTAGACCCAGAGAAACATAGAAAATAGATGCAGGAGTAGGCCATTCGGCCCTTCGAGCCAGCACCACCATTCATTATGATCATGGCTGATCATCCAAAATCAGTACCCAGTTCCTGTTTTCTCCCCATATCCGTTGATTCCTTTAGCCCCAAGAGCTATATCCAAAACACTCGCTAGACAGAGTCGGATATAGTGAACATCCAGTAAATTGACCTCCACTGCCTTCTGTGGCAAAGAATTCCATATATTATTATCCCAGTCCCACCTGCCTGTGTTTGGTCCACATCCCACCAAACTTATCCTATCCACATACCTGTTGGGATAATCCCTCAATTACCACCTCTGACAGCTTGTTCCATACACCCACCACCCTTTGTGTGAACATGTTACCCCTCAGATTCCTATTAAATCTTTTCCCCTTCACCTTGAACCTATGTCCTCTGGTCCTCGATTCCCCTACTCTGGGCACGAGACTCTGTGCATCTAAATACAGGGGGGGGGGGGGGGGGGGGGGGGGGGGGGGGGGTTGGGGTGGGATGGGGGGGGGGGGGGATGGGGAGATGGGGGGATGGGATAGAAACATAGAAAATAGGTGCAGGAGTAGGCCATTCGGCCCTTCGAGCCTGCACCGTCATTGAATATGATCATGGCTGATCATCCAACTCAGTATCCTGTACCTGCCTTCTCTCCATACCCCCCTAATCCCTTTAGCCACAAGGGCCACATCTAACTCCCTCTTAAATATAGCCAAAGAACTGGCCTTAACTACCTTCTGTGGCAGAGAATTCCAGAGACTCACCAATCTCTGTGTGAAAAACTGTGTTTTCCTCATCTCAGCCCTAAAGGAATTCCCCCTTATTCCTAGACTGTGACCCCTTGTTCTGGACCTCCCCAACATCGGGAACAATCTTCCTGCATCTAGCCTGTCCAACCCCTTAAGAATTTTGTAAGTTTCTATAAGATCCCCCCTCAATCTTCTAAATTCTAGTGAGTACAAGCCAAGTCTATCCAGTCTTTCCTCATATGACATCCCAGGAATCAGTCTGGTGAACCTTCTCTGTACCCCCTCTGTGGCAAGAATGTTTTTCCTCAGATTTGGAGACCAAAATTGATGGGGGGGTTGGGTGGGGATGGGGGGTTGGGGGTGATGGGGGACTGATGGGGGGCGGGGGGGGGTGATGTGGAGGACGATGGGGGGGGAGATGGGGGGAGGGTTGTTCGAGATTACCTAGAATTGGAGGTCAGTGTTCATACCATAGTGTTGTAAGATTCCCAAGCTGAATATGAGGTGCTGTCCTCCAGTTTGTGTGTGGCCTCACTCCGGCCATGGAAGAGACTCAGGACAAAAACCGTGGGAATGGGCAGGCGAGTAAACGTGGTTAGATTTATATTTTCTGGATTTCAGATGAAGAATATATCATCTCATTAAAATGAATCCCGTCCAGTTATTGCCACTCAAGAGGAAGTACGTGACTGCCCTACAGGGCCTTAGTGTAATGCCAGACTGATAAAGTGATGAACTCTCATTGATTCAATTATGCTTTATGGAGGCAAGCTATGTGTCAGGAGTACACCTGCAGGCCATGGCCAAACCCACCAGTGTACACTCTACACCTTGACACCTGCTCTACACCTGTTAAACCACAGCAATCATCACAATGCATTCCAGACTTGCAACGTACAGTACTGTTCCTCTCCATCAGGAAGCCATGTGGCCCATCTGGTTTGTGCTAGCTCTTCATTGATCTATCACCATCCCTACCTTGTCCCTGACTCTTTCCATCTCACTTCCCGGCAGTGTGATTTAGCAAGCATTTTATCGGGATGCATCACAGCATGGTTTGGGAACAGCTTCATCCAAGACCATAAGAATAAGCAGAGAATTGCTTTTTTATCATGTATCTGTACACTGTGGTTGGCTCGATTGTAATCACGTATTGTCATTCTGCTGACAAAAGCTTTGCACTGTACCTCAGTACACGTGGCAATAAACTAAACTCATGACCAGGTTAATTCTCGGGATGGCGGGACTGTCATATGTTGAAAGAATAGAGCGGCTGAGCTTGTATACACTGGAATTTAGGATGAGAGGGGATTTTATTGAAACATATAAGACATATAAGATGTCGCGTCACCCCACAACATGTCGCCTGTATGGTCATGAGTAATCGCCCAGAGTGTCGTGCCTTTTACTGGATTTTCAACACTTACATTTTTTGGGCACCTGCTATGACTATGAGGGGTGCGTAAGTGGGACAGGCCCTTTATAACGGATGTGAGGAATAACATTTTCACCCAGAGAGTTGTGAATCTGTGGAATTCTCTGCCTCAGAGGGCAGTGGAGGCCAATTCACTGGATGCTTTCAAGAGAGAGTTTTATAGAGCTCTTAAAGATAGCGGAGTCAAGGGATATGGGGAGAAGGCAGGAATTGTGGATGATCAGTCATGATCACAATGAACGGCGGTGCTGGCTCAAATGGCCGAATGGCCTACTCCTGCACCTATTGTCTATCTTAAGCACCACACCAAGTGTAAGTAAACACTTCCTCACATCCGTGCTAAATATTTGTCCCATCACCTTCCATCCATGTTCCATCTTCTTCAACCATCGGCTCCTAGGCTCCTGATGTGATTAGGAAAACAGAGGAACCTATGGAACTGCAATAGCATCTTCAGAAACCATTAAACAGTCTCCTAAAATCAAATGGAATCATGTCAGATTTCATAAAACTGTTTGAATGTCATCTTGTCATGGGCTGTTACTTATTTCTCTGAATCAGTAATCATTATTTCATTATAAATATTCTGCCATCTCACCAGCCTCTATAATTTAGTTTGTGTTTAACATCCTCCTTCCATGTCGTGTGACGTTACTAAGCCCTCCCTCCGGCATCGTTCAAAGAGTTTTCAAGGGTGCATTCCACTCCCATTTTAATCGTCTCCAATTTAATGGAAAAATAAAATATATATCATTAAGGAAAATGCTAGGCAGAGCATGAATCAAAGGTTGCAATTTAAACTGTGAGTTCAATCATTGTTCAGAGGCCAGAGCAGTTTAGTGGCAATCTTAGAAAGCACAGCATGCGTGACCTTGTTACTCATTCTCAGCTGCAGAGAATTCTTATCATCTTATTGAAATGCTAAAGAGTGCTGCAAATCTCGCAGTGTAATTTGCAGAATAGATGAAGCGGTGGTCAGTGCAGCAGTCGGAGGAGTCAGTGAAAACCCAGACGTTACAGAGGCCTATTAACCTGCAAACGCACAGGTCTTTGGGATGTGGGAGGAAACCGGAGCACCCGGAGGAAAACAGTCAGTCCAACTGCTCATTATAACAAATACACCGTAACCAAATAACCATATAACAATTACAGCACCGAAACAGGCCATCTCGGCCCTTCTAGTCCGTGCCAAACACTTAAGGGCCTGTCCCACCAGCATGTCCCTCTCTGTGTGCTTCCGTGACCCTCTCTATATACGTGCCTCCGTGGCCCACTCTGTGTGCCTCTGAGACCCTCTCTGTGTGTCCCTCTCTGTCTTTGCGAACTTACCGCGGACTTCCCTCCAACTTCGCGCCACTTCACGCCACTTCACGCCACTCACCCGACCTCCACGCGGCCCCCGCTGCCGGGTTGGTCGTGCTCGCCGCATGCAGGCGCATGCAGGAGGGACCGGCCCTGTACGGGGATCACTCAACCTCCGCGCGGCCCCCGCTTCCAGTTTGGTCACGCTTGCCGCATGCAGGTAGCATGTTCGTGGGACAGGCCCTTTACTCTCACCTAGTCCCATCTACCTGCACTCAGACCATAATCCTCTATTCCGTTCCTGTCCATATAACTATCCAATTTATTTTTAAATGATAAAATCGAACCTGCCTCCACCACTTCCACTGGAAGCTCATTCCACACAGCTACCATTGTCTGAGTAAAGAAGTTTCTCCTCATGTTACCCCTAAACTTTTGTCCCTTAATTCTCAAATCATGCCCTCTTGTTTCAATCTACCCTACTCTCAATGGAAAAAGCTTATCCACGTCAACTCTGTCTATCCCTCTCAGAATTTTAAAGACCTCTATCAAGTCCCCCCTTAACCTACTGCGCTCCAAAGAATAAAGACCTATCTTGTTCAACCTAATCCAGGCAGCATTATGGTAGAGCTCTTAATTAATTCATGTTCATAAGTGATAGGAGCAGAATTAGGCCATTCCGCCCATCAAGTCTACTCGGCCGTTCAATCATGGCTGATCTATCTTTCCCTCTCAACCCCATTCTCCTGCCTTCTCCCCATAACCCCCTGACACAATGTTAAATGGTCAGCTTATCATAGATCACAAGTCCTACACCAACCCCAAACCAATTAGGAGCAGATGAGGGCATTCGATCCAATTTGTGGTCCCAGCCACAAAGACAGATGTGTACAGCAATTCGTTCTTCCCACGCACTATTAAAGCATGGAATAATCTCCACCAAACCACAGTTGCCCAGCCAGATGCAACTAAATTTAAAGTGGCACTTTCTTCCCAATAATCCTCTCTGGCTAAACCCCTCCCTTCACCACCTCCAGTTTAAATTCCAGTTGGAATATTTTGGAGGACCAAGTAACCAAGAACCAAGAACCAAGACACCCGTACATTCTCTCCAATGCCTCCACAACCTTCCTGTAATGAAGTGACCAATACTCCAATACTCCAAATGCGACCTAACCAAAGTTTTATAAAGCAAGAAAAAACATCTTTTTGTTATTTATCATGGCGTTTCCAGAGTACTGCGTTTACATATTCGTTTAAGAAGGAACTGCAGATGCTGGAAAATGGAAGGGGGACAAAAGTGCTGGAGAAACTCAGCGGGTGAGGCAGCATCTATGGAGTGAAGGAAATAGGCAACATTTTGGGCCGAGTTTCGGCCCGAAACGTTGCCTATTTCCTTCGCTCCATAGATGCTGCCTCACCCGCTGAATTTCTCCAGCACTTTTGTCTGTCCTGTCTAGATAGTCCTATTTGCCCATGTTTGGCTCATAACCCCCAGAAACCTTTCCGATCTATCCATCTAATTGGTGATTTTCTGTGGTTGATAGGTGTAGGAAGAAACTGCAGATGCTGGTATATATATGCTGTGCTACTGCTACAAGCAGGAATTTCAATGATCCATTTCAGGACATATGACAATTAGAACACTCTTGATTCTTCAAGGGCCTGTCCCACTTACGTGACCTTGGCTCGCAAATTACACGACCTCGTGGTTGCTTGAGGCGTACGGGCACCGTATGGCCACGCGGGGCCGGTCCCACTTAGAAGCACGGAGTTGTGCATGGCTGGTCCCGACATCGCGTATGGCGCCGAAATTCTGGTAGTGGCCGAAATCTACGCGCACCAACGGCCTGTCGGCACACAGGCGCATTGCGGTCGTACGCTGCGTCTTGGCATCATACGCAGTATCTTGACGGCGTACGCCTAGCCCGTGGCGTTGCGCGATGATTTCACTGCCCGGTGTAGCGTTGCGTGATGACATCACCGCTGGACACCGTGCGACGCCCAAATTCAGTCGGCCCGCCTCCTACCCAGCTGATTGGTAAGCATGACGCAAATTACGTCATGCGCGTACTTAGCGCGTACTTACCGTGAACTTCGCGTGAACTCCGCTTCCGTTTGTCGTGCCAAATGCACGCAATCGCATGCAAGTGGGACAGGCCCTTCACTCTCTTGATTCGGACTCTGGATAACTCTCACTATGGATAGGTGACTATTCAGGTCGGGAGGCAAAGTGTCAAGAATGTTCTATTGTCATATGTCCCAGATAGAACAATGAAATTCTTGCTTGCAGCAGCACAACAGAATATGTAAACATAGTACACTGTAAACAATATAATAAACGAGAGAGAAAACGGTTAGGTGTGTATATATACACATACTCACAGATGCACTCACATACTATATATATATATACATATACACATATACACGTACTCAATAAACAAAACAATTGTAGTGAAATAATAATAATAATAATAATAATAATAATAATAATAATAATAATAATAATAATAATAGACTATTATAGTCTGTGGAATTCTCTGCCTCAGAGGGCGGTGGAGGCAGGTTCTCTGGATGCTTTCAAGAGCTAGATAGGGCTCTTAAAAATAGCGGAGTCAGGGGATATAGGGAGAAGGCAGGAACGGGGTACTGATTGGGGATGATCAGCCATGATCGCATTGAATAGTGGTGCTGGCTCAAAGGGCCGAATGGCCTACTCCTGCACCTATTGTCTATTGTCTATTATCTATTGTAGTTCAGAGCTTATTTGAGGTTGTCGTGTTTAATAGCCCGATATTGGGCTGTGGGGAAGGAGCTGTTCCTGAACCTGGACGTTACAGTGTTCAGGCTCCTGTCCTTTCTCCCCGATGGCAGTGGTGAAATGAGAGCGTGGCCAGGGTGGTGTGGGTCTCTGATGATGCTGGCTGCCTTTTTGAGGCAGCGATTCTGACAAATCCCTTCGATGGTGGGAAGGTCAGAGCCGGTGATGGACTGGGCAGTGGTCACAACGTTTTGCTGTCTTTTCCACTCCTGGATGTTGCCGAACCAGTCCATGATGCAACCAGTCACTATACTCTCTACTGTACGTGTTCACCTATCCATGTTCTACAAAGATGCAGCATGACCTGCTGAGCTACTCCAACACTTTGTGTCCTTTTTTTGTAAAACAGCATTTGGAGTTAGACACAGAGAAACATAGAAAATAGATGCAGGAGTAGGCCATTCGGCCCTTCGAGCCAGCACCACCATTCATTATGATCATGGCTGATCATCCAAAATCAGTACCCAGTTCCTGTTTTCTCCCCATATTCGTTGATTCCGTTAGCCCAAAGAGCTATATCCAACTCTCTCTTGAAAACATCCAGTGAATTGGCCTCCACTGCCTTCTGCGGCAGAGAATTCCACAGATTCACAACTCTCTGGGTGAAAATGTCTTTCCTCATTTCAGTCTAAATGGCCTACCCCTTATTCTTAAACTGTGACCCCTGGTTCCGGACTCCCCCAACATGGGGAACATTTTTCGTGCATCTAGCCTGTCCAATCCCTTAAGAATTGTACATGTTTCTATAAATTCTTGGAGTTCTATGAGTTCCTTGTTTCTACTTCTTCTATGCCAACACTTGTGTGACCATTTTCGGGGATCTTTGGGCTTGAACCCCAAGATCTCTCCGTCCATCAATGGTGTTAAGGATCTTGCCAGAGATTGCACAGCTGCTGGTAACTGAAATGGATCGAATGCATTAAATCAATCTTTTCACAGCAATTTTCTGGAGAAACTACCTGTTTCTTTCCTCCCCTCTTAAACAGATTGTTTTCTGTGTAAGTGGTTTCTTGAGCCTAGAATATGTTTGGCCTGTCTCCAACTAATTCATTGCCAGTGCACACTGTACTGGCTTATTACAGACACTCATTCCCTTCTGGTTAGTAAAAAGGACATGCATTTCTATAGCGCCCTCCAAGAACCTTTCAGGGCATTTCAAAGTACTTTGCGATTAACCGAGTGAGTTTGAATGTGAAACAAAGAACTGCAGATGCAGGTTTACACCAAAGACAGACACAAGTGCTGGAGTAAGTTAGTGGGTCGGGCAGCATCTCTGGAAAAAAAGGATGGGTGACGTTTCAGGTTGGACCCTTCTTCAGACTGAAAGTAGGAGGGGGGAGGGAGGGGGGGTGGAGGTGAAGAACTGGGGGCGAGGAAATGTCCAGGATCAATCAGGGCTGGCCACAAATGGCCTCTGGTGTGGCGGTGCCTGGAAGGTCCATTGTTGGGTCGGGAAGGAGAAGTGTGGCCATTGTGTAAATACAGAAAACACATCAACCAATTTACATTCTGCTAGGTCTTACAAATGAGATCATGAGCTGGTGCTTAAATTAGGTTAAGTGTGGGTCAAGTGTGGGTAAGAAGTAACTGCAGATGCTGGTTTAAACCGAAGATAGACACAAAAAAGCTGGAGTAACTTAGCGGGGCAGGCAGCATCTCTGGAGCTAAGGAATAGGTGACATTTCGGGTCAACCCAGCGATGCTGCCTGTCCCGCTGAGTTACTCCAGCTGTTTGTGTCTATCTAATTCAATTCTTCCGAGTTTCCCCCGATTCGAACTCGGAGAATTACAGTAATAACCACTCGTAGGTACTCGGGGCTCTCGTGGACATTTTTCAACATGTTGAAAAATCTTCACGAGTCTTCACGAGTTTACCGCATTTCCGGAGTACCTGCTGTTAGCGTTACGAGCCGCTAAGAGACGTCCCGAGCTCCAACGTACCCGCAACGTACATTCTACGTACTTACCACGAGTTTGATATTTTTTTTAACTCAGGAGAGCTCTTGAATTACATCGTGCAGTGGGACAGGCCCTTAAGAGTGGGTTAACTCTTCTCCTAAAAAACAGCCCAACATCCTGTTTATTCCAAATCTTCCTTCCCACTCACATCCCCTGGTCTTCTTCCCTTATCTGTTAACCTGCAATAATATTTTAATATGTCCTCCTTCTGATCTTTAATAATTGCATTGTTTAGTTTAGTTTAGTAACGTAAAAAGTAAAAGTAAAGTATCCTTTATTGTAATTAAAACTTTTGATTTTAACAAAATTACGCGCCTTGCAGTCATGACAGAGAATAAAATAACAGAACACACAATGAACACAGTTTAACATCCACCACAGTGAGTCTACCAGGCACCTCCTCACTGTGATGGAAGACAAAAGTCTTAAAGTCCTTATCTCTTCCTTCCTTGTTCTCCCTCTGCGTTGAGGCGATCCAGGCTTTCGATGTTGTGACCCCTCCGAGTGATGGTAAGGCCAGCGGCCCGGGGTGAACGAAGCTGCCGCCCTCCAGTCCAGTGGACGAAGCTGTTGTTGTGGGAGCTCCGGAGAATCGGTCACCAACCTGGGACCTGCGAGCTCCCGACGTTGTTGTCCACTGGGCCCGCGGCCGAAGCCTCCGAGGCTCCGAAGTCGGGCCGCAGCCGCAGCGCCAGCACAGCCCCGAAGTCGGCCAGCTTCGCGATGGGGAGGCCTGGCTCTGGCTCCGGAGCCTCGAGGTCCGTCCCAGTTGGAGGCCGGCAGCTCCGCGATTAGGCCTTAGCGCAGACGGAGACGGAGACGGAGATACGACAAAGAAAAGGTCGCAACCCCCCGAAGGAAAACTAAAACAAGTTTCCCCCGCCCCCCACACATACACAACTAAAAATAAACTAGAACATACCATATAACCATATAACCATATAACAATTACAGCACGGAAACAGGCCCTCTCGGCCCTTCTAGTCCGTGCCGAACACTTACTCTCACCTAGTCCCATCTACCTGCACTCAGACCATAACCCTCCATTCCTTTCCCGTCCATATACCTATCCAATTTATTTTTAAATTATAAAATCGAACCTGCCTCCACCACTTCCACTGGAAGCTCATTCCACACAGCTACCACTCTCTGAGTAAAGAAGTTCCCCCTCATATTACCCCTAAACTTTTGTCCCTTAATTCTCATGTCATGCCCTCTTGTTTGAATCTTCCCTACCCTCAATGGGAAAAACGTATCCACGTCAACTCTGTCTATCCCTTTCATCATTTTAAAGACCTCAATCAAGTCCCCCCTTAACCTTCTGCGCTCCAAAGAATAAAGACCTAACTTGTTCAACCTTTCTCTGTAACATAGTTGCTGGAACCCTGGCAACATTCTAGTAAATCTCCTGTGTACTCTCTCTATTTTGTTGACATCCTTCCTATAACTAGGCGACCAAAATTGTACACCATACTCCAGAATTGGTCTTACCAATGCCTTTTGTCCAACAAGACAAAAGAAAACAAAAAAAAAGAAAATGGACTGCAGGCAAGCCGCTGCTGCGACAATAGACAATAGGTGCAGGAGTAGGCTATTCAGCCCTTCGAGCCAGCAAACCTAATTCAAAGTGATCATGGCTGATCATCCCCTATCAGTACCCCGTTCCTGCCTTCTCCCCATATCCCCTGACTCCGCTATTTTCAAGAGCCCTATCTAACTCTCTCTTGAAAGTATCCAGAGAACGTGCCTCCACTGCCCTCTGAGGCAGAGTTAAGTTTAGTTTAGTTTAGTTTAGAGACACAGTGTGGAAACAGGCCCTCTGGCCCACTGAGTCGGTGCCTAGCAACAATCACCCCATACACTAGTGCTTTCCTGCACTCCCATGACAATTTACAGACCCGCACGTCTTTGGAATGTGGGAGGAAACCGGAGTACCCGGAGAAAACCCACGCAGTCGCAGGGAGAATGTGCAAACTCCATACACATAATCTGGTGCTGTGAGGCAGCAACTCTGCTGTCATCGTGCCACTCCGCCAACACACTGTTTGTTGACATCACAGTGTCAGCCATCTTGAAAAGTATTGCCCTTGGAATTTTACGTCACAAGAAGGGCTGAATGGCCTACTCCTGCACCTATGCTCTCCCAATGAAAGATTGGCCTCCACGATGGCAGCCACAATAAATAGAGGAGAGAGAGAGAAAGGATTCAAAATCTATCAGCACAGACACAGCAATTACATTTGTACTGTCAAAGATTACTCTCCTCATTTTGAAAACGAGGTGAATAGTCAACCCTCTCTCCAAGAGATTGTAGAGATAAGAAAAAAAGATGAGATAAGTCATAAATTAGGACTAGATGACATTGTTTGGGAATTAAACACTGGTGCATTGGAGAAGGAACGGAAGACAGACAGATACTGACACCGAGGCAGACATTCACACAGATTCGGTAATTGTTTCGCTGTTTTGTATGAGCACGTTGTCCTATTTAATCTAAGGCGTCTCGTTTGGATGGGTGAAGTGTGAAAGGTAGATCATTCACGGGAGGCTCGGACCACAAAGGCAGGAATCTACCCGAGCAAAAGACTATAAATAATTGACCGTGACCGCCTGTTTACTTTTGATTTTGCTTAATTTATTCCGGAGTGCAGCTGGGGGAGGCTGCTGGGGATTCTTTTTCACACAGGTTGCCGGTGATTCACAGATGTTAATTAAGCTGAGGAGCTAGGGAGAGTTTCAAACGCAAAGGTGAATTAAATCCACACTCCAGTATTTGTGTATAATGACTGCAGGAGCATCTAAGGCTTCATCACTAGATGAAAGGATCCAAACATAACCTGTACGACCCTTGGGTATAAACCTCTTCAACCTGTTTGACACAAAATGCTGGAGTAAAGGGCCTGTCCCACTTTCACGACCTAATTCACAACCTTTTTTACTCGTGGACATTTTTCATCATGCCAAAAAACGGCCTGACCTACTTGATGCCACGAGTTCCTACGACTAGCATCACGACCTCCTACGACCTACCAACGACCTCCTACGACCTCGTGATGACCATGCTGCAAGTATGAGTCAAGGGCAAACTCGGCAGAGGTTGTGAATTAGGTCTTGAAAGTGGGACAGGCCCTTAACTCAAGTGGGACAGGCAACTTCTCTGGATAGAAGGAATGGGTGACGTTTCAGGTCGAGACCCTTCTTCAGACTTCGGAATCTCATTCAGGGTGGAGGGAGACATCGAGATATGGAAGGGTAAGGTGTGAAAACAAGAGATCAAAGGATGCAAAGCTCAAGCAAGATGTAGAATGGCTCATTGTTACCCAAGTGGAAGGAGACAACGTGGCATCCAATCAGTAAATCAGGAGGATAGTCTAGTCACAGAACTAGCATGGGGCAGGGATGGAGAGAGAGAGAGAGAAGCAAGAGTTACTTGAAGTTAGAGATGTCAATAATCATACTGCTGGGTTGTAAACTGCCCAAGCAAAATATGAGGTCTGTTCCTTCAATTTGCGCTGGGCCTCACTCTGATAATGGAGGAGGCCCAGGGCAGAAAGCTCCGTGCGGGAATGTGAGGGGGAGTTTCAGTGCTTAGCAACCGGGAGATCGGATAGGTGCAAGCGGACTGAGAGGAGGTGTTCATCGAAACAATCGCCGAGCCTCCGCTTGGTCTCCAATATATAGGAGTCCACACCTGGAACAGCAGATACAGTAGATGAGGTTGGAAGAGGGGCACGTGAACCTCTGTCGCACCTGAAAGAACTGTCAGGGTCCTTGGACGGAATCGAGGGAGGATGTATTGGGGCAGATGTTGCATGTCCTGCAGTTGCTTGCACAGTCTGCTCCAATTATGTTTGTTTGCCTTGTTGCCACTTTCCCCTCAGCCAAAAATGAACCATTGTACATTGCCTTAATCATCCTCTGCGTTGATCTGTCCTTTTCACACATTACATGTTGTTTGTACCCTCCCATATCTCTAGTTTTCCTCTCCCCTGACTCTCAGACGGAAGAAGGGTCTCGACCCGAAACACCACCCATTCCTTCTCTCCAGGGATGTCCCGTTGAATTACTCCAGCATTTTGTGTCTATCTTCAGTGCAAACCAGTATCTGCAATTCCTTCCCGTACATGGTTCATATTCACCAGCGAAATAAATAATTCTGAGCATGAGGTGCAGGAGGAAACATTATATAGTCAGAGTGATACAGCGTGGAAATTGGCCCTTCTGCCCAACTTGCCCACACCGGCCAACATGTCCCAGCTACACTCGTCCCACCTGCCCACGTTTGGTCCATATCCCACCAAACCACTCCTATCCATGTACGTGTCTAACTGTTTCTTAAAAGTTGGGATAGTCCCAGCCTCAACTACCTCCTCTGGCAGCTTGTTCCATACACCCACACCCTTTGTGTACCAAAGACAATGGTGGGGAATGGGACTGCACAGTGGTAGAGTTGCTACCTCACAGTGCCAGAGACCCAGGTTTGATCCCGACTGAACACAGACACAAAGTGCTGGGGTAACAGTGAGCCAGGCAGCATCTCTGAAGAAAAGGGTTGGGTGATGTTTCAGGTCAGGGCCCTTCTTCAGACAGTTGGAGGTGAAGAGCTGGAAGCAAGAAAAGATCAGGAACAATCAGGGCCAGCTACAAATGACACCCGTACTAATCAAGTACTTCTTCCCAGTTGCTATCAGACAACTGGACCATCCCGCTAACAACTAAAGGGCAGTCCTGAGCTACTACCTTCCTCAATGGAGACCCTTGGACTATCTTTGGTTGGACTTTACTGGACTATCTTGCACTCAACGTTATTCCTGTTATTCCCTTTATCATGTATCTGTACACTGAGGAAGGTTCGATTGTAATCACGTTGTGTCTTTCCGCTGGCTGGTTAGTTCCGTTTAGTTTATTGTGACGTGGACCGAGGTACAGTGAGAAGCTTTGTGTTGCGTGCTAATCAGTCAGCGGAAAGACAGCACTCTCTTAAATCCATCCAGTGATTTGGCCTCCACTGCCCTCAGTGGCAGGGAATTCCATAAATTCACAACTGTCGGGGTGAAAAAGTTTTTTCGTAAATGGCCTCCCCTTTATTCTAAGACTGTTGCCCCGGTTCTGGACACGCCCAACATTGGGAACATTTTTCCTGCATCTAGCTTGTCCAGTCCTTTTATAATTTTATATGTTTCTACAAGATCCCCCCTCATCCTTGAACTCCAACTCCAGTGAATAAAAGCCTAGTCTTTTCAATCTTTCCTCATATGACAGTCCCGCCATCCCAGGGATCAATCTCGTGAACTTACACTGCACTGCCTCAATCACAAGGATGTCCTTCCTCAAAATTAGGAGACCAAAACTGTACATAATACTCCAGATGTGGTCTCACCAGAGCCCTATACAACTGCAGAACCTATTTTCTCCTATACTGAATTCCTCTTGTTATGAAGGCCAACATTCCATTAGCTTTCTTCACTGCCTGCTGTACCTGCACGCCAACTTTCAGTGACCGGTGTAAAAGGAAGCCCAGGTCTCGCTGCACCTCCCCCTTACCTAACCTAACCCCATTGAGATAATAATCTGCCCCTTTGTTTTTGCCGCCAAAGTGGATAACCTCATATTTATCTATATTATACTGCATCTGCCACGCATCTGCCCACTCACTCAACCTGTCCAGGTCATGCTGAAACCTCCTAACATCCTCTTCACAGTTCACTCTGCCATACAGCTTTGTGTCATCCACAAACTTGCTAGTGTTGCTCCTAATTCCCTCTTCCAAATCATTAATATATATGGTAAACAGTTGCGGCCCCAACACCGAGCCTTGCGGCACTCCACTCGCCACTGCCTGCCATTCTGAAAGGGACCCGTTCACTCCTGCTCTTTGCTTCCGGTCTGCCAACCAATTTTCTATCCATGTCAACACCCTACCCCCAATACCATGTGCTCTAATTTTAGTCACCAGTCTCCCGTGCGGGACCTTATCAAAGGCTTTCTGAAAGTCTAGATGCACTACATCCACTGGCACCCCTTCATCCATTTTATTTGTCACATCCTCAGGAAATTCTGGTAGATTAGTCAAGCATGATTTCCCTTTCATAAATCCATGTTGACTTGGACTAATCCTTTTACTGCTATCCAAATGCCCCATTATTACCTCTGTAATAATTGACTCCAGCATCTTTCCCACCACCAAAGTCAGGCTAACTGGTCTGTAATTCCCTGTTTTCTCTCTCGCTCCTTTCTTGAAAAGAGGGATAACATTAGCTATCCTCCAATGGACAGCAACTGATCCTGAATCTATTGAACATTGGAAAATGATCACCAATGCGTCCACTATTTCTAGAGCCACCTCCCTGAGGACCCTGGGATGCAGACCATCAGGCCCAGGGGATTTATCATCCTTCAGTCCCATTAGCCTACCCAATACTATTTCTCGCCTAATGAAAATTTATTTCAGTTCTTCTACCCCCTTAGATCCTCTGTCCTCCAGTACATCTGGGAGATTGTCTGTGTCCTCCTTAGTAAAGACAGATCCGAAGTACTTATTCAACTCTTCTGCCATTTCCTTGTTGCCCATAATAATTTCACCTGTGTCTGCCTTCAAGGGACCTACATTTTTCTCTTTTTCCCTTAACATATCTAAAGAAGCTTTTACTGTCTGATTGAACCAGACTGATTCCTGGGATGTCAGGACTGTCTTATGAAAAAAGACTGGATAGACTTGGTTTATACTCTCTAGAATTTAGGAGATTGAGAGGGGATCTTATAGAAACTTACAAAGTTCTTAAGGGGTTGGACAGGCTAGATGCAGGAAGATTGTTCCCGATGTTGGGGAGGTCCAGGACAAGGGGTCACAGCTTAAGGATAAGGGGGAAATCCTTTAGGACCGAGATGAGAAGGACTTTTTTCACACAGAGAGTGGTGAGTCTCTGGAACTCTCTGCCACAGAGGGTAGTGGAGGCCAATTCATTGGCTATATTTAAGAGGGAGATAGATGTGGCCCTTGAGGGTATGGGGATCAGAGGGTATGGAAAGAAGGCAGGTATGGGATACTGAGTTGGATGATCAGCCATGATCATATTGAATGGCGGTGCAGGCTCGAAGGGCCGAATGGCCTACTCCTGCACCTAATTTCTATGTTTCTATGTTTCTATGTCCTTCTTTATATTCCTGGCCTGCTTCCCTTCATACTTCATTTTTTCAGCCCGTAATGCCCGTTTTGTTTCCTTCTGTTGGCCTATGAAAGTTTCCCAATCCTCTGGCTACTCTTTGCTGTGTTATACATCTTTTCTTTTAGTTTTATTCTATCCCTAACTTGTCTTGTCAGCCACTGTTGCCTCCTACTCCCTTTAGAATCTTTCTTCCTTTTTAGAATGAAATGATCCTGCATCTTCCAGATTATGCCCAGAAATTCCTGCCATTGCTGTTCCACCGTCATTCCTGCTAGGATCCCTTTCCAGTCTACCTTGGCCAGCTCCCCTCTCATGCCTTCATCGTCCCCTTTGTACAACTGCATCACTGGCACTTCCGATTTAACGTTCTCCTTCTCAAATTGCAGATTAAAACTAATCATATTATGATCACTACCTCCAAGCGGTTCCTTTACCTCGAGTTCTCTTATCATATCTGGTTCATTGGACAACGCTAAATCCAGAATTGCCTTTTCTCTGGTCGGCTCCATTACAAGCTGCTCTAAGAATCCATCTCGGAGGCATTTTACAAACTCTCTTTCTTGGGGTCCTGAACCAACCTGATTTTCCCAGTCTGCCTGCATATTGAAATCCCCCATCACCACAGTGGCATTACCTTTGTTACATGCCAGTTTTAACTCCTGCTGCAACTTACACCCTACATCCGGGCTACGATTTGGGGGTCTGTAGATAACACCAATTAGTGTCTTCTTGCCTTTACAATTCCTCAACTCAATCCACAGTGACTCTACCTCGTCAGTCCCTATGTCTTCCCTCGCAAGGGACTGAATTCCATCCCTCACCAGCAGAGCTACCCCCCTCCTCTGTCCACCTGCCTGTCCTTTCTATAAGATGTATAACCCTGAATATTAAGTTCCCAGGCCCGATCCTCTTGCAGCCACGTCTCAGTAATCCCCACAATGTCATACCTACCAACCTCTAACTGAACCACAAGCTCATCTACCTTACTTCTTATACTTCGCGCATTCATATACAATACTTTTAATTCCTTACGCATCTCACCTTTCACATCGATCCCTATTACACTTGGCCATACTCTCCTATCCCTCTGTGAGCTTCCTTTCCCATTAATTCTGGGGTCATTAACTATCCCTTTACTCTCTTTCCCTTTAACTCTGTCCTCGACTATCCCATTTGACACACCACCCGCCTTATTCAGTTTAAAACTACCTGTGTAGCAGTGGCAAACCTGCTTGCCAGAATGCTGGTCCCCCACCCTGTTAAGATGTAATCCGTCCATTTTGTACAGTTCCCCCTTACTCCAAAACAGATCCCAGTGCTCTAAGAATCTAAATCCCTGCCCCCTGCACCAGTTACTCAGCCACACATTCAGGTCCCGTATCTCCCTGTTCCTGCACTCGCCAGCACGAGGAACTGGAAGCAAACCGGAGATAACAACCCTGGAGGTCCTGCTTTTCAGCATTTTTCCGAGCTCTCTAAAGTCACGCTGCAGAATATTCTTTCCGACATTGTTTGTGCCGATATGCACTACCACTTCCGGTTGTTCACCTTCGCCCTTGAGGATTTTCTGCACGTGACATCCTGGATCCTGGCACCAGGAAGGCAGCACACCATCCTCGAATCCCGTCTGTTGCCGCAGAAACCCCTGTCCGTACCTCTCACAATGGAGTCTCCAGCTACCATGGCGTTGCCTGACGTTGGCCTCTTTGGTTTTGGCTCAACAGCCCTTTTTGCTTCGCAAGCCAGTCCGCCGCTCAGTGTTTTAACGTCTTCTGTCCCGACAGCTTCTAAGTGGGTGAACCTGTTCACAAGAGGTACAACACCCGGGGATATTTGCATTCCATGTTTCCCTCCCTTTCTCACCATCACCCACTTTCTCTCTTCCAGTACCCCAGGTGTAACAATCTCACTGTAGGACTCATCGAGGAACGACTCCGTTTCTCGGACAACCTGAGGTCATCCACTAGCTTCTCCAGTTCCCCAACACGGTCCTTCAGGAGCTGTACCTGGATGCACTTCTCACATTTGTAGCAGCCAGAGGCATCAGCAGTGTCCTTGACCTCCCACATACTGCAAGCATCACACTGAATCAGCTTGCCTGACATCTTCTTTCGTCTCTCCCTCTCCAGTGTTTTGCGTTGCCTCCTCTCCTCAGCTTCCTCGTCGAAGCCTCTCGAGCCAAAGACTCACACTTTACTCACAGGGCACTTGCTTCACAAGGCCGCTCCCTAAGAGCCGTCCTGCTAATATTGACTGATAAATTGTCCAATTTACAAACCAAATTCCTCAGTTTTAAACTGTTTTCTCCCTCTGACTCACTTCTAACTCTCCTCCCACTTGGGCTAGAGCCAATCAGCGTTTTCTCCTGCTTCTCTTTGTTGCTGTTGCTTCCAAATCCACGGGAGCTCTGGAATAACGTTTAGTCCAAGGTAAAGCCAGCAAAGTCTGATCAAGGATAGTCTAAGGATCATCAAATGATCAAGGATATCAAGGATAGTCTGAGGGTTAGCACGCAGCAAAAGCTTTTCACTGTACCTCGTTGCATGTGCCAATAAACTAAACTCAAGGCATGAATATTGTCGGCAAACTCATCCTTTATTATTCATTCTTACCAGTCAATAATTTAGGTTTCTCAGAGGGCAGCAATCACATTGCTGTAGTTTGGGAGTCATGTATCAATCTGATCAAATAAATGGAATAGATTTCCTATCCGGCAAAGGGCATGAGTGAATTAGATGAGTTTTCCCTGACCTTTTTACTTCTAGATTTATTTCATTAACTGAGATTAAAGTGCCTCGCCACTGTGGTGGAATCCAAACACTCTGCAGAAGAGTCTCGATCTGAAACGTCACCCGTTCCTTCTCTCCAGAGATGCTGCCTGTCCCGCTGAGATACTCCAGCATTTTGTGTCACTCTTTGGATTCTTCGTCCAAACTTGAATGGCTGATCCATTAATTTAATCACCGTGGTCACATGGGAAAATAAAGGTTTAGAAACCTCAGGAAAAGAAAATAAGAAATGCTGAGAATTGTGCACAAGGCATTAAGGAAAGTGAATCAGTGTGCAGACTTTTAAAGTGACTATTGGTTTCAATGTGTTAGACACTAAGAAGGTGTTTCCACAAAATATTCCTGAACGTGGGATGAATAGAGAAAGTTTAGAAGTTCATTCCCATGTCTACCACATGTTTTAGCAAAATGTTGCATATATTAGAGGGTATTTTAGTTTGATAGTTTAGTTTAGAGAGACAGCACCAAAACCAGGTCTCTGGCGATAAAGGCAGTAGCTCTTCCGCTGCGCCACCAATGTCGCCCAGCGATATTAGTTCAGCGAATCTCATTAGTTTAGATTAGCTACAGGCAGAGGTTGGATAGACTTGGATTGTTTTTTTCTGGAACACCAAAGGTGGCGGGGAGACCTGATTGAAGTATATTAAATTATGAGAGGCAGAGATAGGATAGGCAGTCAGGATATTTTTCCCAACAAGGGAAAATCAAATGCTAGAGGGCGTTAGCTCTAAGGTGAGCAGGGCAAAGTTTAATTGAGGTGTGTTTAAGTTAGTTTTTAGATTATTTTAGGAGATACAGCATGGAAGCAGGCCCTTCGGCCAACTTAGTGCAAGCTGACCAGTGATCCTGTAAACTAACAATATCCGACACATTAGGGATAATTTTTACCGACGTCAGCTACAAACCTATACTTCTTTTGAGTGTGGGAGGAAACCGGAGCTCCCGGTGAAAACCCACGCAGGTCAAGGGGAGAACGTACAAACACGGTACAGACAGCACCCGTAGCCAGGATAGAACCCGGGTCTCTGGCGCTGTAAAGCAGCGACTCTACCACTGCGCCACCGTGCCGTCCTCAGTGCCCGAGACCTTCAGTTTCCTCCCACACTCCAAAGACGTACAGATTTGTAGGTTAATTCTCAGTGGGCCGAAGGGCCTGTTTCCGCGCTGTATCTCTAAACTAAATTAAACTAAACCACTCCTGAAATAATCAATCGTATAATTCTTGGAATGAACTACAATGATACTCCTGGGATAGACCATAAAACTCTTCAATGGTAAATAATATCACTGGGAACTATCACACTATTCATCAGGTCATAAGGTCATAAGGAATAGGAGTAGAATTAGGCCATTCGGCTCTTCAAGTCTACTCTGCCTTTCAAACATGGCTGATCTATCTCTCCTTCCCTCCTAACCCCATTCTCCTGCCTTCTCGCCATAACCTCTGACACCCGTACTAATTAAGTAACTCACGGGGCAGTTGCAAACATCATTCTTGGTACTGTGGTACATAACTGGGCAGTCACAGTGGCACAGCGGTAGAGTTGCTGCCTTACAGCGAATGCAGCACCGGAGACCAGGGTTCGATCCCGACTAGAAGAGAATAGAATAGAATGCCTTTTATTGTCATTCAAACAGCTTGGTTTGAACGAAATTGCATTTTCTACAGTCTTACAAAACAAAAAACCCAAGACCCACACTTAACACAGTTTGCACAAACATCCATCACAGTGGATCTCTAACATCTCCTCATTGTGATGGAAGGCAAAATATCTCTTCCCTTTGTTCTTCTCCCGCAGTCCAGCAGTCCAACTGCAACGTCGAGGCGACTGGGGTTCATGATGTTAAAGCCCCCGGCGGGTGATGGTAAGTCCCGCGGTCATTTAAGACGCGCCTGACGATGTTAGATCCCGCTCCGAGTCATTTAAACCCCGCGATTCCAGCGGGAGAAGTTGCCGTTGCGTGAGCTCCGAAAAGCGGTCTCCCACCAGGGACCTGCGAGCTCCCGATGTTCCTGACCACCGGGCCTGCGGCCGGAGCCTCCAAAGCTCCAAAGTCGGGTCGCAGCAGCACGCCACCACAGCTCCTCCCGCTCCGAAGTCGGCCAGCTCCGCGATGGCGAGTCCGCAGGCTCCGCGACTGGAGCCCTCAGGTTGGTCCCGGCTCCACGATGTTAGGCCCAACGACACCGGAGACCCGACAGGGAAAATATCGGGTCCCCATACAGGGAAGAGACTAATGGTTCCCTCCCCCCACATATATACAGCTAAAGAAAAATAATAAAAACTAGAATCAAGACATACATTTAACAAGACAAAAATTTAGAAAAAAAAACAGACAGACTGTAGTCGAGCCGCTGCCGTTAGGCGCCGCCACACCACATAGACTACAGGTGCTGTCTGTACGGAGTTTTACCTTCTCCTCGTGACCTGCGTGGGTTTGCTCCGAGATCTTTAGTTTCTTACCGCACTCCAAAGACGTACAGGTATGTAGGTTAATTGGCTTGGTTTCAATGTAAATTGTCCCTAGTGTGTTTTAATTGTCGCTAGTGCTGGTCGGCACGGACCCGGTGGGCCAAAGGGCCTGTTTCTCTGCGCTGTATCTCTAAACTAAACTAAACTAAACTAAGCTAAACTAAGCTGGAGCAGTTCACGAGTTGGGCATAAATTAAAATGCAGGACATGGCTCAGTGCTACATGCTAGTGAGGGCAGCAACGGGAGGATAGAACTGATGACAATGTGGCTGAGGAGGGGACAGGGATTCGGATTCTTGGACCATTGGGATCTCTTCTGGGCGGAGGAGACCTATACGGCAGGGACAAAACGTTGCACCTGAACTGGAGGGGTACCAACCTCCTTGCAAGGAGGTTTGCTCGTACTATTCAGGAGGGTTTAAACTAGTGGGGTGGTAACTAGCGCAGCAGGTCAGCAAAGGGGGAGGACTGATGAGAAAGTGGAGGTTGTGACACGTAAACCTCAATGGAAGAACAGGCAGGGAGATGGAGATGATGAATATGGAGATGATGAAGAGCTGGCCAAGCTGACTGCCACAATACGACCCAGTGTCAAAGGGCCTTTGTGGCCAAGATAAGACTCTAACATTTTCAAGAACTTTGAAGCCTGAAAGATGGGGCTGGAAATGTGGCAACCCCTATGTACTGACAGTGAAATCAACTATTCGTACCCTCTGGTACTTAAGTATGATTGCATCTATGATGTTTACTGAGATGCAATGAACAAGGGGATTGAAGGCTTTGTGGCCAACTTTGCAGATGATGCGCAGATAGTGGAGGGGACGGCAGTGTGGAGGAAGCAAGGAGTCAGCAGAAGGACATGGACAGGTTAGGAGCATGGGCAGAGAAGTGGCAGCTAAAATTCAGTGCAACAAAGTGCGGAGTCATGCATTTTGGTAATAAGAATAAAAGCGTAGATTATTTTATAAATGGGGCGAGAATCCAGAAATCGGAGGTGCAGAGGGACATGGGAGTGATGGTGCAGGACTCCCAAAAAGTTAATTTGCAAGTCGACTCGGTAGTAAGGAAGGCAAATTCAACGCTAGCATTTATAGCATTTGGGCGGTCACGGTGGCGCAGTGGTAGAGTTGCTGTCTTACAGCAAATGCAGCGCCGGAGACCCGGGCTCGATCCTGACCACGGGTGCTGTCTGTACGGAGTTTGTACGCTCTCCCCGTGATCTGCGTGGGTTTTCCCCGAGATCTTCGGTCTCCTCCCACACTCCAAAGACGTACAGGTGTGTAGGTTAATTGGCTTGGTAAATGTAAAAAAGTGTCCCGAGTGTGTGTAGGATCATGTTAATATGTGGGGATCGCTGTCAGCGTGGACCCGTGGGCTGAAGGGCCTGTTTTCTGCGCTGTATCTCTAAACTAAACTAAGCTAAAACTAAAACTAATTGCAAGAGGACTGGAAATACAAAAGCAGAGATGTAATACTGAGGCTCTATAAGGCCATAATTTGGAGTACTGTGAGCAAATTTGGGCCCCGTATCTGAGGAAGGATGTGCTGGCTCTGGAGCGGGTCCGGAGGAGGTTTACAAGAATGATTCCAGGAATGAGTGGGGTTAACCTATGATGAGCGTTTGACAGCACTAGGCCTCTACTCCCTGGAGTTTCGAAGGTTGAGGGGGGACCTCATTGAAACTTACAGAATAATGAAAGGCTTGGATAGAGTGGATGTGGAGAGGATGTTTCCACTGGTGGGAGAGTCTAGGACCAGAGGTCATATCCTCAGAATTAAAGGGTGCTCTTTTAGAAAGGAGGTGAGGAGGAACTTCTTTAGTCAGCGGGTAGTTAATCTGTGGAACTCATTGCCACAGAGGGCTGTGGAGGCCAACAGTGGATATTTTTAAGGCGGAGCTAGACAAATTATTGATTAGAATGGATGTCAAGGGTTATGGGAAGAAGGCAGGAAAATGGGATTCGGAAGCAAAGATCAGCCATGATTGAATGGTGGAATAGACTCGATGGGCCGAATGGCCTAATTCACTCCTATAACTTGTGAACTTGTGAACTGCTGGTGCAGCTTTACAAAAAAAAACACAAAGTGCTGGACTAACTAAGAGGGTCAGGCAGCTTGTGAAGGAAGGAACTGCAGATGTTGGTTTATACCGAAAAAAGGCACAAAATGCTGGAAACGTTATCTAACCCCTTTTCTCCAGAGATCCGCCTGATCCGCTGAGTTACTCCAGCATTTTGGATCAGGCAGCATCTTGGGAGAACATGGATAGGTGATATTTCGGGATTGGGACCCTTGCTCAGATTATTTTCTAAAATTGTATGCCAAAAAGGCGTTTTTACCGTACCTGGCTACAGGTGACAACAAAGCACCATTGTCCAAGGTACTGCTCCATACTCCTGAGGCAATATGGAGTTATACTCCCACACCAGTGTGGGAGTATAACTGAAGCAACCAGTGGAACTAACAAGTGAACGAGTCTGAAGAAGGACCTCGACCCGAAACGTCACCCATTCCTTCTCTCCAGAGATGCTGCCTGTTCCGCTGAGTTTCTCCAGCATTTTGTGTCCACCATGTGAAAGACAGGCTCCATGATCTGCACTGCCCTGCATCAATTGTCTTTGCTGATTGCCCTGTCTATCAGGGAGAGCCTCTGGTTTGATGCTACATAAATTTTACCTGACAACCCTGTGTAAGGTTGGACGGACATGTTGACAGCTTGAAGATTGCGAGTTTCAGATGAGTGAAAATGGTCTAATGACTTCTTGCAGCTTAAACATCAGCTTCATGTTCAGTGGCCGGTCCATTCACCTTCCTGCATTAAATTATCTCTCTGCTGCTCTGCTCGCTTTTGGTTGCACATGAAATTCCTCGTATGTTGCAAAACATACTTGGGGAATAAAGTCTGATTCTAATTCTGATTCTGACATCGTTCCTGAACTCAACCAAAAAACATTGGATTTGAGCCCATTCCCACCTTAGAAATCAAGCTCGTCACTACAATTCCATCTCCCTGTGGAAACGTGCCTTTGTTTCTCAGACTGGCAGTTGGAGCATGGGACAGAAAATTTTACTTACAGCATGCCATTTACCAATAGGCTGCACATGTAAACCACACACACAAAAAGACGGACTTTGTCCAAGATCGTACAGAAATCTCAGGAGAAAAGGAATCGGTGACGTTTCGGGACGCGAACCTTCATCAGACAATGTTTTTAGTGTAGATTGGAACATGTTGTCCAGTGTGGGCTTAGTTGGGCTGAAGGGCCTGTTTCCACACTGTAACCCTATGACTATGAAATATTTTATAGGTGGCTCATTAGCAAATGTATAGCCTTCAGACAAAACATCAGGTAAAATAAATAACCAAAAAACAGCTGCTGCAGGAACTCTGCTGGTCAGGCAGCATCTATGAAGGCAAAGGGGTATTCAATGGATCGGATGAGACCTGCATCAGATGCCACCTTCACAGACACCTGCAGAATTCCTCCAGCTGTTTGTTTTGAGTGATTGACAGAATACAGCATAGAAACAGGGCCCTTCAGCCCATCGAGCCCACACCGACCACCGATCAGCCGTTCATTGCCAGTTCTATGTTATCTCACTTTTGCATCCACTGTCGACACACTAGGGGCAATTAGAGGGCCAATGAACCAACAAACCCACACTTATTTGGGATGTTCTCTTCAGTCGAGGATCTGGCTACAGGGGAGGTTGAGCAAGCTGGGACAGATAAGATATATGGGTAGTTGTTTAAGAAGGAACTGCAGGTGCTGGAAAATCGAAGGTAGACAAAAATGCTGGAGAATCTCAGCGGGTGCAGCAGCATCTATGGAGGTGAAGGAAATAGGCAACATTTCGGGCCAAAACCCTTCTTCAGGATATATGGATAGGAGGTTTAGCAGGTTTAGAGGGAAACCTGCCCTTTTGGGCCCTTGTGGCTAAGGGGATCAGAGGATATGGAGAGAAGGCAGGTACGGGATGAGTTGGATGATCAGCCATGATCATATTGAATGGCGGTGCAGGCTCGAAGGGCCGAATGGCCTACTCCTGCACCTAATTTCTATGTTTCTATGTTTCTATGAAATGGCCCAATGCAGGCAAGTGGGACTAGTGTAGACGGGACATGTTGATTGGGTGTGGGCAAGTTGGGACAATGGGCTTGTTTCCACGCTGTATGACCCTAAGACTCCATGACAACTGTGGGAAATTAATTCAACAGATCAGTGGCAGTAACAGCAAGAGCAATAAGGACCGGATTAGCACTCTTTGACTTAATAGCCTCTTGGGTAGTTGTCCTAATGTCTTCAGTTACCCAATCTAAAATATACCCAGACACAGTAGTAGACAACTAGATTTATTTTCAGGACATCATAACTTTGAATAAACTTCATGCCTTTAGTTTTAATGTTGCTTAGTTTAGGGACACAGGGCAGAAACAGGCCCTTCGGCCAGCGACCAGCGATCCCTGCTCACTTACACCATCCTACACACACTAGGAACAATTTTACATTTATACCAAGCAATTAACCGGCAAACCTGTACTTCTTTGGAGTGTGGGAGGAAACCGAAAGATCTCGGAGAAAAAAAGAAGGTCACGAGGAGAACGTGCAAACTCTGTGCAGACAGCCCCCCCGTTAGCCGGGATCGAACCTGCATGCCTGGCGCTGAAAGCGCTATCAGGTGGCAAGTCTCCCGCTGCACCACCGTGCCGCCCACTTTGTATAACAAGGAGGAATAAAGAGAATGTTCATGAGCGCTTCAACTTCAATTCTGCTCCTGCATTGTTGATAAGCTCAGCATAAAGCTGCCTGAAATAAGGACAACTTATATCAACTCCAGTACAAGGGTCCACGAGGGTGGAGTTCCAGACACAAAGAAAGAAGGGTCTCGACCCGAAACACCAACCATTGCTTCTCTCCAGAGATGCTGCCAGTCCCATTGAGTTACTCCAGCTTTTTATGTCCATCCAGACATGAAGGACGGTGCCAAGCCACAGCTGACTGGTACAGGGTGAAACCAGGCCAACTCTACTTAAACATATGACATTGTGTGCAGGAAGGAACTGCAGAAGCTGGTTTAAACCGAAGACAGACACAAAATGCTGGAGTAACTCAGCGGGTTAGGCAGCATCCATGGAGAAACTGAATTGTTGACGTTTCTGGTCGAGCTTTCTTCAGACTGAGAGTCAGGGGAAAGGGATACAAGTATATCTTCCTGTCTTTCTCACTGCAAACATGGTCTTCATATGTCTTTGTCACAGTTCAAAGGTTGCATTAGCAAAATACTGTTGCCAAATACTCTGTTGTCTCTTAATTAAGTTCCTTCTAAGCTCAACAAAGGCCTCGGGCTGCAATGGCATGATGCCCAGTGCTGGCTCTCTGTTTGTTGGCCACTGAGAGATGGCCTTCTCCAGGAGAAGCCCAAGGGGTTTCAACACCATCTCACTCAGCAGGTGATCCAGAGAAGATTAATACATCCATTAAACCTTCATTACAATGGACGACAGAGGGGGGGAATCGTGTCTGTTATTGCTGATTGTCTGCTATAACCGATTAAGGTATTATCATTGTGTAATATCAATCAATATCAATATCAGTTTTATTCGTCACTTGCACATAAATTTGCCGCAGCGGTACAATGGAAAAAGAACACGCAATACACAATAAAAAATTTAACACAAACATCCACCACAGCATTCTTCACTGTGGTAGAAGGCCAAAAATTTGGCTAGTCCTCCTCCATTTTCCCCGTGGTCGGGACCTCAACCCTCCGCAGTCACCGCTGCGGGCATCCAGATTTGCAGACAAGGTAGTCCGGGTAAGTCCTGAAATCGGTGCCGTCCCCACCGGAGACCGTGGCTTCAGTTTGGTGTAGGCTGCAGGCCAGCGGTAGAGAAGATCTAAAGACCCCGCCGTGCAGCAGCCGGAAGCACCGCGGACTGCAGTGCCGGCGGTCAGAGCTCCTCTCCAGGGGTCCCCGCTCCGGCAGCCGGCCTGCGACCGCGGGCATGGGGAGGGACCCCGCTTCCTGATGGTAAATCCCCACCGTGCCCGCTCTAAGTAGGGTCGGGGCCGGGGGGGTCAGAGCTCTTCTCCTCCCGGGTCCTCAACGAGGGATCCCACACTCCCGACGCAGCGCTAGCTGGAGCTCTGCAGACCGTGGCTTCAGGCTGCTGCGGGCCAGCGAATGGAGCGCTCCCCTCCGGCGACCCCCGGCGAGGGCTCGCCCGCTCCGCGATGAGAGGCCACGCTGCGCCCACCGCTGAAGCCCTGGCATGTTTCCGGGGAAAGGCCGCACCGATCCTCGATGTTAGGCCACGGGGGAGGCGACATGGAAAAAGTCACCTGTCGGTGGAGGGAGGCGACCAAAACGGTTTCCCCCCTTACCCCCCACACCACCCCCACACAAGACACGCAGAGAGACACCAAAAACACATATTAGGACACAGTAAAAAAAAAAAAAAAGAAGAAAAAATTAACACGCATGGCAGGGCTGTCGGCTTGCAGCGCCCCACCGACCTAAAAAAAAGTAGTAGTGACAAACAATTTCAGATGCAAAAAATTAGGATTCTTATATACTACCTCCCCTGGGAGGTAGGTATATAAGAAGGAGGTAGTGCCCTTGCAACCGAGCAAATGCTCGTACCTTCAAGATAAAGGAGATAAACAAGGGTGGTGGGATACAATGTGCGCGGGGGAAGGCGGCTGCGAACATTGCTTCACGCTCCACCGTGCCCGATGTGGAAAGAGTGATTAGCAATTCAAAATTGTCAAAAGTCATCAAGCCCTTCTACAGACACAGTAATTGTTCATGACACACCTACCAAATAACAAATTTATTAACCTAACATGACAGCCTCCAACCAGATAGTTATTGCTCCGTCGAGCTCTTTCCCTCAGTTTTTCTCTCACTTTGTTCAGTGCTATGTGAACCCAACGACAAACAATTTTGGAGGCAATAGACAATAGACAATAGGTGCATGGAATAGGCCATTGGGCCCTTCGATCCAGCACCGCCATTCAATGTGATCATGGCTGATCATCCCCAATCTGTACCGTTCCTGGCCTTCTCCCCATATCCCTGACTCCGCTATTTTTAATAACCCTATCTAGCTCTCTCTTGAAAGCATCCAGATAACCTGCCTCCACGCCTTTCCTGAGGCAGCAAATTCCACAGGCAGTATCCTGTAACATTAGTATGGAATAGCTCAGCGGATCAGGCAGCATCTCTGGAGAACACTGGATAAAGTGATCTTCTAGTCAGGACCCAGGAGTATGTGGAGAAAAAAGGGGAGAGAGAGAGGGTTATGGAGTTACCTAATATTGGAGAATAGTAAGGTTAAATGAGAACTTACCAGTTTGAAGTTTGATCTTAATTTTATGAGGAGTTTACGATGAGGGATTACGTGAAGAAGCCCTGCCAGGCGCATGCACATCATACATACTTCAAAGCAGCGGCATGAAAACATAGAAATTATAGTCGAGGTGATATAGTAAGACTCAGAAGAACTAGAACTACCAGATGATCTTTGCGATTATGAGGGCCGGGAGCGGAGGGCACGTAATCCCTCATCGTAACTCCTCATAAAATAAAGATCAAACTTCAAACTGGTAAGTTCTCGTTTAATCTTACTGATTTTACTTTGAGCCACTTGAGTGACTATGTGAAGATTTCAAAGCTCTGTGATATCATGCCGTAGATCCATTCCATACGACACACTCCTTCCGTTGACACAGTAGTGAATAAATAATGTATTGGAACATTGCTTTGAATTATCCAATAAAGCATTTTTTAATAATAATAAACAAAAGAGTAATGACCCCTCGTATCCCAGAGGGAAATTACAAATGAAATTTAGAAAGAATCAACCGAACCGCAAAAACAGCATCCCCCCCCCTTGCCCAAAACAGCATGCCAAAACCTTGCACTGTCAGGACAGGTTTGTCATAGAACTTTGAGAAGGTTGCCTCCCTAGACCATCCTGCGGCCCCGAGGATTTGATCTAGAGGCACATCCTGTGCCTTCGCTGCGGATGTTTTTTTTTTGTTTTTTTTTAATATTTTTCGATTTATTAGAGGTACAGTAAATTATCATCAGTGTGCATCCGTATATATTATTACAATCATTGTACCCTTAGTTTTTAAGGCTATTAAAAATAAGGAATAGAATCAGAGAAAGTAGAGAAAGTTGAGAGAGAATTGTGAAGTGAAGCAGCGTGACGAAGGGAAGAAGAGAGAGCCCCCTTAGTCGAGGAGTTAGAGAAAGGACATTAAGAGATAGACCTAGAAAAAAAGAGAAAAAAAGAAGAAAAAAGGAAAAGACAGTTACTTTATTATAAACATCACGCAAAAGGAATTTACAACTCAGCAATTTTTCATCCCCCTTTACCAAGACCTGACGCCGGTACCTTTTTGAGGTACTCTTGCACCCATATCCTTGTAGTAGATCTATACATGCAGACCCGTCTTATAAAAGCGATCTGATTTTCCCTGCCAGGTGGAGTCTCATATCTACCAGATGTAGTGTTTCAAACATAGTTGAAATCCACATAATTTACTGTTGTTATGGGAGCATTTTCCGGAACTTTTAAGATGAGCTTTTTTCCAGTTATTAACCGGCATTCAAATAGATTCTTTTGAAACACATTTAATTCAGGGAGCTACCTTCCATTGTTCCAAAAAATAATCCATTCTGCTTTTGGCGTCAGTTTTATTTTAAATAATTTTGTGAAGATTTCAAAATTTCAGTCCAAATTTTTTAATTTTTATACAAAAGACAAATGAGTGCACTTTGCAGCTTCTTGAGACTGGCATTTATCACAGATAGTGAGACGTTGGGAAAAAGTTTACTATTTTAGTTTTTGAATAGTATAATCTATGTAAGATTTTTAAATTGTATTAAAATGTGTCTTACATTAATTGAAACATTTGTGCACATTTAATAAGTGTTTCTTCCACCTCTCTTTGGAAAATGTTGATAGTTAATTCTTGTTCCCAGTTTCTTTCTAATACCATTCAGTTGTTGGTATTTCTGCATTTAGAAGAATATTATATATATATATATATGATATTAAAGTTTGCTGATTCAGCCTTTGTTTTCATTGCTTCGTCCAGTAGATCTAATGGCATATTTGTAATTTCTTGTGCATATTTTTTTCAGATAATCACATATTTGAAAATATTTAAAATAATGATTGTTTCCCAAATTGTACTTTTGTTGTAGTTGTTTAAATGATAGTAATTTTCCCGTTTCATACAAATCTCCCAAAGTTTTAATTTCCTGCTCTTTCCCATTGTATAAATGCTTTATCTATAATTGAGGGTTTAAACGAAGGGTTTTTAACTATAGGAGATAAGAGAGATAAATGTTCTTAATTTTAAGTTGTATTTTATTTGTTTCTAAATTCTAATTGTACTATATATAATTGGATTTTTGTATAGTTTGTATTATTCAACTTCATTGGTGAAAGAAGGATCGTTCCAATATTACAAGGCGAGCAGTTCCTCTTTCTCCATAATAATCCAATCCAGATGCTGGGGAGAATATCAGCAGTTGAATCATATTTCTAATATTTACAGACCAATAATAATACATAAAGTTAGGGAGTGCTAATTCCCTACTGCTTTGGGTGCCGCCCCTGGTGGAGTGAGATTTAAACACATGAGTGTATACTCCAGCCACAATCTAAAACCTGTTTTACATCTAGAAATAGTTTGTACTGACACCTTTTTAGGAGGTTTTTTGTGGCTGACGAGCATTGCTGTCTCAGAGCCTCTGAGACTCTTAGTTACCTCAATATACTGACTCAGGTGCTTGACTACACATAGCGTTTGGTCAATGGGGTATGCTTTAAAGCTTACTTTGGTTCCGGCCATTCCTGGCCTGCTTTGTTTGATTAAATATCAAAAAACAATTTATCTACAGAAGAGTAATAATGTTTCGGCCCTCGATCCACCGCCATACAGAATAGTACATCCAACTCCTTCTAAATAAGCCCATCTAGTTTTGCAATGTTTGAACTCATTGCGCTGATACTAGCGCCATGAGCATAAACCACTTTAAGTGTTAACTTCTGAAAAGACAGTGACGTTAATTGGAGTCCATTGCCGAAGCAGTGTGAGAACTATATACTGACATCCAGATTTCTCTTATATCTAGGCTAGGAGGGTTCTTGTTTAAAGATTCCTCTCATGAACAAGCTTCGGGCACAAACGGATGAGACCCGATTGATTGTTGTTCTGAAACTGCCCTAAATAGGAGGACAAAGCACTCCAAGCACTATTAATGGCACTATAGCTCAAGTGTTCATCAAAATGCAATGTAGCAAGGAACCCAATACATCCGGTATGCTTGCAGTATGATAAGATATATCTGACTGCAAGCAAAACATCTCCCATTTCTTAATATGAGACACATATTGTTTTTTAGTGCTATCTCTCCAAGCTGCAGTTATCACATTCATGGTCCTTCTCGACAGTCCCAAGCCTATGGAACGGATCTGATCAGAACCTGCAGATTAACAGATTAATACGATCATGTAATGGATGACTTTCTCCTGTTACTGGATGCACCAACAAAGTACTGCACTTGTGGATAGTTCATGATGGCTGAGTGTCATTCTCTGCACCAATGGGAACCATTCGTTAGCCAGTGGAACACCAAAATGCCTGATGCGGAGTCCTGCTCTATTTCGGTGAGGCATTGGCTGATGAGGACAGAATAGGGGAAAAATGTAAAAGAACGTACTTCCCAATGTAGCGAGATGCATCCACGCTATGCTCCTGGATCTGGTTCCACGAACGTATTTAGGCAAATGTGGTGACTTAGCCAGGGATGCAAACAGATCTATATCTGGCAAGCCATTAATGAATGCTTACATCATTTAAAAAACATCACGGATTTAGCATCATTCTATATTGTCATTTACATTTTGTTACTGTTGTCTGTCACACATTATCTCTACCTGGTAGGTAGATAGTGAGGCCCAGATATTTCTGGAAATACACCAGTCCCAATTAGGTTAGCCAGATTATCAATGATAGACCTTATTCCTCCATGTGAATGATATAAGCAACAGCCGTGGTATTGTCCAATCTGAGCTGAAGATGTAAAAAAATTATTCATTGCTGAAACAATATGTTTTTAATCCATTGAATGCACCAAGCAATTCTAAGTAATTTTATACCATGCCTTTACAGGATTAAGTGTCCTCTTGCACACTCCATCTACCACACCACCGCTGGACTCGCTGCCCGTGGCTCCCCATCCCAAAGCACTAACATCTGTTTGTAAAACCACTCAAGGTTCTTGAGTCAAAATGTTTTTGGTTACTTTGTGCTCCAATATTGATTTATCCCATTGTAATTTGGCGATGGCTTTGGTGGCAACTGCATTGGTCTATCAAAATGACCTGCATGTTCTTTAAGTGCTTGTTCTCTAGTTCGTTGCAAACTTTGATAGTGCAGAGGTCCAAACTCCACTGCAGGAAAAGCCGCCACCAATTTACCAATAAACACTGGCTACTTGCCGGATGGAGGGTTGTTGCTTTTCTACGAGACTGGTACAGACCTCATGATTTCAACAGCCTTGGCCATAGGCAAAGTCACTGACATACAATGAATCAATGACAAACCAAATAATTAATTTTTGGGATGGCCTCTAGCTTGGATTTTGTGGATGGACGAGAAAACCTAACCTCTCAACACGGTGTTTGGTTGCTGAAACAGACTCCTCAGCTGTTTCCTGAGTGTTGCTTATAATTAAATATCATCTAGATAAGCCGTCACAATGGGCTTCTGGGAACGAAAGTAGCGCCAGAACAGGTTTTTAACAATTTTGTGAAAACCTAGGAGCTGAGGTTAAACCATTGGGCAATGGTTTTAAATTGCGACAGCTGTCCCGTCCAATTAAATTTCAAGTATCTACGGTACTGATGATGAATTGGTTTACTGAATAATATGCATCTTTCAGATCTATGGTTAGCCATTCTAACAACCTTTTGATAACAGCTGTTTAGGCAGCGTACTGAAAGTGTCTATTTTAAAATGCTATACTGGACATAGGAATTTAACTGGGTTAGGACCAGAAATGACCTCGACATCACCATCTTTTTTCTGTCTGGGGATATATTGGGTTTCAAATTGTTGAGGATGTATATCGTCTTTCAATTTGTCTTTTTGGAACAAAACCCAATTTCTTTATCTACATGCAGAGTTTCTGGTCCAGAAAAAAACAATACACCGATAGGCATTTTTTGTGCTGGTGGATGTATTCCTGACATAAACTCTATGCGAGACCTGAGACAGTGTCAGTATAAAACAGGAGGATGTATCCTGGACTGATGAGTTTACCCGTACTCCATAGTCAACCTTGAGCTTCTCACTTCTCATTGCTATGCTGGGGTTGTAGTTGGGGTAGACGGTGGATAAGGACAGCGTCCAACTGGTACCACTCTGCTTGGGCCCGCCCCAGCAACTTGTTGAGAAAACCTGCGAAGTGGCATCCTGGCTGAAGGTATGTAAGTTTTCATGAGGCCAATAGTTTTGGCCTCTTCCTCCAGGTCTTTGACCTGTTTCAGAGGGTCTTTGCCAAAATAGGAAATTTGGAGTGCTTGACTATTTGAGGGACCTAAACTAGAGCTGCAAAGCGTGGGTTCAACGTTGGCATGATAGCAATTTTCCGGATGCAGTGATCGCCAAAGTAGGCATTGCACAGCAGGGCGAACGTATCCTGCTGTGTCCCAGACATCGGTGCCCCTTGGACCAATTTGCCCAGAAAGCCTGTATCCCTGCCCCACTAATTTGAGGACTCGCTGGAACTGAATCCCTTGTGCACGCATGCATCGTTGCGCTCATTGTGCCCAGATAGCAGGTTCACGGTGGGCACTTGAGCGAGGCACAGTTAACAGGTGTCTGGTAATGCGTGGTTCGTCTGTTCCCTAATGGAATCTCCAGTCATGGTGAGAGGCATGTAGTTAATATTCGAAAGCCAGATTTTCCTCCATGGGCTTCACAAGTATCCCCTCCAGAATGGCAACATTTCTAGCCAGACATCCCAGGACACCTGGAGCATGGGACCTCATTTGCCTTGGTGTGTGCCCAAAAGCAGTGACACCAACTTCAGTCAGACTCCTCCTGCCTGGCTACTCCCAAGTCTTTGCTCTAGGGAGGTTTCTACCAGCCAAAAAACTAGGTGCTGGTGAGGGTGATTCCCTTTGATACTCATAGACGGGTGAACGGTGAAGTCCTCACTCGCCATATGGAGCCCTGCGTGAGGCTGTTTGGGAATCCTATGGGGCATGCGACCCCGATTGGAATACTTCATGGCTCATCATGGTCTGAAGCAGTCTTTCCATTTGATCTAGACGTCCCCAGACCTTCTTTGTTGGAAGGAGGGGAGGGGGTCTTCTTCATCAGACTCGTCAGATAAAAGGGCCCTGACAGATTTCCGTTGGGCCTTTCCCCCTGCTGGAGTGGCCTCCAGCGCCTGAGGCAAGGGAGTTAATGGAGGCAGTTGAGCTGCCGGCAGTTCTGCAGGTCGGCGTCAGATGCCGGCGTTACCGCAGCTGGTATTTTCACTACCCGATCTGCGAGCACTAACCCGCAGTCCCGCGACAAGTTAAACTCCTGCTACAGACTGCAGAAGTTTTCAACAACTTTTCTCCATTTTATAACGACTCCTGCTGAGGGTCTCTTGAACAGTCTCACGGAGTTTAAATACCTGCAGAAGTTTTGAAATCACTTACCTGCTGGTTAATAACGCTGGTGGGGCTGCGCTCTCCAGCCGCCAGCGGCATGCGTCAGGCGTAATGACGTGCATGCACCGGCGGGGCTTCTTCATATAGTCACTCACGTGACTCGAAGTAAAATTCAATGTTTTATACATTGAATGATGTATTTAATGTTCAATATTGGAAGCTACCTAAACAGAATGTGAGGTGGTGTTTTTTCCACCAGTTTGAGTGTGCCCTCTCGCTGGCAGTGGAGGGGGCCAGGGCAGAAAGGTCAATGTGGGAATGGGGAAGAGGAGTTATATGGTCGGCAACGGGTGAGTTATAGACCTTGGTGATCGCCGAAGTACGGTTTTTTTCCTCACCTCTCTTTTCGTCGCGAAGTCTACACTTGGTCTCGCGATGTATAGGAGGCCACTCATGAAAACTGAAAATGAATCACATTACACCCAACTCCAAACATCACGCTATCCATGTTCTCCAGAGATGCCGAGTTACTCCAGGACCTTCGTGTTTATATTTTGTAAATCAGCATTCTGCAGTTTCCTTTTTGTCCACAAATTCTATCCACGGTGAGGGGCAGGAGATGTTTCGGGTTCCTCAACCTGATGTGGTGCACCAGGAAGCACAGGTAATGGAGGGGGCAGGAGTGGGCCTCAATTCAGGCCCTCACCCCTGTTATACCATTCAATGTTATTGAGCACCACACAAAGTGTGGAGGAACTCAGTGTGGGTCACGCAGATCTGGGAGGGATGGACTGGGCGATGGCAGGCACCTTCTCCCGAAGTGTGGAGCTGGGGCCACCCTTTCATAACCCTCCAGTCTGAAGAAGTTTGTCCCAACCGAAACATTACCTCTCCTGTTCTCCAGAGACGCTGCTCTGACCGCTGAGTTTATCACAGCACTGTGGGTTTCCTGTTTATTCCATAAGTGTATTCAAGCGTCACACTGCCATTCTTTGAAATTTTTTTTTTTGTTCCAGAATTTAATTTTAATTAATACTGAAAAGTTAAGTTCCAGTGACGGGAGGTGATTTGAATTTATTTATTCCAACATAAGATAATGGCAAAGTTACTGAACCAGCGACCACGAGACTGAATGTGAATGGAAAGTTACAGGTTGTGGGCTGTGATTCTGGTTCTACACGGAGCGGCGGGCTGTCTACTCTGGAATTTAGAATGGCCTTCTACTTTTCGTGTCCATCTTGTTACAAATGTTGGCCTCGCTGTCATTCGGACGTCTGAAAAGGACGCAGCTTCGGCGAAATCAGTGAGAGCATCACTGGTGCCATCAATGTGGTAGGGTCAGCAGAATTAGCTCGGATCCTTCCAGTTTCCAGGCCCGCGATGTGACGCTTCTGTATGGGACCATTTAGAGGGATGAGAGGGGATCTTATTTTAAAATGTAAGATTATTCGGGTTTGGACACGCTAGAGCAGGAAAACATGTTGCCGAGGTTGGGGGAGGCCGCAGAACCAGGGGCCACGTTTAAGAATACGGGGTTAAGCCATTTAGAACGGGGAGATGAGGAACAACCTTTCACCACAGAGGGTTGTGGAATCTGTGGAATTCTTGCCTCAGAGGGCGGTGGAGGCCGGTTCTCTGGATACCTTCAGAGAGAGCTAGGTAGAGCTCTTAAAATAGCGGAGTCAGGGGAGCCTATGGCGAGAAGAGAAGGCCAGGAACGGAGGTACTGATTGTGGATGATCAGCCTGATCTATTTGAAATTGGTGTGCTGGCTCTAAGGTGTCCGAAATGGCATACTCCTGCACCTATTGTAATAGTCTACAATACTGATGGAAACGACCGTATGTAATAAAGGGCCCCAATATGGCATTTGGCGAGTTGCGTGAGACCACAAGTGGGAGCCTTCTCATCTCCTCACATTAGAAGGGATCACCCAGTCACTTCACCTAGACCCTGGAGTGGGAATGATAGAACAGCACGTGGGAAGAGATTGATCCTAAACAAACCTATAATTTCTATGTTTAGGAGTCATGAGTTGCCTTCCTTACAGCGCCAGAGACCGAGTTCAAACCTGACATCAGGTTCTGTCTGTATAGAGTTTGTATGCTCTCCCTGAATCTGGGTGGGTTTTCGCCAGGAGCTTGGGTATCCTCCCAGACCAACTCCAAGGATGTGGGGTTTTTTGTTAATTGGCTTTGTTAAATTGTAAATTGTCCTTAGTGTGTGTAGGATAGTGTTAGTGTAGCGGGATTGGGGTGTCGTGAGTAGTGGGACTAGTGGGGCGAAGGGCCTGTGACATGTGGTATTTCTAATAAAACTACACTGCGGATGGCAAGTGTGCAGTGGTAGAGCTGCTGCTACCGTGCCAGGTTCCTCTGGTATAATCCTGACTTTGGGTGCTGTCTGTGCAGAGTTTGCACGTTCTGTCTGTGACCCGCAATGGTTTCTTCCAGTGTGCTCCAGTTTTTCTCCCACGTCCAAAGCGTGCGGATAATTGGCCTCTGTAAATTGACCGTGTGTGTAGGAAGTGGTATGGGAAAGTGCATGATAACATAGAAACACTGTGAATGAGTGATCAATGGTCAGCTGAAGGGGGCGATTCAATGTGTTATCTTTAAACTAAACTAAACTAATACTGGCCAAAGAAGAGAAGCTGAATCTGATGTGATGAAATGTAATTGGAAGGAATGGCAGATGCTGATTTACACCAATGGTAAAACACAATGCTGGAGTAACTCAGGGGTAGGGATAGCATCTCTGGAGAGCAAGTTGGGGATTGTTTTTGTGGTCGAGACCGGTTGAGTTCCATCAAACATAGTTCCGCAATGTGTTCGTTCTCCCTCCTATTAGCAGGTAACACTTGAGTTGAACTCCTGTACATAGATTTCCCCAAAGGTTGTTTTCAGTGAGTTGGTGAGACACAGGTGAGAAGCTTTAGGTCATCACGAAGACGAGATGCTCCCTGACCCTTTACCAGCGTATTCCCAGGAAGGAATGGTTTCTCTGGATGTAGCGTTCTTGATATGCAAGGAGACATAACATATTCATGAGATGTACAGGAATAAGTGGGTTACTGAATGGATTGGATAGAGTGGATGTGGAGATGATGTTTCAACTCGTGGGCGAGTCTGGGAACTCAGAGGTCACAGCCTCAGAATTAAAGGGACGTCTTTTAGGAAAGGAGATAAGGAGAAATGATTTCATCAGAGGGTGGTGAATCTGTGTAATTTTGCCACAGAAGCCTCTGTGGAGGCCCGCTTATAGAGATAGGTAGATTCTTGATTAGCACAGGTGTCAGGGGGTAATGGGGAGACGGAGGAAAGTGGGGTTATGAAGGAGAGATAGTTTATCCATGATTGAATGGCGAATAGGGCTCCTGGATGGGCAAATGGGCCTAATTCTTCTATCACATGATCCTTATGAGACTTTTCGAGGTAGAAGAGATTGTGGCATTACAAGAGATTTTGCATAGGCATGTGAATAGCAGGGGAATGGAAGGATATGGGAATACAAAATGAAGATAAGAGTTGGTTTTGGCATTATGTTTGGCACGGAGGACTGTTCCAATAGTGTACTGTAGGAAGGAATTGTCCAGATGCTGGTTTTACACGAGGAAAGGACACAAAATGCTGGAGTTACTCTGTGGGTCAGGCAAGCATCTCAGATACAAAAGGAATAGGTGACATTTTGGGTCGCATACTCCTTCTTCAGATGGAAAGTAGAGATGGTCAGGACATAACGGGTGCGGCAACAGATGACCCACAGGAAGGAAGGTGTTACTGTACTGTTTTTTTTTGATGGTCTATGGTCTATGTAGATAAGAGTGGCCTGGCTTTATATTTGGCACGGACATGTGGGCAGAAGGGCGCCTGTTACAGTGCTGTAATGTTCTATGGTCTGTGTAAGTAGGAAAGAATTTCTTCACTGCATTGTGGGAATTGAACTGTTGAATGGTCTCTGCCACTGAAGGTCGTAGTGGCCAAGTCATTGAACTTAGATTCAGAAGAAGGGAGGCACCAATGGGCACCAAGGGGTATGGGATGGAGTTGGGCATAATGGAGCTAAATATGGTCAGATCAATAGTGCGGGATCGCTTGTCAGATACAGCGAGGGGAAACAGGCCCTTGGCCCCCACTGAGTCTGCATGACATGCTGATCCCCGACACACTAATACTATAATACACAACTAGTGACAATTGACATTTATAAGGGCCAAATAAACCGAAAATGTTGGTTCTTCCAACAAATTTTTTGTGTGGAAGAAACAAGATCTCGGAGAAAAACGCGAGGTCACAGGGAGAAGTACAATCCGTTAGATCAAAGTCCCTGTATAGGATCGAAACTGGGCTCTGGCGCTTGATAGCAGCAAGATGCCACTGTGACGTGCTGCCTCAAGTTCTTCTACAAAATATCCTTACCATATCTATCCTAATATCATCCCTAATACATAATACTATTCCATTAAACCAACAACCCAAAAATCCCCTACCCCTCAACCCCCACACCCACACCACCCCCCAACCACCCCCCCCCCCCCCCCCCAAAACCCACCCCCCCCCCCCCACCCCCCCCCCCACCCAACACCCACAAACCCCACCCAAACCCCCCACCCCCCCCCCCCCCCCCACCAACCCCCACACCCCCCCCCACCACACCAACAAACAAACCACACCAACAACCCAACCAACCCCCCA